>JAJOZX010003315.1:0-521851 GCA_023014485.1 Bathynomus jamesi | reverse complement strand
TTGGCTAGAGCGCCAATGCGCTACTCCCCCCAAAATTGGCTAGAGCGCGAATGCGCTACTCCCCACCAAATTGGCTAGACGCGATGCGCTACCTCCCCACCAAATTGGCTAGAGCGCCAATGCGCTACCTCCCCACCAAATTGGCTAGAGCGCCAATGCGCTACCTCCCCACCAAATTGGCTAGAGCGCCAATGCGCTACCTCCCCACCAAATTGGTTAGAGCGCAAAGGCGCTACCTCCCGACCAAATTCGCTAGAGCGCCAATGCGCTACCTCCCGACCAAATTGGCTAGAGCGCCAATGCTCTACCTTGCCACCAAATTGGCTAAAGCCCCAATGCTCTACCTCCCCACCAAATTGGCTAGAGCGCCAATGCGCTAGCTCCCCACCAAATTGGCTAAAGCGCCAATGCGCTAGCTCCCCACCAAATTGGCTAGAGCGCCAATGCTCTACCTCCCCACCAAATTCGCTAGAGCGCCAATGCGCTACCTCCCGACCAAATTGGCTAGAGCGAGTATGCGCTACCTCCCGACCAAATTGGCTAGAGCGCCAATGCGCTACCTCCCCACCAAATTGGCTAGAGCGCCAATGCCCTACCTCCCAACCAAATTTGCTATAGCGCCAATACGCTACCTCCCCACCAAATTTGCTATAGCGCCAATACGCTACCTCCAGCAAATTTGCTATAGCGCCAATGCGCTACCTCCCCACGAAATTTGCTATAGCGCCAATGCGCTACCTCCCCACCAAATTGGCTAGAGCGCCAATGCGCTACCTCCCCACTAAATTGGCTAGAGTGCCAATGCGCTAACTCGCGACCAAATTGGCTAGAGCGACAATGCTCTACCTCCCCACCAAATTGGCTAGAGCGACAATGCGCTACCTCCCGACCAAATTGGCTAGAGCGCCAATGCGCTACCTTCCGACCAATTGGCTAGAGCGCCATTGCGCTACCTCCCGACCAAATTGGCTAGAGCGCCAATGCGCTCCCTCCCCACCAAATTGACTAGAGCGCCAATGCGCTACCTTCCGACAAATTTGGCTAGAGCGCCAATGCGCTACCTCCCGACCAAATTGGCTAGAGCGCCAATGCGCTACCTCCCCACCAAATTGGCTAGAGCGCCAATGCGCTACCTCCCCACCAAATTGACTAGAGCGCCAATGCGCTACCTCCCCACCAAATTGACTAGAGCGCCAATGCGCTCCCTTCCGAACAAACTGGCTAGAGCGCCAATGCGCTACCTCCCGACCAAATTGGCTAGAGCGCCAATGCGCTTCCTCCCCACGAAATTGGCTAGGCGCCAATGCGCTACCTCCCCACCAAAGTGCTAGAGCGCCAATCCGCTACTCCCCACGAAAGTGGCTAGAGCGCCAATGCGCTAACCTCCCCACCAAAGTGGCTAGAGCGCCAATGCGCTACCTCCCCACCAAAGTGGCTACAGCGCCAATGCGCTACCTCCCGACCAAATTGGCTAGAGCGCCAATGCGCTACCTCCCAACCAAATTGGCTAGAGCGCCAATGCGCCTACCTCCCCACCAAATTGACTAGAGCGCCAATGCGCTCCCTTCCGCAAAATTGGCTAGAGCGCCAATGCGCTACCTCCCGCCAAATTGGCTAGAGCGCCAATGCTCTCTACCTCGCCACCAAATTGGCTAAAGCCCCAATGCTCTCCTCCCCACCAAATTGGCTATATCCGCCAATGCGCTAGCTCCCACCAAATTGGCTAGAGCGCAATGCGCTAGCTCCCCACCAAATTGGCTAGAGCGCCAATGCTCTACCTCCCCACCAAATTCGCTAGAGCGCCAATGCGCTACCTCCGACCAAATTGGCTAGAGCGATATGCGCTACCTCCAGACCAAATGGCTAGAGCGCAAATGCGCTACCTCCCAACAAATTGGCTAGAGCGCCAATGCCTACCTCCCAACCAATTTGCTATAGCGCCAATACGCTACCTCCCCACCAAATTTGCTATAGCGCCAATACGCTACCTTCCCACGAAAATTTGCTATAGCGCCAATGCGATACCTCCCCACCAAATTGGCTAGAGCGCCAATGCGCTACCTCCCCACCAAATTGGCTAGAGCGCCAATGCCTACTCCCGAACAAATTGGCTAGAGCGCCATGCTCTACCTCCCGACCAAATTGGCTAGAGCTACAATGCGCTACTCCCACCAAATTGGCTAGAGCGACAATGCGCTACCTCCCCACCAAATTGGCTAGAGCGACAATGCGCTACCTCCCACACAAATTGGCTAGAGCGACAATGCGCTACCTCCCAACCAGATTGGCTAGAGCGACAATGCGCTACCTCCCCACCAAATTGGCTAAAGCGCCAATGCCCTACTTCCCAACCAAATTGTCTAAAGCGCCAATGCCCTACTTCCCAACCAAATTTGCTATAGCGTCAATACGCTACCTCCCCACAAATTTGCTATAGCGCAAATGTGCTATCTCCAGCATATTTGCTATAGCGCCAATGCGCTACCTCCCCACGAAATTTGCTATAGCGCCAATGCGCTACTTCCCCACCAAATTGGCTAAAGCGCCAATGCGCTACCTCCCCACCAAATTGGCTAGAGCGCCAATGCGCTACCTTCCCACCAAATTGGCTAGAGCTCAATGCGCTACCTCCCCACCAAATTGGCTAGAGCGCCAATGCGGTACATCCCGACCAACTTGGCTAGAGCGCCAATGCGCTACCTCCCGACCAAATTGGCTAGAGCGCCAATGCGCTACCTCTCCACCAAATTGGCAAGAGCGCCAATGCGCTACCTCCCCACCCAATTGGCTAGAGCGACAATGCGCTACCTCCCCAGCCAATTGGCTAGAGCGACAATGCGCTACCTCCCCACCAAATTGGCTAGAGCGCCAATGCGCTACCTCCCCACCAAATTGGCTAGAGCGCCAATGCGCTACCTCCCCACCAAATTGGCTAGAGCGCCAATGCGCTACCTCCCCACCAAATTGGCTAGAGCGCCAATGCGCTACCTCCCCACCAAATTGGCTAGAGCGCCAATGCGCTACCTCCCCACCAAATTGGCTAGAGCGCCAATGCGCTACCTCCCACCAAATTGGCTAGAGCGCCAATGCGCTACCTCCCCACCAAATTGGCTAGAGCGCCAATGCGCTACCTCCCCACCAAATTGGCTAGAGCGCCAATGCTCTACCTCCCCACCAAATTCGCTAGAGCGCCAATGCGCTACCTCCCGAACCAAATTGGCTAGAGCGAGTATGCGCTACCTCCCGACCAAATTGGCTAGAGCGCCAATGCGCTACCTCCCCACCAAATTGACTAGAGCGCCAATGCGCTACCTCCCCACCAAATTGACTAGAGCGCCAATGCGCTCCCTTCCGACCAAACTGGCTAGAGCGCCAATGCGCTACCTCCCGACCAAATTGGCTAGAGCGCCAATGCGCTACCTCCCCACGAAATTGGCTAGAGCGCCAATGCGCTACCTCCCCACCAAAGTGGCTAGAGCGCCAATCCGCTACATCCCCACGAAAGTGGCTAGAGCGCCAATGCGCTAACCTCCCCACCAAAGTGGCTAGAGCGCCAATGCGCTACCTCCCCACCAAAGTGGCTAGAGCGCCAATGCGCTACCTCCCCACCAAAGTGGCTAGAGCGCCAATGCGCTACCTCCCCACCAAAGTGGCTAGAGCGCCAATGCGCTACCTCCCCACCAAAGTGGCTAGAGCGCCAATGCGCTACCTCCCGACCAAATTGGCTAGAGCGCCAATGCGCTACCTCCCCACCAAATTGGCAAGAGCGCCAATGCGCTACCTCCCCACCAAATTGGCTAGAGCGCCAATGCGCTACCTTCCCACCAAATTGGCTAGAGCTCAATGCGCTACCTCCCCACCAAATTGGCTAGAGCGCCAATGCGGTACATCCCGACCAACTTGGCTAGAGCGCCAATGCGCTACCTCCCGACCAAATTGGCTAGAGCGCCAATGCGCTACCTCTCCACCAAATTGGCAAGACCGCCAATGCGCTACCTCCCCACCCAATTGGCTAGAGCGCCAATGCGCTACCTCCCAACCAAATTGGCTAGAGCGCCAATGCGCTACCTCCCCACCAAATTGGCTAAAGCGCCAATGCGCTACCTCCCCACCAAATTGACTAGAGCGCCAATGCGCTCCCTTCCGACCAAATTGGCTAGAGCGCCAATGCGCTACCTCCCGACCAAATTGGCTAGAGCGCCAATGCGCTACCTCCCGACCAAATTGGCTAGAGCGCCAATGCTCTACCTCGCCACCAAATTGGCTAAAGCCCCAATGCTCTACCTCCCCACCAAATTGGCTAGAGCGCCAATGCGCTAGCTCCCCACCAAATTGGCTAGAGCGCCAATGCGCTAGCTCCCCACCAAATTGGCTAGAGCGCCAATGCTCTACCTCCCCACCAAATTCGCTAGAGCGCCAATGCGCTACCTCCCGACCAAATTGGCTAGAGCGAGTATGCGCTACCTCCCGACCAAACTGGCTAGAGCGCCAATGCGCTACCTCCCCAACAAATTGGCTAGAGCGCCAATGCCCTACCTCCCAACCAAATTTGCTATAGCGCCAATACGCTACCTCCCCACCAAATTTGCTATAGCGCCAATACGCTACCTCCCCACAAATTTGCTATAGCGCCAATACGCTACCTCCAGTAAATTTGCTATAGCGCCAATGCGCTACCTTCCCACGAAATTTGCTATAGCGCCAATGCGCTACCTCCCGACCAAATTGGCTAGAGCGCCAATGCTCTACCTCCCGACCAAATTGGCTAGAGCTACAATGCGCTACCTCCCCACCAAATTGGCTAGAGCGACAATGCGCTACCTCCCCACCAAATTGGCTAGAGCGACAATGCGCTACCTCCCAACCAGATTGGCTAGAGCGACAATGCGCTACCTCCCCACCAAATTGGCTAAAGCGCCAATGCCCTACTTCCCAACCAAATTGGCTAAAGCGCCAATGCCCTACTTCCCAACCAAATTTGCTATAGCGTCAATACGCTACCTCTCCACAAATTTGCTATAGCGCCAATATGCTATCTCCAGCATATTTGCTATAGCGCCAATGCGCTACCTCCCCACCAAATTGGCTAGAGCGCCAAAGCGCTACCTCCCGACCAAATTGACTAGAGCGCAAAAGCGCTACCTTCAGACCAAATTGGCTAGAGCGCCAAAGCGCTACCTCCCGACCAAATTGGCTAAAGCGCCAATGCGCTACCTCCACACCAAATTGGGTAGAGCGCCAATGCACTACCGCCACACCAAATTGGCTAGAGCGCCAATGCGCTACCTCCCGACCTAATTGGCTAGAGCGACTATGCGCTACCTCCCGACCAAATTGGTAGAGCGACAATGCGCTACCTCCCGACCAAATTGGCTAGAGCGCCAATGCGCTACCTCCCGACCAAAATTGCTATAGCGCCAATACGCTACCTCCTCACCAAATTGGCTAGAGCGCCAATGCCCTACCTCCCAACCAAATTTGCTATAGCGCCAATACACTACCTCCCCACCAAATTTGCTATAGCGCCAATACGCTACCTCCCCACCAAAGTGGCTAGAGCGCCAATCCGCTACCTCCCCACGAAAGTGGCTAGAGCGCCAATGCGCTAACCTCCCCACCAAAGTGGCTAGAGCGCCAATGCGCTACCTCCCCACCAAAGTGGCTAGAGCGCCAATGCGCTACCTCCCCACCAAAGTGGCTACAGCGCCAATGCGCTACCTCCCGACCAAATTGGCTAGAGCGCAAATGCGCTACCTCCCAACCAAATTGGCTAGAGCGCCAATGCGCTACCTCCCCACCAAATTGACTAGAGCGCCAATGCGCTCCCTTCCGACCAAATTGGCTAGAGCGCCAATGCGCTACCTCCCGACCAAATTGGCTAGAGCGCCAATGCGCTACCTCCCGACCAAATTGGCTAGAGCGCCAATGCTCTACCTCGCCACCAAATTGGCTAAAGCCCCAATGCTCTACCTCCCCACCAAATTGGCTAGAGCGCCAATGCGCTAGCTCCCCACCAAATTGGCTAGAGCGCCAATGCGCTAGCTCCCCACCAAATTGGCTAGAGCGCCAATGCTCTACCTCCCCACCAAATTCGCTAGAGCGCCAATGCGCTACCTCCCGACCAAATTGGCTAGAGCGAGTATGCGCTACCTCTAGACCAAATTGGCTAGAGCGCCAATGCGCTACCTCCCCAACAAATTGGCTAGAGCGCCAATGCCCTACCTCCCAACCAAATTTGCTATAGCGCCAATACGCTACCTCCCACCAAATTTGCTATAGCGCCAATACGCTACCTTCCCACGAAATTTGCTATAGCGCCAATGCGCTACCTCCCCACCAAATTGGCTAGAGCGCCAATGCGCTACCTCCCCACCAAATTGGCTAGAGCGCCAATGCGCTACCTCCCGACCAAATTGGCTAGAGCGCCAATGCTCTACCTCCCGACCAAATTGGCTAGAGCTACAATGCGCTACCTACCCAACAAATTGGCTAGAGCGCCAATGCCCTACCTCCCAACCAAGTTTGCTATAGCGCCAATACGCTACCTCCCCACCAAATTTGCTATAGCGCCAATACGCTACCTCCCCACAAATTTGCTATAGCGCCAATACGCTACCTCCAGCAAATTTGCTATAGCGCCAATGCGCTACCTTCCCACGAAATTTGCTATAGCGCCAATGCGCTACCTCCCCACCAAATTGGCTAGAGCGCCAATGCGCTACCTCCCCACCAAATTGGCTAGAGCGCCAATGCGCTACCTCCCGACCAAATTGGCTAGAGCGCCAATGCTCTACCTCCCGACCAAATTGGCTAGAGCTACAATGCGCTACCTCCCCACCAAATTGGCTAGAGCGACAATGCGCTACCTCCCCACCAAATTGGCTAGAGCGACAATGCGCTACCTCCCCACCAAATTGGCTCGAGCGACAATGCGCTACCTCCCAACCAGATTGGCTAGAGCGAAAATGCGCTACCTCCCCACCAAATTGGCTAAAGCGCCAATGCCCTACTTCCCAACCAAATTGGCTAAAGCGCCAATGCCCTACTTCCCAACCAAATTTGCTATAGCGTCAATACGCTACCTCCCCACAAATTTGCTATAGCGCCAATATGCTATCTCCAGCATATTTGCTATAGCGCCAATGCGCTACCTCCCACGAAATTTGCTATAGCGCCAATGCGCTACTTCCCCACCAAATTGGCTAAAGCGCCAATGCGCTACCTCCCCACCAAATTGGCAAGAGCGCCAATGCGCTACCTCCCCACCAAATTGGCTAGAGCGCCAATGCGCTACCTTCCCACCAAATTGGCTAGAGCTCAATGCGCTACCTCCCCACCAAATTGGCTAGAGCGCCAATGCGGTACATCCCGACCAACTTGGCTAGAGCGCCAATGCGCTACCTCCCGACCAAATTGGCTAGAGCGCCAATGCGCTACCTCTCCACCAAATTGGCAAGAGCGCCAATGCGCTACCTCCCCACCCAATTGGCTAGAGCGACAATGCGCTACCT
This sequence comes from Bathynomus jamesi, assembly GCA_023014485.1. Lineage (NCBI taxonomy): Eukaryota > Metazoa > Arthropoda > Malacostraca > Isopoda > Cirolanidae > Bathynomus > Bathynomus jamesi. The sequence continues at coordinate 514,340 of JAJOZX010003315.1, read as the reverse complement.
CCCCACCCAATTGGCTAGAGCGACAATGCGCTACCTCCCCACCAAATTGGCTAGAGCGCCAATGCGCTACCTCCCCACCAAATTGGCTAGAGCGCCAATGCTCTACCTCCCCACCAAATTCGCTAGAGCGCCAATGCGCTACCTCCCGACCAAATTGGCTAGAGCGAGTATGCGCTACCTCCCGACCAAATTGGCTAGAGCGCCAATGCGCTACCTCCCCACCAAATTGACTAGAGCGCCAATGCGCTACCTCCCCACCAAATTGACTAGAGCGCCAATGCGCTCCCTTCCGACCAAACTGGCTAGAGCGCCAATGCGCTACCTCCCGACCAAATTGGCTAGAGCGCCAATGCGCTACCTCCCCACGAAATTGGCTAGAGCGCCAATGCGCTACCTCCCCACCAAAGTGGCTAGAGCGCCAATGCGCTACATCCCCACGAAAGTGGCTAGAGCGCCAATGCGCTAACCTCCCCACCAAAGTGGCTAGAGCGCCAATGCGCTAACCTCCCCACCAAAGTGGCTAGAGCGCCAATGCGCTACCTCCCCACCAAAGTGGCTAGAGCGCCAATGCGCTACCTCCCCACCAAAGTGGCTAGAGCGCCAATGCGCTACCTCCCCACCAAAGTGGCTAGAGCGCCAATGCGCTACCTCCCGACCAAATTGGCTAGAGCGCCAATGCGCTACCTCCCAACCAAATTGGCTAGAGCGCCAATGCGCTACCTCCCCACCAAATTGGCTAGAGCGCCAATGCGCTACCTCCCCACCAAATTGACTAGAGCGCCAATGCGCTCCCTTCCGACCAAATTGGCTAGAGCGCCAATGCGCTACCTCCCAACCAAATTGGCTAGAGCGCCAATGCGCTACCTCCCGACCAAATTGGCTAGAGCGCCAATGCTCTACCTCGCCACCAAATTGGCTAAAGCCCCAATGCTCTACCTCCCCACCAAATTGGCTAGAGCGCCAATGCGCTAGCTCCCCACCAAATTGGCTAGAGCGCCAATGCGCTAGCTCCCCACCAAATTGGCTAGAGCGCCAATGCTCTACCTCCCCACCAAATTCGCTAGAGCGCCAATGCGCTACCTCCCGACCAAATTGGCTAGAGCGAGTATGCGCTACCTCCCGACCAAATTGGCTAGAGCGCCAATGCGCTACCTCCCCAACAAATTGGCTAGAGCGCCAATGCCCTACCTCCCAACCAAATTTGCTATAGCGCCAATACGCTACCTCCCCACCAAATTTGCTATAGCGCCAATACGCTACCTTCCCACAAATTTGCTATAGCGCCAATACGCTACCTCCAGCAAATTTGCTATAGCGCCAATGCGCTACCTTCCCACGAAATTTGCTATAGCGCCAATGCGCTACCTCCCCACCAAATTGGCTAGAGCGCCAATGCGCTACCTCCCCACCAAATTGGCTAGAGCGCCAATGCGCTACCTCCCCACCAAATTGGCTAGAGCGCCAATGCGCTACCTCCCCACCAAATTGGCTAGAGCGCCAATGCGCTACCTCCCGACCAAATTGGCTAGAGCGCCAATGCTCTACCTCCCGACCAAATTGGCTAGAGCTACAATGCGCTACCTCCCCACCAAATTGGCTAGAGCGACAATGCGCTACCTCCCCACCAAATTGGCTAGAGCTACAATGCGCTACCTCCCAACCAGATTGGCTAGAGCGCCAATGCGCTACCTCCCCACCAAATTGGCTAGAGCGCCAATGCGCTACCTCCCCACCAAATTGGCTAGAGCGCCAATGCGCTACCTCCCCACCAAATTGGCTAGAGCGCCAATGCGCTACCTCCCCACCAAATTGGCTAGAGCGCCAATGCGCTACCTCCCCACCAAATTGGCTAGAGCGCCAATGCGCTACCTCCCCACCAAATTGGCTAGAGCGACAATGCGCTACCTCCCCACCAAATTGGCTAGAGCGCCAATGCGCTACCTCCCCACCAAATTGGCTAGAGCGCCAATGCGCTACCTCCCCACCAAATTGGCTAGAGCGCCAATGCGCTACCTCCCGACCAAATTGGCTAGAGCGCCAATGCTCTACCTCCCCACCAAATTGGCTAGAGCGCCAATGCGCTACCTCCCCACCAAATTGGCTAGAGCGACAATGCGCTACCTCCTCACCAAATTGGCTAGAGCGCCAATGCGCTACCTCCCAACCAAATTGGCTAGAGCGCCAATGCGCTACCTCCCGAACAAATTGGCTAGAGCGCCAATGCGCTACCCCCGACCAAATTGGCTAGAGCGACAATGCGCTACCTCCCCACCAAATTGGCTAGAGCGCCAATACGCTACCTCCCCACTAAACCAAATTGGCTAGAGCGCCAATGCGCTACCTCCCCACTAAACCAAATTGGCTAGAGCGCCAATGCGCTACCTCCCACCAAATTGGCTAGAGCGCCAATGCGCTACCTCCCCACCAAATTGGCTAGAGCGCAAATGCGCTACCTCCCCACCAAATTGGCTAGAGCGCAAATGCGCTACCTCCCCACCAAATTGGCTAGAGCGCCAATGCGCTACCTCCCCACCAAATTGGCTAGAGCGCCAATGCGCTACCTCACCACCAAATTGGCTAGAGCGCCAATGCGCTACCTCACCACCAATTTGGCTAGAGCGCCAATGCGCTACCTCACCACCAAATTGGCTAGAGCGCCAATGCGCTACCTCACCACCAAATTGGCTAGAGCGCCAATGCGCTACCTCACCACCAAATTGGCTAGAGCGCCAATGCGCTACCTCCCGCCCAAATTGGCTAGAGCGCCAATGCGCTACCTCCCCACCAAATTGGCTAGAGCGCCAATGCGCTACCTCCCTACCAAATTGGGTAGAGCGCCAATGCGCTACATCCCCACCAAATTGGGTAGAGCGCCAATGCGCTACCTCCCCACCAAATTGGGTAGAGCGCCAATGCGCTACCTCCCCACCAAATTGGGTAGAGCGCCAATGCGCTACCTCCCCACCAAATTGACTAGAGCGCCAATGCGCTACCTTCCGACCAATTTGGCTAGAGCGCCAATGCGCTACCTCCCGACCAAATTGGCTAGAGCGCCAATGCGCTACCTCCCCACCAAATTGACTAGAGCGCCAATGCGCTCCCTTCCGACCAAATTGGCTAGAGAGCCAATGCGCTACCTCCCGACCAAATTGGCTAGAGCGCTAATGCGCTACCTCCCCATCAAATTGGCTAGAGCGCCAATGCGCTTCCTCCTGACCAAATTGGCTAGAGCGCCAAAGCGCTACCTCCAGACCAAATTGGCTAGAGCGCCAAAGCGCTACCTCCCGACCAAATTGGCTAGAGCGCCAATGCGCTACCTCCACACCAAATTGGGTAGAGCGCCAATGCGCTACCTCCCCACCAAATTGACTAGAGCGCCAATGCGCTACCTCCCCACCAAATTGACTAGAGCGCCAATGCGCTCCCTCCCCACCAAATTGACTAGAGCGCCAATGCGCTACCTCCCCACCAAATTGGCTAGAGCGCCAATGCGCTACCTCCCCACCAAATTGAGTAGAGCGCCAATGCGCTACCTCCCCACCAAATTGGCTAGAGCGCCAATGCGCTACCTCCCGACCAAATTGGCTAGAGCGCCAATGCGCTACCTCCCCACGAAATTGGCTAGAGCGCCAATCCGCTACCTCCCCACCAAAGTGGCTAGAGCGCCAATCCGCTACCTCCCCACGAAAGTGGCTAGAGCGCCAATGCGCTAACCTCCCACCAAAGTGGCTAGAGCGCCAATGCGCTACCTCCCCACCAAAGTGGCTAGAGCGCCAATGCGCTACCTCCCCACCAAAGTGGCTGGAGCGCCAATGCGCTACCTCCCCACCAATGTGGCTAGAGCGCCAATGCGCTACCTCCCCACCAAAGTGGCTAGAGCGCCAATGCGCTACCTCCCACCAAAGTGGCTAGAGCGCCAATGCGCTACCTCCCGACCAAATTGGGTAGAGCGCCAATGCGCTACCTCCCGACCAAATTGGCTAGAGCGCCAATGCGCTACCTCCCGACCAAATTGGCTAGAGCGCCAATGCGCTACCTCCCCACCAAATTGGCTAGAGCGCCAATGCGCTACCTCCCTACCAAATTGGCTAGAGCGCCAATGCGCTACCTCCCTACCAAATTGGCTAGAGCGCCAATGCGCTACCTCCCCACCAAATTGACTAGGGCGCCAATGCGCTCCCTTCCGACCAAATTGGCTAGAGCGCCAATGCGCTACCTCCCCACCAAAGTGGCTAGAGCGCCAATGCGCTACCTCCCCACCAAAGTGGCTGGAGCGCCAATGCGCTACCTCCCCACCAATGTGGCTAGAGCGCCAATGCGCTACCTCCCCACCAAAGTGGCTAGAGCGCCAATGCGCTACCTCCCCACCAAAGTGGCTAGAGCGCCAATGCGCTACCTCCCGACCAAATTGGGTAGAGCGCCAATGCGCTACCTCCCGACCAAATTGGCTAGAGCGCCAATGCGCTACCTCCCGACCAAATTGGCTAGAGCGCCAATGCGCTACCTCCCCACCAAATTGGCTAGAGCGCCAATGCGCTACCTCCCTACCAAATTGGCTAGAGCGCCAATGCGCTACCTCCCTACCAAATTGGCTAGAGCGCCAATGCGCTACCTCCCCACCAAATTGACTAGGGCGCCAATGCGCTCCCTTCCGACCAAATTGGCTAGAGCGCCAATGCGCTACCTCCCCACCAAAGTGGCTAGAGCGCCAATGCGCTACCTCCCCACCGAAATGGCTAGAGCGCCAATGCGCTACCTCCCCACCAAAGTGGCTAGAGCGCCAATGCGCTAACCTCCCCACCAAATTTGCTATAGCGCCAATAGCAAGATATCGTTAAGTATTACTTTCACGACTCCAAGAAAATCAACTTTTAAGTTATAAAAGTCATGTATTTGTATAGATATAAAATAAGTAAAACCCTGCTATCTCTAATTTTTTTTTTAAATTTCTCCAATAATTTTTAATTAATATTTTTAATAACTACTTTGTGCCATTCCGCTGCATGATTGCCTACAAAATGTTGCAATGAGGTGGAAATGCGTTAGTTTGGAGTGTAACGTTGTTGATAATGGATGTGTGCACTGGATATTCCGTTAGAGCTACCGTTTATGAAAAAGTGCTCTAAGTGTGGGAAAGAGTGTTCCTTTGATAAAAAATATCCAATTCTTTCGCTGCCAAAAGCATCGGTCAAACGGCAAAAAGTGGGTAATTATTCATTTTTACACCCAGTCTGTTTTTACGATGAGAAACTTTTCTGGTCAATTTTGAGGTGTTTTGCACGAATCTGCCATCCATTTCCTGTGCAAATGCGTAGTTTTCAAGATATCGTCATCTCGAAAACTACGTATTTGCACAGGAAACGAATGGCAGTTTCGTACAAAACACCTCAAAATTAACCAGAAAAGTTTGCTCTTGTCATTTTCGTTTAAACTAACGAAAATATCACGATTTAACCTAACCAATCATCAAGGGCGTACAGTTGACCTAACCGGGCATTCAGTTGACCTAACCGGTTAATATTGGTTATGTCACTTAAATATCTTCTTATCTTTTCGTATTAGGCACTCACTGTCACATTTCGGGCAAGTTAGGGATGAGAGAATCACGCCGTAATTGATAAAAACATCTAATCCTTTGTCTTCATCTCGGACACATGACGAATCAAGTTCTCAAAGTCGAAATCACACGAATGGCACATCATAATTCTATCACAAACACCACCATACTGAATCCAATTAGAAAAAAAAATGGTAATTTTTTACTGTCAGTCCGGTCTCTGGAAACTGAAAATAAAGTTTACCATAAGACTCTCTACATTTTTTTAAACAACTTTTACAAAGTACAATATGAAGGCAAATGCCGATTAAAGCTATAAAATTAATGTTAAGAAATTATTTTTTTGAGCGATAAAATCGCAGATCATGTTTTTGGGAGTGATAAAATGGCTGATCCCACAAAGGTTAGGAAGGTACCGCTAACAAAATTGGGTGGTTTGACGAGAACTCATAAGATTTTAGTGTCACGATGGCGTCGGTTTGTGATGGTTGTAATTATTCACTGTGTTTAACTTCATGCAAATTTTTTGATGATGAAGAGGCTGCATTTAATTTTTATGTAGAACACGGTGTATTGCTAAAAGAATTTATTTGCCCTAAGAAAAACAAGGAAGGTATTGTTTGTGGTAATAAGTGTGTGTTCGATAAAAACAAAAGCATTTCGCTGCCATAGGTCTGTACGTGATAAGAAACGGAAAAGGGGAACACGCATATATTGTGATTAGGTTAGGTTAGGTAGGTTAGTAAGGTTAGGTTGGTTAGGTTAGTATAGTTTTACGGTATATATAATATATACAGTGAATATATACAGTGTTCGTTTTACTACATATATATAAATGTGTATATATATATACCTTTTAGGTCACTCATGTTGGCTGTTTCTACAATTTCCATAATTTATATATCAATGGATTCGTTTTTACCTCGCGAATGCGCCCTAGATAGTCTCTACTGAAGGAATTACCCGCATTTTAGGGTATTTTTCACACTTATACCCCAAAACAAACCGTGTCCTAACTTAGTTTTGGGCCAGTTCCCTCACTTGAGACTATCCAAATCGCATTCCTGGTGTAATAACGAATCCATTGATCTATAAATTATGGGAATTGAAGAGACCGGAGTGATAGTAAAAAATTACCAAAAAAATAAATAGCCAGAACAAAACCTCAAACTAATTTAGTAGTAGAACAGCGAAAAAATAGCCCAATCATGAAAAATATTTTATGAAAAAAGTACATTATAGCCAAAACAGGAAATATATTTTATTAAAAAAAGTACATTTGAACAAATTTGCACAAAAGATATATTCCATTAGTTTTGAATGGCAATTCAATATATTGTATTGTTTTAACTGCCCGTGAGTGGGTGAAAAGACTAATATTAACCAAAAAGTGCAGTGCTGTGATCTATCTACTTGTCAGTTGTCCCTGGTCAATTGAATGGCCGGTTAAGTCAACTGTACGCCCTTGACGATTGGTCAAGTCGTGATATTTTCGTTAGTTAACGGAAATATCACGACTTAATCTAACGAATCATCAAGGGCGTACAGTTGACCTAACTGGCCATTCAATTAACCTTAGTTATTTAATTGGCGATAATTAGTTTTTTTCTGCATTATTTGGTGATAATTCTTGATTTTTTCTGCTACTTTTACAGATGGAGCTGCGAATGTAATACTTTACCCAAGATATAATTATTAAGCAAAAGTTGCTTAAAATTAATCGAAACCCACGGGAAAATTATTGAATACCCGGTTAGGTCAATTGTACGTCCTTGACGATTGGTTAGGTTAAGTAGTGATATTTTTATTAGCTTTAACGAAAATATCACGACTTAACCTAACCAATCGTCAAGGGCATTCAATTAACCTAATCGGGCATTCAATTAACCTAATCGGGCATTCAATAATTTTCTCGTAGGTTTCGATTAATTTTAAGCAACTTTTACCTAATAATTATATCCTGTTATATGTGCTATAGCATATTGGCGCTATAGCAAATTTGGTTGGGAGACAGCAGCAGTCGGCCAAACTGAAAAGATCCCCGTTAGGATTTTCAGCGAAAAAATTTTTGTTTCTTCTTCTGACATTACAATGGCGCCACAAAATAATTAGTTTGGAAAATTTCACAAACTTTGATTAATATTTACGGATCTTATTTGTCATTTGCGCAAAATCTTGTAGTAACTTTTTGTCGTTTAAAACAGTTTGGAGTTATTCTAAACATTTACCTCAGGCCATAACGAGAACACAACTATTAAAAATATACACTACAAACTTTATCACTTACATCGATGGATACATCACTAAACTATTGAATGCGATCTAATTATTCACTTACAAGAAATATTTTAACTGATCGAAAGTTTAACTCGGGTTTTAATCACTGATCAGTTTATGGTACTTGAAATTTTAAAAATTATTTGCACAACTTAGATTTTAACTATAGTTTTAATAGCGAACTTACTCACAGTACATCGTCAAAGAAACTGGAAACGAGAGTGGTTGGTTGGTTGGTCCTTTTTGTTGTCTTTCGTTTATGTGACACCGTGACCAAAGCCTACCTATATCAAGTCAAGCTACGCTTGTACAAAATTTCATACTCTTTGGTAAAGGTGAGTAAACGCCAGTCGGTGAACCCAGGTAACACTGGGTTATTAAATAAAACTGGGTTATGAAGTTATTAACATATTCTACCGAACATTTTAAACAACTTAACAACATTATTGAAAAGTTGTACACACGTTATGAAAAGAAATTTAAATAAAACGTGTTTAAAAATGTTTTTAATATTTTAAATGGTTAAAATTTTCACATGTTTGTTTTTTATATTGTTTTAACAAGGTGAAGAAAATATATGGTCTGTGAAAAGTTGTGATAACATTGTTAAATAATGTTTCAATAACATCTTTAAGATATTTTTTTAAAGTTAAAATGTTAGCGTCATATTTTAAAACTTTTTAAACACGTTTTTTAAAAATTTCATTTGATAACACGCGTACAACCTTCCAATAATGTTGTGAAAATGTTATGTTCTACTTGGGAATAGATTTACAGAAATACCACAGCCATAAAAATTTTGAGCTTCACATCCAAAGCTAGTGAGACCAAATTTGTGAAGCTGCACTCAAAATCAAAGGGACTCGTGAGCTTATAGTAAATGTTAAGGTCTCACTGAGTTAATTAAACGTTTCTATTCCAAATATTTTTTATGAAATTATTTACATGTTAATGCGAGCGTTGATCGACTAGATATTAGTAGGCTTTGTTGCAGAGCTGGGCACTTCCGCAAACACTTCCGCAAACCGCAAATTCCGCAATTGCGGAAGTATGTTTTTCGTTTGCGGACTTGCGTTTGCGGCAAAGTCATCGCAAATTAGTGAATTTGCGTTTGCGGATTTGCGATTGCAAATCCGCAAACTCAAAATCACTTCCGCAAGCGCAAATCCGCAAACGCAAATTCACTAATTTGCGATGACTTTGCCGCAAACGCAAGTCCGCAAACGAAAAACATACTTCCGCAATTGCGGAATTTGCGGTTTGCGGAAGTGCCCAGCTCTGCTTTGTTGTCACACAACTCAACTGAATTTAAAGTATAATGTTAAGATAATTAGCTGGTTGGTTGATACACTCAACGTCTTTCGTCCAACAGAAGGCAGTGTTGGTTGGTTGTTCCGTTTTACGTCCGATCTTTTGAAATTTAAAAGTTGGCAGTCCTACGGTAAGGTCACTTCTCTAAGTAGTCAATATGCCAAGTACATACATTTCTTCCCGTATACATTTAACTAAATTCAAGGGTTCTTAGATTTCAGTGAACAGCAATCAAACTTATATACAGGGTGTCCCATAAGTCTGGTCTCATAGGAAAATTTATTTTAAACTAAATTTCCAAAAGTAATACATTAGAACTAAAACAAATGTTCAAACTGATGTCTTGCTTTGGAACCTTTTTTTGTTGCAGGTACAATATTACACGTTAATAATGGCTAATATGGAAGCGAGTTAGACTCGTGAGGAGAAGGCGAAGACCTTTTCCTAACGACCGTAACTTGAGTGTAATTTGAACATTTGTTTTAGTTCTAATGTATTACTTTTGTAAATGTAATTTAAAATAAATTTTCCCGTGAGACCAGACTTATGGGACACCCTGTATTTAGCAAGTAATACGAAACATTTAAGAATTGTACAAGGTGTTCCAAAGAAACTACGCAGTGAATTATAAATTTATATACGTATATTTTCGGTAAATGTTAAGTTTCGGGGACACCATTTGTTTTTGTACTGATTAGCCGAAAGTTGGTTACGTGGGAAATAACTAATTAACATATACATTATGATGTAATAGATGTAACACAGTTGCCAATAACTAAATTTATGAAAATAAAATGTGGTCACAAACTTTTTTCCGCGAATGTACATACAATACAGACAAAACATTTACACAATACATTTACACACGCATACCACTTACCTCTCAGTGCCTATATGTCTCTTTTGTACTATTCTACACATCCTATACCTTACTCAGCTTCGCGCATATGACATCTGGGTATATCTCATAACAATTCTGTACATATAGGTTACATTTATATCTATTTAATTATTATATAGTATTCATGCGGTTATCCGTGAGTCACTCAATCGTGAATCGAGTTAACCGTGATTTACTAATTGTGACAATTGCGCACTTATCCGTGATTATGACACTGAGTTAACCGTGATTTGGCTCGGTGTTTCCATCCGCGGTTCGCAATGTTAACAGAGAGAGAGAGGGGTTACAATCTTCGGGAGCGGACGATCTTCACACCTTGTGGTGAATACAAATTACTTAATTTTATATTATACTATAATAGAATGATACTGCGTGTGGTAGCGCGCGAGGTGGGAGCCCAGCCAGTGGTGGCGGGCAGCAGCGACTGCATCACCCACCCACCAGTGGGTTATACTGAGTTAACCATGAAATCGGGTTATCCATGATAATGGATAACTGGATTAGTACTGGACTGCCATTTTCACTTAGGAAACGAGATAAATTAGCACCAGGATTTATTATACACAAATAAAGCTTCTGAAACTAGTCTCTCTCTCTCTCTCTCTCTCTCTCTCTCTCTCTCTCTCTCTCTCACAGGACACCCACACGGCTTCCGTATGTGCGTCCAACAGAATTTTTGGTACATTTTAGACTCGAAACTGTTTGTCTGGAAATGTAATGGGGACTTAACTGGGCTTCATCTGAGGGAGGGTAGTTACTTATTAGGTAAAGTGACACGAATTAAAGGTAGCATTTCAGGAAATGAAGAAAAACTCATTAGTTTTGATGCGGGTCTTTATTCACTCTTGGGAGAGGATTAACAGCTCTTTAGCTGATGGTGGTTCTGCAGGAATTAATACTGGAAGAGGATTTCTCGCTCTAGGCGGAGTAGAGAGAGAGAGAGAGAGAGAGACGTTGTTGCCTTGGTGAGATCTAATGCTGGAAATGATGTTTACGGATGAAGATAAAAGGCGACTTGTGACGTCTCGGTGGAGTCTCGCGCAAAAATTACTTTAATTTTGAATAAGGATATAAACGTGATCGGGTCGGGGTGGAGTTAGGGGGAGGCTCCCTAATGAGAAATTCTGCGAGCTATACACACGCTTTAGATAAAATAATTATTTCGTTAATTTTACAGTTTTGGATAACGCCAAAATTCCTCTAATTTTGGTTGTCTTTTCTTACTGCTATTTACGATTAATTTATAATTAATCTATAATTTATTAATTAATTTATAATTTATAATATAATAATCATAGAATTATACAATATTACTAGTACAGTTTTAATACAATATTTATCATAAATTATATAATTTATATGATTTACATAATTTACGATACTGATCATAAATTATATAATTTATATGATTTACATAATTTACGATACTGATCATAAATTATATAATTTATATGATTTACATAATTTACGATACTGATCATAAATTATATAATTTATAATAGTGTCTACATTTTTATAATTTCTATACGAAATTAGCGAACGAACTGAAATAAAAAAATGTGTATAACAATTACGAGAATAGTAAGTAATTAATCCCTAATTAATAATGAGTGATTACATCCCATGAGGAAACTTTACATCATGAGAATATGTCGACCATAAATAATATCAATGAGAAGTTTTCAATTAGAATTAATGATGTAATATTACATTTTAACGAGGAGGCATTGTGAAAGCGGAGTGAGACAAGATCTCACGAAACAATGAGCCCAAAGTCATTCAGGTATGACAATTTGGAAGCTTACGCTAACGTCTTAGGAAGTAAAAGCATTATTAGGGAAATAAAAATATATATATATAAATTATGTTTTCAATAATGAATAGACAAATAACAATAGATAGATAAATAGATGTATGAATAATAAATAAAATGGATATATGTAATAATTGGGGCATATAGATTAAGTTTAAACTAGTCTTACTCGGTTTAAGCATAAATTTTCCGAAGGTTATATCTAAGAGGAGATCTATCGTGTTTCGCTACATACTTTACAGACCTTGACCAGTGAAGACGTGTGTTTTGCTTTATGTGAACCCCTCATAAACATGGCGGTATCAGAAGAGCATATCAGGCATATAATGTTTTACGAGTTCAAAAAAGGGAATAGTGCTACTGAAGCAACGCGAAACATTCAGGAAGTTTATGGCAACGATATTCTGCATGTGAGGAAATGTCAAAGATGGTTTCAAAAGTTTAAGAATGGTGACTGCTGTTTGACAGATGCGGCACGCTCTGGACACCCTGCTGAGTTTGATGATGACCCGCTGTTAGCCGCACTTGAAGAAGACTGTTCAACAACTGTCGAAGAATTGGCCCAGAAACTCAATTCATCCCCGTCCACCATCCATCGACATTTGCAACAACTCGGGAAAGTGCCTAAGTTAGGAAAATGGGTGCCACACGAATTGTCGGTCGACAATCTGAGGGTGCGGGTAAACATTAGCACAGTTCTTCATTCCTGTGAACTCCAAGATCCGTTTTTGCACCGTTTAGTGACTGGTGATGAAAAGTGGATACTGTACCAGAATGTTAAGCGCCGTCGACAGTGGGTTTGTGCCGGAGAACCAGCGACACCACAGCCAAAACCAAATCTTCACCCTCGGAAGGTGTTGCTTAGTGTTTGGTGGGATAAAGGTGGTGTAATACACTTTGAAACCTTACCATACAACCAAACAATCACCGCTCAAGTCTACTGTCAACAACTGGATCGATTGAACACTGCACTAAAAGAAGAGACCTTCTTTGGTTAATCGGAAAGGAATCGTGTTCCACCACGACAACGCACGTCCTCATACCGCTCGGATCACTTCCGCAAAAATTGAGGAGCTTGGGCGGAAAAAACTTGCACATCCTCCATATTCTCCAGACCTTGCGCCTTCAGATTATCATCTCTTCAGGAGTCTGCAAAACACCAGTCTTTGTCCGTTTTTTGCCTCAAAACCGCCTGAATTTTATAAATATGGCATTGAGAAGCTTTTAGGACGTTGGCAGAGGTCATTGATTCCGATGGAAAATATATACTAGATTAAAAAGTTTCAGTTCAGTTCTTTTTTTGTCCAAATTCAGATCTCAAAAACGACATTACTTATGGAATGACCTGATATATATATATATATATATACAGGGCGTCCCAAAAAAATGTATACACACTTTAACAGCTGATAGCTCAATTGATGTTTCTTTCTTTCCAAGTTAAACCCATTAGAATTAATAATGGCAGTCAGACTAAGCTTTGAACAAAGGAAATTCATTCTAAAATGCTACTGGAAGTGTGAAAACGCAGTTGAAGTGCAAAGACAGTTTAGGAGGGAGTTTCAAACAGATCCACCAACGCGACTTACCATCACTCGAATTAGAGATAAGTTTGAAGCCGATGGAACTGTTCAGAATGTCCACAAGAAGCGTTCCGGAAGACCACGGACATCGACAAGCCCCACAAAGCAAGAAAGAGTACTGGAAACGTATCACCAAAGTCCAAGAAAATCTGTGCGGCAAGCGAGTCGTGAGGTAGGAATTTCAGAATCGTCTGTCCAACGCATTTTGAAGCGCTGTCAATGGAAAAGTTACATTCCAAGATTAGTCCATGCTATTAATGAAGATGATGATGATCCGGACCGAAGAGTGGAGTATTGCGAGTGGTACTTGGCACGATGTGGATGTGGATTGGACGAAGGGGTTTCGTAGAATACCCTCCGCGTTCACCAGACCTCACACCACTAGACTTTTTTTTATGGGGATACTTAAAAGACAAAGTCTACGCTATAAAACCTGCAACAGTCGCTGAATTGAGAGCAGCCATTGAACGAGAATGCACACAAATACCAAACGAAATGTTTCGTGATGTTTGCGATTCCATTGCTTCGCGTTATCAGCAGTGCCTGGACCAGAACGGACGTCAGTTTGAAAACAGGCGTTGACAAAACAATTAAATAATGTCTGTAGATTCTATTACATTTTGAAAATGAAATGTATTTTAATAAACACTGCCTTTATAATTATTTAAAGTGTGTATACATTTTTTTGGGACGCCCTGTATATATATATATATAAGGCGCCTTGGTGGTGTAGTGGTCAACGTCGCTGACTACGAATACATCTGGCCCGGGATCGAGACCCGGTGACGGCAGGCGGCGCACAGCAAAACCCATCTGTTCATTCTTCCACACAATAAAGAAGTTGATTGGTAGATAAATGGGTAACCTAGTGGCTAAGACGCTGGGCTGCTGATTGGGAGGTCGTGAGATCGAGTCGGGGCGAGGACTTTGTAATTTCTGACGGCCCGTGGTGGGACGTGGTTCGGATTCCACGTTAAACTGTAGGTCTAAGTGAGGTGGAGTGACAAGCATGACCTTCGCCGGAATGAACAATTCGGGCGGAAGAAAAACCAAGGTTATATGTTACAACTGAGAATGGTCCCTGAGAAAAATTTTTACGTTACACACAGACCGTGAATGGAACAAGGAACTCTTCTGGGGTAATTAAATCCATTAAAACTTCACTTTAGTGTTTGTCATTTACCATTACTTATTCGGACTATAGTGGATTTAATTTTCCCAGAAGAGTTCCTTATTCCATGCACGGTCCCTGTGTAACACACACATATATATATATAATATATATATATATATATATATATATATATATATATATATATATATATATATATATATACACAAACTCAGAATGGTTCCCTGAGAACATTATATGTTAAACACAGACCGTGCATGGAACAAGGAACTCTTCTGGGAAAATTAAATCCACTATAGTCCGAATAAGTAATGGTAAATGACAAATACCATAGTTTTTTTTTTTTTCATGATTTTAGCCCGACGTGGGCAACGGGTCTCTCGCAAAGAGATCCCATAAATATAGCTTCCCTCACCAGCTATCTGCAAAGCAGACAGGATCCAGCTTTGGGACGTGGATCTAGGGTTTAAAGCAAGCCTAGATCCCTACACTCAGAACCTCTATATAAGTAAAAGACTCGTTGCATTCACGTCGTGTTGAATAAATCAAAGAAAAAGGGGGTAACTATTGTATTTTTAGCCAAAAAAAAACAAAACTTAAACCTCAACCGGGACATTGAGCGTCCACTTTTATGGGATCTCTTTGCGAGAGACCCGTTGCCCACGTCGGGCTAAAATCATGAAAAAGGAAAAAACTATGGTATTTGTCATTTACCATTACTTATTCGGACTATAGTGGATTTAATTTTCCCAGAAGAGTTCCTTGTTCCATGCACGGTCTGTGTTTAACATATATATATATATATATTATATATATATATATATATATATATATATATACACAGGGCGTCCCAACAAAATGTATACACACTTTAAATACTTATAAAGGCAGTGTTTATTAAAATACATTTCATTTTCAAAATGTAATAGAATCTACAGACATTATTTAATTGTTTTGTCAACGCCTGTTTTCAAACTGACGTCCGTTCTGGTCCAGGCACTGCTGATAACGCGAAGCAATGGAATCGCAAACATCACGAAACATTTCGTTTGGTATTTGTGTGCATTCTCGTTCAATGGCTGCTCTCAATTCAGCGACTGTTGCAGGTTTTATAGCGTAGACTTTGTCTTTTAAGTATCCCCATAAAAAAAAGTCTAGTGGTGTGAGGTCTGGTGAACGCGGAGGGTATTCTACGAAACCCCTTCGTCCAATCCACATCCACATCGTGCCAAGTACCACTCGCAATACTCCACTCTTCGGTCCGGATCATCATCTTCATTATAGCATGGACTAATCTTGGAATGTAACTTTTCCATTGACAGCGCTTCAAAATGCGTTGGACAGACGATTCTGAAATTCCTACCTCACGACTCGCTTGCCGCACAGATTTTCTTGGACTTTGGTGATACGTTTCCAGTACTCTTTCTTGCTTTGTGGGGCTTGTCGATGTCCGTGGTCTTCCGGAACGCTTCTTGTGGACATTCTGAACAGTTCCATCGGCTTCAAACTTATCTCTAATTCGAGTGATGGTAAGTCGCGTTGGTGGATCTGTTTGAAACTCCCTCCTAAACTGTCTTTGCACTTCAACTGCGTTTTCACACTTCCAGTAGCATTTTAGAATGAATTTCCTTTGTTCAAAGCTTAGTCTGACTGCCATTATTAATTCTAATGGGTTTAACTTGGAAAGAAAGAAACATCAATTGAGCTATCAGCTGTTAAAGTGTGTATACATTTTTTTGGGACGCCCTGTATATATATATATATATATACTAATTAATTGGGATAAATAAATGGAAGAATTGACCAGACAAATACAGTAAATAACAGATCACAACACATCATACAAAACATTGAAAACCAGTGAGTTGAAGTCACCACTCAGTAAATAACAGTGTGTGTGTGTGTGTGTATATATATATATATATATATATATATATGTGTGTGTAATATATATATATATGGTGTAGTGGTTAGCGTCACCGACTACGAATACATCGGCCTCGGGATCGAGACCCGGTGACGGCGAGTGGCGCGCAGCCAAACCCAGCTGTTCATTCTTTCATGCATAAAAGACATTGGTTGGTAGATAAATGGGTACCCTGGGTAGCCTAGTGGTTAAGACGCTGTGCTGCTGGTGGGGCGTGGTTCGGATTCCACGTTAAACTGGAGTTCTAAGGTGGAGTGAAAAGCTTGACCTTCGTCAGAATGAACATTTCAGGCGGTAGCAAAAACCAAGGTTAACCAAGGTGTGTGTATATATATATATATATATATATATATATCTGGGATGAATTTTACACTTAAACACGTGAAATGATTGCAAACCCACGAGGAAAAAGATATTCCAAGGCCTTTCGTGTATTCAACAGTACACCTCGTCAGGGAAATGACTCAGCGACCAATCATTCACTGACGAAGTGTAATGTTAAATACAAGAAAGGGCTTAGATTATTTTTTTTTCTTTTTCCTTGTGAGTTTGCAAGCTTGACCTTCGTGAAATGAGGAATCATCACACGGAACATTTGAAAGATATATATATATATATATATATATATATATATATATAAATATATAAATGGTGAAAGTTATGGATGTCATGAAGTTTGAGCAAGTGACTTACTAATGCTGTAATCAGCACCATAATTACGTTCAGAAAAATTATAAGTTTGATAATAGGTAAAAGTTAGTATCCATGTCCCATATCCCCCAAGGGGGTAGGGAGTAGGGACCCTGAGCCTGAGATACCGTCGGCCGAGTCAATTAAAGGGGGGGAGGCCGGCCCGCCGCTTTGTCGTGACGTAAGATACAAAAAAGACAACCGCCCAGTTCTAGGGGTTCGCACCCACGACTTAGCGGAGTCTCAACACTTCGCAAATGTAAGTTAGGTTAGATTTGATGGTGGGGGGGGGGGGGGGGTAAATCAGGCTTATTTATGTAACGATAATTTTGCTGTTATCAAAATTATAAGTCTGTAAAAATATGTTCTTTGAAGGAGATTTTTTTTTACATTTTTTTGACAAGACAAAAATAAGAAAAGAAAAATTCTTGAAATGGTGTCGTTAAAAATTATATTTTTAATTTTAATGTCTGCAAAACTTTTCGTCACTTTATTTTGTTTTTGTAAATACAATTAGGTTACGTTAAATTAGGTTGCGTTACGTTAAATTCTCTCTCTCTCTCTCTCTCTCTCTCTCTCTCTCTCTCTCTCTCTCTCTCTCTCTCTCAATAAATAAATAAATAAATATATATATATATATATACACATTTCAACTGCAAAGAACACGCAGTATAATTAACGTAAAGAACGACGCTTGTATAGGAGAACATTCCGCGCAAGATGAGGAGGAGAACGAACAAATATATATATATATATATATATATATATATATATATATATATATATATAAGATGTGTTCTAAAATGAATATACCAAAAACCGGACCACTTCAAGGGCGTTGGATTGGTAGGGAAGGCCCTATAAATTGATCTTCTCACTCCCCCGATCAGTGGCGTAGCGAGTAGGGGGCAAGGGGGGCTCGTGCCCTGGGCGCCGGTTTTTGGAGAGGGGCGCCAAATCGGCCGAGCGAGCAATTTTTTTAGCATGAAAGTGGCGTTTTTTACATCCGCGGCCGGGAGGCAAGTTTGGACATGTATTATAAGCACAGACAGGGGTATTAATAATAATAATAATAATAATAATAATAATAATAATTATAATTATAATAAATAAGTGTTTATTTTTGGTAAAAAAAAAATTAAATTTAAAATCTGATTTATTGATAAAAACTGGTACATATAGAAACAAATTGATACATACATGATAATATAGCAAATGTATCAAAAGAAATGTATTACCGTATTTCCCGGCGTATAACGTGCACTTTTTTTCCCCAAAAAATACTCCAAAACTCACCCTGCGTTAAAATTAACTCGTTAAAATTGTACATGTGAAGTGAGGTAGGAGGTATATTTTTTCCTAAATTTTTATTTTCCTAAATTTTCTCTTCAAAATTAGGGTGCGTGTTATACGCCGGGAAATACGGTAACTAAAATCGTGACAAAAATATAGAAATATGATGCGCAGTGCCACAAGCTTTAACCAATTGAGCCAACGGCTGGGCAGTTAACCACTGCCTTAAGTGTGACAAATATTTAAATAACCACTATTATAATTTTGATGCCGAAAATTCATTTTGTTTCTGCTATCAGCTGTTAACCTTCAAACAGAATGAGTGAAATATGTATAATTTGAGCGCACAAATAACGATGAAGAACTAGACACCGACCACCGGTTTCGAACTCATTTGTTCTCATCAGGATATCGCGAGCTTTAACCAATTTTGTTCGAGGATGTACAAATACATTATTGGAAAGACTAGTTGTAGGTAAATAAGACAATATATTACATTTCATTGAGTAGTGTACTGTGTATACCTAAACCTATTATATTAGAAATATATTTGAGAAAAAATTCAAATGTTGTGAACACCTTTAGAATTTTTAGATAAAAATAAAACCGAAAGATGAAGGCAAAATCCAATGTGTGCAAAATTTGATTTTTCAAATTTTTGTTCATTACTTTGGTGTACTATTTTCAAATTTTCATGAAAATAGTGATTTATTTAGTAAAATGAAATAGGTTAAAATAACCGATAATCTTATTAATCTACCTTTAAAACAGGTGTTTAAAATAGTTGAAAATAAGTCTCAGATGGCATGAAATCGACTCTTCATAGTCAAAATTTTCCCTCGAGGAAAGCCCTCGAGAGGGGAGCGCCATTTTCTACTCTTGCACCCGGGCGCCACGAACTCTCGCTACGCCACTGCCCCAGATTTATCCCCTTTGGGCTTCTCTCTTTGGGGCGTTTGGAAAAAAAAAGTGTACCCGAACGAACCGAGGGATCTTCAGGAGCTAAAACACTGTATATGTGATGTTGTCATGTCGATCCCTGAAACTGTGTTGGAAAATGTGTTTTCAGACTTTGAGCGCGGAATAAGATTAATTATAGCTAATGATGGACGACACGTACGAGTTTATTAAATGAATTACATAAAACTTACAACCTTTGATAATATAATATCATTTGGATTATGTTGCAATCTGAACTAATAAATATATAATTAAGAGTTGTTTTTGATATATTCATTTTGGAACACCCTGTACGTACGCGTAAATGTAAACAACTATTGAGAAAATTCAAACCCTCCTTAATCACTTTTTTTTCGATACTTATAAAAATAAAACGGCAAATAATATTTGGTTTTGGTATATTCACTTTGGGGTGGCACACACACACACACACACACACTATATATATATATATATATATAATATATACAGTATATATCAAGGATTATATACATTTATGTAATGTGATACGAAAATGAAGATATTTTCCAAAGCCATACTCGCATGATTCAAAAGTATAGTAGTTCCAAAAAACTGACTATTACCACATTAATCTTCAAAAATATACGAGCCTATATGCTCTTTATTTATTAAATATTCCTATATTTAATTACGTACATATTAAATTAAGTAATAAAAAATATTAAAATATAATTGAAGGTGATAACGCTCTTTTTTTTCGCGAGTAATATTGTTCTTCGAAAGGTTTACTCTCAGTCACCGTCATTCCCATTTGATTCCGTGACCAAGAAATGGGAAAAGGGCAAAAAGTGAGAATCTCAAACGAGCCATTTTCAAATCGTGTTATTCTCATTCTTATCTACGGACTTTCCTACTTTGGTCAGGGTTAAGTTAACTTAGGTTAGGTTAGGTTACGAATTTTTTTAAGGCGCGCTAAGTTAGCTTCTCATTGGCTAAAATAAGTTAGGTTAGGAAATATTAAACATTCCCACTCAGCGCCGTTTCAGCGACATAAACGTCGTTTTCCAAATCAAGACACGATTTTTCTCAAAATGTGGATCTTTTCGCTTTTGTATATTCTCACTCGTGGACCACGAATGCGAATGGAATCCTCCCAAACACTAGATGGCAGAACTGATCTACAGCTGAGCAAAAGTGGACGGAATTTCGGATCTTGTTATAAATAGGTTGTGGTTATAGGCAGTGTTGTGAAAGTTACTTTTTTTGTAACTAATTACAATTATTCGTTACTACCTCGAGTAAGTAACTAGTTATTAGTTACTAGTTGCTGTTTCAAAAAAGTAACTCGTTACTAATTACTTCAAAAATTACTTTCGAAATTTTTGCTGGTTTTAGCGATCATCTGCTCCTGATAAGAGAGTTTCGGTGACGAGTGATAACTTGCCAAGATTGTTCATTTGTTTCAAATCGATTGTGATTGAACGAAAAAACAAGATTTCGTCATATTATCATCAGATATATGTTGTCAATAAACTTTCACTGTACACAATATGGACATCAAACAAGGATTGTGAAAAAAGTAGCTACTAATATTTTGTCCTCACAGAAAAGAACAACTGGTACAAGTTAAACATATTCAGCATTTTTTGTAACTAGTTACAAATAGCATAACGTAACTAGTTAATATTACAGTTACTCAAAAGAGTCACGATTACTGAGTAACTAGTTACATCACAGCCCTGGTTATAGGTTAAACTTCGTAAAATCTAGTTACTTTGGTTTAGCTTTGCTTTGCTCGTTGCTCTACCACGGGTGGTCAGAAGCTACGAAGTCTTTGCCCGGACTCGATCTCGCGTCCTCCCGATCAACAGCCCAGCGTTTTAACCACTAGGCCACCCAGGGTACCCATTTATCTACCAACCTATTTTTATGGAAGGATGAACAGCTGGGTAAGCTGCGCGCCGTCTGCTTTCGCCGGGAATCGTAGTTAGATAATTATCTTTCGTTATGTTTGTTAATGCGATTCCAAATATTTTTATTCAAAAAGTTTTGCATCTAAAAAAAAAAAAATCCGATATCTCAATCTTCAAATCTCGTCCGCTTTTCAGTAAAAAATTTTAAAAGAATTTCAAAAAGAAATTCATTACTCTTCATATACGCTCTGATGCACTTGCTTCTATGTACATTCAATTACTATAATATATATATATATACGCTGTACTTTAAGCTTCATTCTATTTTTAAATTATTATAATTTATTTCAATCTTTTTTTAAGTGTTTCCAAAACTAGGAAGAGCAGAGAGCGCTGTCAGTTTTATGGGGTTCATGGGGGTGAGACCACCCCCACCGCGGGATTGATTATATTCCTGAGGACGAATCCACATGCATCTCTCCCACAAGACGAACGTTGGCCGACATCAAATTGTATCTCGTTTGAGCGCTGTCTGAACGCGCATATATATATATATATATATATATATATATATATGTGCGTATGTGCACTCAACCTCACAAAACCACGACAATCTTTAGGTTACGCACCGAGCTCATCGGGACGCGAACGTGCGTGTAGCGACATTATCAGTGTTACTATAGTTTTAAGAGATTTTTTTATTTGAAATTATTAAATATCCTAAAAAAGAGAGAGAGACGTAATGAAGGTTCCTTTCAATATCCCTTAAAGGTGGTCGAGTATCACGGAGTTAATATTTTGTTTTGATGGAGGTTGCTTAACCTCCTTCGCAACATCGAAGGTCATACGATGAAGGAGATCTTCAGCTTTATACGTGGAATTCGAACTACGGGTCGTTACATCATCCGTACGCGGAGGACAGTCTCCCATTCAACTACAACCCAGACGCAATGTCTCTTAACTTCGTTAATCGACGGGAAGCGTTTTACGACAATGGCCACGACGTAGACCCTACCACGGAGTTAAGAAATAGAATGATTGGATAAACACAATCTGGAATCAAAGCAATCCGAAGAGGATCAGTAAAGTAAAAGACTTTACCATATCGAAATAATCAAACATTTTAAACACTCGAATTAACTTCTCTATAGCGTTCATCTTATATGACAAAGTTCACATTTTTCAGCGTATCTTCACAAACTTCAGTACGAGCGATTAAAATAGGTAATGCGAGACCATATCGAAATAATCAAACATTTTAAACGCTCGAATTAACTTCTCTATAGCGTTCATCTTATACGACAAAGTTCACATTTTTCAGCGTATCTTCACAAACTTCAGGACGAGCGATTAAAATAGGTAATGCGAGACCATATCGAAATAATCAAACATTTTAAACACTTGAATTAACTTCTCTATAGCGTTCATCTTATACGACAAAGTTCACATTTTTCAGCGTATCTTCACAAACTTCAGTACGAGCGATTAAAATAGGTAATGCGAGACCAGTTATATACCTCTCTTTCGGATCATTTACCTTCACGAGGTCATATCCACCAAAAAATTATCCATCTGTTTCCATTAACTACTTACCTAATTGAATTAAATGGACGGCATCTTCGGACTTCCATTATTCTTGACGAATAGTTTCGCCTTATAATTTACTTGCTTCTCAACTATATAAAACCTTTGATGTTCTCGGGATTAAATTTCAAAGGGAATTTTGTCTTTCATCTATACGAACGCTTCATCATTTTCATCGTCATATTCTTATGCTATAATAATAATAGTAATAATAATAATATATATATATATGTATAGAAACGACATAAGTATAGAGGAGCGTTCTGCACACGAGGAAGAGAAATAACGAACAAATGAAAAATGAGGTAACCGCCCGGGAATCGAACCCGGGATCTTCCGATTGCCGGTCAGATATGCTACCACTACACCACGGGCCTCGAGGCCCGTGGTGTAGTGGTAGCATATCTGACCGGCAATCGGAAGATCCCGGGTTCGATTCCCGGGCGGTTACCTCATTTTTCATTTGTTCGTTATTTCTCTTCCTCGTGTGCAGAACGCTCCTCTATACTTATGTCGTTTCTATACATTAATATACTGCGTGGTCATTGCAGTTATATATATATATATATATATATATATATATATATATATATATATATATCACACAGTATATATGTCAAATTACTCATTCATTTTCAATTAAACTTGTTTTGAAAAAGTCCTTTCCTCTATAATCATTCCGAACGAGATTATATCGTATAAAAAAAAGGTGTTCCCAACCTTTAACCAACTTCACAATAATATAAAAATAGGAGAACTTTTCCCAACATTAATTCAGAATTCTTTTTACAAAAGTTTCAAAACAGATATTATTGTTATCAAAGAAAATAGGATTAATTCTATCATATATTCGTGTGTGTGTGTGTGTACGTGTCTTCCGTCTTCCTCACGGAATCGCGACGATCTTGAAGATACATACATAGCCCGTCGCGACACAAACTTGCGTGTCTCGACATTTATGATGTTGCAGTGATTATCTTTATAAATGTTATCTTTTATCATGAAAATAGGGAATATAATTTTAAGTTATGCTTGGTTAGGTTAGGCTACGCTAGGTTAGGTAAAGTTTGGTTAAATTTATTACGTTTTTAGATTGGGTAAATGTTGACATACAGAATTCAATGTGAAAATGTTGCAGTTTTGTAGGGTAGCCAAACGTGTGTGTGTGTGCCAAGGCGCGTCTACGCTTTATTTATAAATTTATTCCCTTCGGTAACTTAATACTGGACCTGTCAATTTTACGTAGTAAATACCGCTAACGGCTTTAAATACAAACAAACAATAGAAACTGGCAGTCCACGACCTAACCATGACTTACCTAACCATGACTTACCTAACCATGACTTACCTAACCATGACCGAACCAGACATAAAAAATATAGAAATGAAGAATCGGAGAAGGAACTCATCTATTTCAGGATTATCGTAGTTTTAATAAAGTAATATCGCAATCATTTTTATGTAAATATTAATTTTGAAATGAATCGTAAATGATTAATATTAAAAAAAATAAAAAATTTATATATGAATAATTTTTTATTACTTTTGTAACACTGTAATAACACTAAAAACTATTATTATTATTATTACTATTATTATTATTATTATTATACACACTGGTTGTGTAAGTTACACGCTAAAAAAAAAAGGTCATCAACGACGCCTTGTTACCATGGAAACCAACATTTGTGTTCTGAAGAAAACCATTTATTTGGAAAAGTATTATTATTATTATTATTATTACTAAGAAAAGCTAATACTTTTCAACTTAAAAAAAATATGTTCCACAACGTACGCGCTATTTCTCAAAATTAAACATCGAAATAAAAGGTTTCTTCAAAACCCAAATAATGGTTTCCATGGTAACTGGCCTAAGTTGGAGAATTTACAATACAGTAAATTTTTTAGATTAATATGTCTGCTTTTCATTACAGTATATATACACACAGGGTGTTTCATAAGATGTGGGACGCACTTTCAGGATGGATTCAGGACCTGAAAACAATGAAAAAAAATCTATATAAACATATGCCCGAAATCGCTTTGTTTCCGAGTTACAGCCCGTTTTGTGTTCCAGCAATTCTTTCCGTAAACTGTTTACAAGCACTGCTTGCCGACAATGTTTATGAGTGTGTACGGGACATATTTCATGTATGGCCTTGCCGATTGTAATGTTTCGTACACTCTATGACATGTTTCAATATCGTTGAGTGTAGAGCCATCAGTCAGTCAGAGGTGCGTCGCGGGCTTTCACTGTTCGTATTCGTAACTTCTTACCGTGAATAAGTGGAGTCCAGTGAAAAAAACCTTAAAGGTGTTTGTGCTATTCAGTGATAGTGTGCATTTGAAGTGAGAATGGAAGCTTATTCAAACAGAGAAATGGCAGACATACATCTCATATATGGACTTGCTGAGTGTAATGCGGCCCAAGCAAGACGTCTGTATGCGGAAAGGTTTCCGAATCGCCGTCTGCCAGATAAGAAGATCTTTCAGAGAATAGACGAGCGTCTTAGTGATACAGGATCATTCAACAAGCGAGTTTCAGATGGTGGTGGACCAATCAGCGCCAGAACTGTTGAGTTGGAGGAACGAGTCCTGAATCGCGTGGAGGAACATCCTGGTGTCACCACCCGAAGGATAGCAGCAGCAGCAGAGGGTGTAAGATACACGACTGTGTGGAGAATTTTACCGGACCAACAGCTTTACCCATATCACATTCAGAGACTACAAGGCCTTACTGAAGCTAATTTCCCACCACGAGAGACTTTTTGTACTTGGTTCCTTCAACAGTGTGCTCGCGATCCTCTTTTTCTATCCTCCATGTTGTTTTCTGATGAGGCTGCCTTCACAAGAAATGGCGTGATCAATTTTCACAACACTCATCACTGGGCCGAAGAGAACCGCATGCCATCATCCAATCAAGGTACCATCAACAATTTAATATCAATGTATGGGCAGGACTTATTGCCGACAACTTAATCGGTCCTTTTGTTTTGCCTGGAAGATTAACAGGAGAATCCTATTCCAAATTTTTAAAGAATGATTTAAGAGATTTACTAGATGAAGTTCCTCTTGGTGTCCGACATCGTATGTGGTTTATGCATGACGGCGCTCCGCCTCATTTTAGTCGAGTAGCCAGAGACTATTTGGATGACTATTTCCCTGATAAATGGATAGGCCGTGGAGAACCCATTGCGTGGCCTGCTCGCTCCCTGGACCTGAATCCATTCGATTTTTACCTGTGAGATCATCTGAAATACATCGCTTACGTGACACCCATTGACAACGTTGAAATGCTTCGCCAACGTGTAGAACAAGGATGCCAGAAAATTCGAGCAATACCTGGAATGTTTGAACGCGTCAGACAGTCTATGACGAGGCGTATTCAGGCGTGTATTCAAGCGCAAGGCGGTCATTAAAGGTAAGGCGGATACTTGCTGGAACACATAATGGGCTGTAACTCGGAAACAAAGTGATTTCGGGTATATGTTTATATAAATTTTTCATTGTTTTCAGGTCCTGAATCCATCCTGAAAGTGCGTCCCACATGTTATGAAACACCTTGTATATGTATATATATATATATATTATATATATATTACACACAGTTTATCATTCCCGTTCTTTGAGAATGAAGTTTACCCCCAATTCGCCTTTGTGGCAAAGGCGTCAAATGGCGACCCCTGATATTTAGTAACCTAATCTAACATTAGCTAAACCTAACCTAACCTAACCGGAATTGGATGAGAAAAAGAATGTCCTGAATTGGGAGAAGATCAATTTGAGAATTTCCTCTTCCAGATTCTCCCTCGCGGACTTCTCACTGTTTGGGGTGTGTGGGGTGGGGTGGGGAAATGAAATAGGAGTGTAACTGAACGCGATGATACCGCTCATATCAATAAGATTAACTTTGGATGATTGGTGACCTACTTTATTAAATCAATTCCACAAGTATGCAATTGTTGTAATTAATTTCATATTAAATTTCTTTAACACGTAATGTAATTAAAATGCATAATATATATATATATATATATATATATTATATATATATATATATTATATATATATATATATATATATTGTAGAGAGGAGGGACGACAAGCTTGAACTTCGCGAAATGAAAAATCATAGCACGGAACATTTAAAAGGTTGGGAAAAAAAATATATATATATATATATATATGTGTGTGTGTGTGTGTGTGTGTGTGTGTGTGTGTGACTCTGTGTGTGTGTGTGTCCCTATGTCCAAAAAATGTTGTAATTAAAATAAAGTAAAAATAAATTTTTAGAGACAAAGACAAAGGGAATAAGTAGGTAAGACATAGATATTTGTTAATCCTAATTAAAGAATATTTACAGCGTAATCGCCATTTTTTCTAATCCAATATTCAACCTTAAACAAATGTTAACATAATTTTTGGAAATAGTTCACTTCCGATGTTGTTGATTACCTCGTAGACGCTTTAGGTCTTCGAGTGTCTTTATCTTGGGAGAATAGATTCTGTCTTTTATATAACACCACAAAAAAAACTCAGGGGTGTGAAGTGAGGTGAGTATGGGGGCCATTTCACTGGTTCGTGAAGAGAGATTAGTCGCCCGGAAAAATGCTTCCTCAAAAAGTTGCGAATTTCACAAGAAGTAGTGTGTGGAGATGCTCCATTCTGCTGAAGACTAAAGACTTAGCGTTCCTTAAAGACTTAGCTTTCTTTAAAGACTATGGCCTTGTACGGCCTTCTATGGCCTTCTCTCTCTCTCTCGCTATATATATATATATATAATTTCTTATAGTAACGTATAATAAGTTTTAGATTGTCAGAATCTGAGTAGAATTGGAGCTAAAAACTTGCTTCAATTTTGCTAATGTTTTCTGAAGAAATCTGATGCAATAGATCTGCGGACATTTCCAACCGTGTTTCATTAACTTTTTCCCAAAACGCGCGACCACACACACACAAAATATATATATATATATGTAGGAGAATTACGACTTCTGATCAATCGAGGCCCATGGTGTAGTGGATAGCATATCTCACCGGCAATCGGAAGATCCCGGGTTCGATTCCCGGGTGGTTACCTCATTTTTCATTTGTTCGTTCTCCTTCCTCATCTTGTGCGGAACGTTCTTCTATACAAGCGTCGTTCTTTACATTAATTATACTGTGTGTTGTTTGCAGTTAAAATGTATATATATATATATATATATATATATATATATATATAAAAGTAAGTTTTAGAAATATGAATTGAAATTCTTTTTTTTTTTTATGTAAACTGAATGTCAGATTAGAATTATTTAAAATATTGTAGTTCAAAGCTGAAATACAGTCGGTAATGGAAAAATATAGTATTTTACAATAATATACTGTAACAATGGTCGGCAACTGGCTGCCCGCGGGCCATATCCGGACCACGGACGACCGTTGTCTGACCCGCCGGCATGGCTCATCTATGCTCACATGAATGTATTTTTTGTTCAGAAAAATGACTTCTCTGCTGTGAAAAAGGCCATTTTTTTTAAATTATACTTTTATTTCATTCAAATTTAGAAGGTTATTCAACGGGTGACTAGTGATGCTCGCGTGTGGGGTGAACACTAATGCTAGTAATCCATTGGCCCGCCGGCTCTCTCCCCCACTCATAATACGGCCCGCGTTTGAATCTAGTTGTTAGCCACTATATATAAATAAGAACGGAAGGTGCTATATAGCTATATCCGTAGCTATACATGAAGCTGTATGGAACCATGGAAAAAAAGTAGCGCAAGTTGCTGCAGCAGATAAGAGAAAATATACGAATATTATTATATACCAATAAAAGACACGAGAGATAAGACCACTCTTTATCAGCATATTGAAAGCAAAGAAGACCGCATCGGATATCCGGCAGCTCCGGATCTCGAATCGTTTCCTGACGTCTGTGTAAAATGAGAGAAAAAAGATATCAGGATTTGGAATTGCGAAACGTCTCCTCGCCTCGAAACGTTAACAAAATGAATTCAGTGATCTTTTTCACCATAAAGATGACTTCAGGCTGCGAAGGCACGGGTTCGACTCCCACCGCCGCCACTTACTCTGAAATTACCCGGTGGTTTAATGATTCTCATGCCGAGTTCACCGCCCCACCTCCCTCCCTGCGCGTGGGAAAATAGGGGTTCCGAATATTATCTGTTATTTGTCCAGTACCAGTTAATACCAAGATTACATAAGAGGGATAAGCTTTCAGCTGTACAGATGTTAACATCGTGGGATTCCCTTATATCCTTTAGAGATACGGTATTAAATTAGTCAATTTAACTAACAATGTACAGTGTATATATATATATATATATATATATATATATATATATATGTGTGTGTGTGTGTGTGTGTGTGTGTGTGTACCTCGCAACACCGACATAAAGTCGAATTCACTTCATGAAATAATTAAATCAAGTGATCACTTCCTATTCAGTGTCATTCCCATTCCCGGTCCGCAATTGAGAATGCACAAAAGTGAAAAAAAAATCACATTTGAGAAAAGACTTTCTTCATTTGAGAAACAATATCACTTCGACTCGCATTTGTGGTAAAATCTCCTTTGAAATTTTCTCTCGCGGAATGAAATAGGAAATCATATTGAATGTAAAGATATCAGTCAAATAGTCTTAAAAATATAACAAAGCCTATCTAAATCTAGTTGATCCACGCTCGTATTTATAATATTTAATTTCGTACAAGAAAAAAAAGATTTGTAACAAAAAATTTTAAGTCATTGAAATCTAAATATTTCAATTAAGCCCGCGAGCTACTTAAATTTTGAATGCAGCTTCACAAATTTGGTCCCACTGGCTTTGAATGTGAAGCTTGAAATTTTGATGGTTGTGGTATTTATATAAATTTATAGTCTGACTGACTTTTCCTCAATTTCACAAAAGAGGAGAAAATTTTGTACCAGCGTGGTCTGACTAGATATAGGTAGGCTTTTATATGTAACAGAATATAAGGATCGCGGACTCGCAAATAAAATTATACAATTTTATAATCTAAATGAGGATAGGTTACCATAGAAACGAAGTGTGAACCAATCAAATAGCAGAACGGACGTGACATTATACAAATAAGCTTTTACGTCTAGTTTAAATCCTTAATTTGTGAACGAGGCAGCCCCGGAAAATTGGAATGCCACACTAATCCAAAAATGCAAGAATGAAATCGCTGAGCCCCTATATTGGATATGGAGATGATCGCAAGACACGGGAGAAATACCGAGCATCCAGAATGTAGTGAACATAGTTCCAATATATAAAGGAGGAGATCGATCCAGGCCTAAAAACTATAAGCCAATGTCGTTTACATCTCATCTCACCAAAATATTTTAAAGAATAGTTGGAGAAAAAATTATAACTTTTTCGAAACTCGAAAAAAATTAAATGATAACCAACATGGATTCCAGTCGGGAAGATCATGCCTGACGCAACTAATGGAATACTGTAACAACATTAGTGATGCACTTGAAAGTAATGAAAACTATGATATGATATACACAGACTTTGCCAAGGCGTTCGCCAAGTGCGACCATGGAATCATAGCACATAAACTGAAATATATGGAATAACAGGAAAAGTAGGGAAATGGATATATAATTCCCTAAGTAAGCGGTGGCAAATCGTTACAGGTCAAAGAATATCTTCATCAGAGTAAGAGGCCCTTAGCTCACGACCACAAGGAACAGTATTAGCTCCATTACTCTTCATATGGCCTTGTTAAACTCATGAGAATGTCCACAGAGAGAAATAGGAATAACAGCGTAAACGGAGTTGCCAGTCAAAGATAGCAATGTCGCGCTCGGTAGGGGAAGCAGCAGGGCTTCCCAGGTCGTCATCAGGCGAATTCCCTGCAACACCAGCAAAGGAGTAAAGATTGGGACGTGGAATGTAAGGACAATGAACAGACCGGAAAAGTTAGAGAACATCAAACAAGAGATGATTAGGCTGAGCATAGATGTCATGGGGTTGTCGGAAGTCAGATGGCGAAAAGGAGATTTTATTAGAGGAGACGTGAGAGTGATTTATTCTGGTGGTGACAGGGCTGAGAGAGGAGTTGCTATTTTACTTAGAGGAAGGATAAGAAACACCGTAGAGGAGTTAGACTGTGTGTCAGATAGAATCATGTGGATAAGAATGAAAGGCGAAAAAGTAGATACATTTGTCATGCAAGTGTATATGCCAACAAGCGCCCATCTGGAAGAAGAGGTAAAAGAAATGTATGATAGAATAGAGGAAATAATTGAAGCCTATGAAAGAAATGCTAACGTAATAATCATGGGGGACTGGAATAATGTGATTGGAGAGGGGAAAGACAGAAGGGAGGTTGGACCATTCGGATTAGGTAGAAGAAACGAAAGAGGAGAAAAGCTAGTAGAATTTTGCGGAAGGCAAGAACTCATGGTGATTAATACTTGGTTCCAAAATCACAAAAGAAGAAGATACACATGGAAAAAACCAGGAGACATTGAAAGATTCCAAATTTACTTTATTTTGGTAAGACAGAGATATAGGAATGCAGTGAAGAACTTGAAAGCTTATCCTGGAGCAGATGCTGACTCCGATCATAACTTGGTGGTAATGGAAAATATAGTGAGGCTGAAGACTCTGAAAAAGAATAAAGTAGGGAAGAAATGGGATACTGAAAAACTGAAGGGAGAACAAAGGATAGTTTTTGCTAAAAAGGTGAATGGAGAGATAAGGAGGCAAAGAAATGACGGCCACATTCATATGACAAGTGAAGAAAGATGGTATAGACTGAGCCACTGAGGGATACAATAAAGGAGAGTACACAGGAAAATATCAGTTATATGAAAAGAGAAGCAAGGAAACCCTGGGTCACTACAGAGATTCTTGACAAAATGGAAGGAAGAAGAAAATGGAAGAGTATAAATACAGAAGAAGGGAGACAACGATACAGATAGTTGAATAACGAACTGAGAAGAGAAACTGATAAAGCAAGAGAGATATGGCTTGGAGAGCAGTGCAGGGAATTGGAGGAATGTACCAAAAAGTTAAAGGCATAAATAGATGGAAAAGAAGTAGCTTGGGAGTGCGAGAAATAGAGGGAAGAAATGGAGAAAAACTGAAAAGACCAGAAGATATAAGGAAGAGATGGATTGAGTATATTGAAGAACTGTATGATAAAGAGAACAAACCTAATAACATCGAAATGGAGGAAGCAGATGAGGTGGAAGTAGATTGTATGGGACCGGACATATTGGAAAGAGAAGTAGAGATGGCTGTAAAAGACCTAAGAAATGGCAATGCCCCAGGACCAGGTGATGTACCAGCAGAACTTCTGAAAAGTCTTGAAGGTGATGCTAGAGAGGAGGTGAATGTATTGTGCAGAAACATGTATGAAAGTGGAGACTGGCTTGCTGACTTTATGAGAGTCTCTATGATTACTATCCCCAAGAAACTGAGAGCCACCAAGTGTTCAGAATTTCGAACCATAAGCTTGGTCAGCCATGCATCAAAAATAATGCTAAGGGTACTAACCAGAAGACTAACGAACAGAGCTGAGCAGTACATTGGAGAGGATCAGTTTGGATTTACGTCAAAATGTGGAAGAAGAGAAGCTATTGGTATTATGAGAATGATGGGAGAGAGAGTGCTGGAACATGATCAGGAAATGTTTGTTTGTTTTATTGACTTTGAAAAAGCTTTTGAAAGAGGCTAATGGAGGAAACTAATAGAAATATTGAAGAATATTAATGTTGACTGGAGGGACCTTAGGCTCATAAAAAATCTATATTTTGGCCAGACTGTGAATGTTAGAGTTGCAGGAGGACAATCGGAGCGTGGATTGTTTGGGAGAGGGGTCAGGCAAGGATGCTCCCTGTCCCCCGTGTTATTAACATCTATGCGGAAGCAATGATAATAGAAGCACTCTCAGATCTGGAAGAGGGAATCAGAGTGGGAGGTAAATTGGTCAAATCTGTAAGGTTTGCAGATGACAAGGCATTTGTTTGTAGTACTGAGGAAGGACTGCAAAGAATGGTCAATAACTTGACAACAACGGCGGAAGAATTCGGAATGAGAATTAATGAGACCAAGACAAAGGTAATGAAAATTGCAAGAAGGAAAGGAGCACAAATGAACCTAACGATAGGAAATCGGACCTTAGAAGAAGCTGAGAAGTTTAAATATCTGGGAAGTTTATTAACCAACAATGGAGATTGCAATAAGGAAGTAAGATCTAGAAATGGTACGGGTAAGGTAGCTTTTGAGAGACAGAAAAGACTACTTACAGGCAGGGTTGTGGAGTCGGAGTCGGAGTCGTGGAGTCGGAGTCGTGGAGTCGCACGTTTCAGGGCGGAGTCGGAGTCGGAGTCGAATTTTTACAATGTGTGGAGTCGGAGTCGGAGTCGGAAAATTTTGGACCGACTCCACAACCCTGGTTATAGCCACTAGGTTAAGAAGGGTTATTCAATTTTAAGTAGGACTACTACTGGTTAGACCTTAATTATGTTTAAGAGAATCTTTTTCATTTATATATATATATTATTGGAAAAAATAAAAATCCCTTAATATGATAATATCTACAAGTCAATATCCTTCTTAATATTTGAATGTTCCCTTATCCTAGAAAGTAACCTGACGATTCATGTGGTGGTGATGAAATGTCTTATTATTATGATAATTATAGAGTGAAACACTAGAGGAGTCGGAGTCGTATATTTAAAATGTGAGGAGTCGGAGTCGGATTTTTAGATTTTTTACAATGTGTGGAGTCGGAGTCGAATTTTTACAATGTGTGGAGTCGGAGTCGGAAAATTTTGGACCGACTCCACAACCCTGCTTACAGGTAAACTCAACTTGAAGCTGAAGAAAAGGTTAGTAAAAAGCTTGATATGGAGTGTGGTACCGTATGGAGCAGAAACATGGACACTGAAAACAACTGAAAAGAAACTCCTGGAAAGTTTTGAAATGTGGATTTGGAGAAGAATGCTAAAGATAAGCTGGAGGGAACACCAAAGTAATGAGGAAGTACTGCAACAGGTGAGGGAGGAAAGAAGACTCATGAAGGTGACGCGAGTTAAATTTATATTCATTGGAAAGAAGAAGAGAGGTACACCATTATCTACGCTTGGAAAATAATGGAGGAACTTGTTTCTAATCTTATAACCACTCAAACAACAATGGAAAGTAGGAAAGGAAGAATGTTTCGAGTTCCCAAATTAAAGGCTAAATAGGGGACATCCTCAACCCTGAAGGAAAATAGTTTTGTTGTGAATGGACCAAGACTGTCCAACCAGCTGCCCAAGGAACTAAGGAACACGAGTGGTGTTGCGGTGGATATCTTCAAAAGAAGATTAGACGCCTGGCTCAGAACAATCCCAGATGAGCCGAGAGTACCTGGCTTTGTAAAGGGGAGAGCGCAAGAAACCAACTCTTTACTTCACCAGGCCAACTCAAGAGGAGGAGCAACAAGCCTGTGAAATGAGAAATCATCGCACGGAACATCTAAAAATTGAAAGTTTGAAAGGTATGTATATATATATATATATATATATATATAGAGAGAGAGAGAGAGAGAGAGAGAGAGAGAACAATACTTTCTACCTGAAAGCAGGAATTATAGTATATAAATGTACAATGCGGACTTGTTTGTAATATAATTTGAGGAGAATCACTTAAGATAGAGTTTAAGTCCTTCGTAAATTCAATTACATTCATGGGCTATTGTAATTACAGGAAGCTGGCGTCGTTCCTTTGAGCTCATTATGTAACTTCTAATGGGGTCGCGTCAAACAATACTTGTTCAATTGGCTTTCAAACACTTGTCTAACATTGAAGGGGTTATTTCTAATCTCTCTCTCTCTCTCTCTCTCTCTCTCTCTCTCTCTCTCTCTCTCTCTCTCTTCTCTCTCTCTCTCTATAATATATATATTATATATATTATATATATATATATATATATATATATATATATATATATGGTGTATAAAGTAACACAAGTGAAGAGACAAATCCGATTTGAAACTGGTTTAAACTACAGGGCTATTGAAAATGATTCACCTGATTTCAAATGAGAATATTTTTTAATGTTACAAATACAGAGTGATTTGTGATACATCAACCAAAAGAAAAACTGTCAAAATTTTGTCTCTCACCTCATAAATGCTCTATGTGACTTCCCCTAGTTACACAAGCAACGTCGACACGATAGTCGAATTCCTCCCATAGTCGCTCCAGCATGTCCGTTGTCACTGACTCTACGGCAGTAACAATGCGAGTTCGGAGCTCATCCAAAGATGTGGGCAACGGTGGCACGTACACAGTATCCTTAACGTACCTCTCACTCACGCTGCGCTGTGACTACCGATTTACAGCTCGAAAACTGCAACACACAAAACGCCTTCTGCTGTGCGGACGCCATTTTCACACTGACTGCTTGTTGTTGCTAGGCTAGGCCACGGCGTAACTTTGGAGCCCTCTCGCGGTGATCTTGTAAAACTTGGAGATTTCCTCTTTCATGTGGTGTATGCCCAGTTGATGCACGGTTGATAGGTACGGAAGTATTCTCAGTTGAAATCGGATGAATTATTTTAAATAGCCCTGTACTACATAGTTTCAACTTGTTTTTTGTAAACCTTACTGTCGAATATACGGTTGTTATAAAGTACATGTAATAAATATTACTTGTTCATGTTCACTCGCGTTAATATAATTCAAATCGGATTTGTATCTTCACTTGCGTTACTTTATACACACCCTATATATATAACTGTATATATAATATATATATATATATATATATATATTTTCGCCTGTCTCTTTGTTTGTCCTTTATGCAAGCGCAAACCGTTTGACCTAGAGCTACCAAATTTGGCACGGGAACCTCTTATGGGATTATCTATTATATATTTCCGCCTGTCTGTTTGTCTGTCTGTCCTTTATGCAAGCGCAAACCGTTTGACCTAGAGCTATCAAATTTGGCACGGGAACAACACAGGTCCCCAGGTTGTGCACCTGGGCTTTATAATTAAAACAGCCGTGAAAATTTCGAGCTTCACATTGTGTCAAGATTTCTGAATCTTAAGATTTTCATGACTAATTATTTGGTCAATGCCATAACTCCAAAATGGAAGCAGTTACAAATGAAACTTCACACACATATTGATTAGGTCCCCAGATTGTGCACCTCCGCGATTAAACTACAGAAAAGAACGCAGTCGTGAAAATTTTGAGCTTCACATTGTGTCAAGATTTCTGAATCTTAAGATTTTCATGACTAATTATTTGGACACACAGTATATGCCCGGTTAGGTTAATTGAATGCCCGGTTAGGTTAATTTAATGCCCGGTTAGATCAACTGAATGCCCGGGTAGGTTAATTGAATGCCCGGTTAGGTCAACTGAATGCTCGGGTAGGTTAATTGAATGCTCGGGTAGATTAATTGAATGCCCGGTTAGGTCAACTGAATGCCCGGGTAGGTTAATTGAATGCCCGCCATTACCCCCACGCCCTGGGGATCTAATGTGAAATTTATCCCGGGCAACGCCGGGTACCTCAGCTAGTATTATATATTTTCGCCTGTCTGTTTTTTTGTCCTTTATGCAAGCGCAAACCGTTTGACCTAGAGCTACCAAATTTGGCACGGGAACCTCTTATGGGATGAAAAATGTCAACACAGAGTCGGTCAGCCTGTCTGTTTGGGCCCGAAGGCCCCAGCATCGTGATTAAACTACAGAAAAGAACGCAGCCGTGAAAATTTTGAGCTTCACATTTGTCTAGATTTCTAAATCTTAAGATTTTCATGACTAATTATTTGGTCAATAAAACTATAGCTAGGGGTTGGGGTAATTGGGGAAGAGGGGGTGGGGTAATTGGGAGAGGGGTGGGGGTAATGGGGGAGTGGGGGTGGGAGGGTAATGGAGGAGTGGGGGGGGAGAGTAATGGAGTAGGGGGGGGGTAATGGGGGTAACCGCGATTAAACTACAGAAAAGAACGCAGCCGTGAAAATTTTGATTACCTGGTCAATAAAACTATAAAAAAGAACACAGTCATGAAAATCTTGAGCTTCACATATAATTATTTTTTAGGACGACTTCAAACCGTTTGACCTAGAGCTACCAAATTTGGCACGGGAACCTCTTATGGGATGAAGAATTAAGATAAATCATTTTAATCAAATTCAGCCTTTTGTCTTAAATTTTATTTTATTTAAACCGGGGATCTAATGTGAAATTTATCCCGGGCAACGCCGGGTACCTCAGCTATATATATATATATATATATATATATAAATATATATATATATATATAGTTGTCTGACTTTACTGATAAAATTCGAAATTTTTATTTACGGGATAAAAAGGGTGTCAGCGTCTCGCGGTCATTCTTTCAGTTGGGGCTCCGCTCGGCAGTGCTGAGACTCCGCTGAGTCGTGGATTCAAGTCCCAGTGCTGCTTAGAGCCCCCCCCCTAATTTAATTGACTCAGGCAAAGATAGCTTAGGCTCTGGCCCCTACCCCTTACTAACTTTGGGGGATATAAAACCTGGACATGGAATTTTAAAAACAATGGTAGTTTTGATGCCATGTCTCTTTTTACTATTATAGGCTGTCCGTCCATGAGACAAGAAACCTTCTGAAACAATATTTGTCACGGTGGGTATCTCTTTAAAAACAGGTTCTGCCCAATGGAGTAAAATATTAGTCGCTTCTGCTTCAAAGAATTTAAGCCACATTATTAGACCATTATTTAGGCCATTTATAATTAGAGAATACCTCATTTATTCGATTCATTGTAATGATTGTTTAAGAAAGTATATTGGCCAAACCATTCACCTAAAAAAAGTTACATAAGAAACGGAAATGAAAATAGTTTAGTAAAACAGAGAATATTAATCCGTAATCATTCAAATAATTGCAATGAACTTGAAGTTTCAGCTAAAATATCAAATTTTGAGAAAAGAAAACTATACGAATCTTTGTCATTTATTCTAGAGATAATTTTAATTGAAATGAAGCTTCTTACGAGACGGACGAATTTCTTTTTAACAGAATGAAACGCAATAAATAAAAAAAAGAGAAAATACATCGTGATGCCAGAGATAAGAGGTTTTCTAAAGTTTAGGTTGACTGACTTCCAGCCGGTCTATTTAGTTGCTGGCTCCATTAATAGGATAACGTCAATATAATGACGAATCTTTGCTTTCCTAATTTTAATCTTTGTTATGCGAAATATTTTATCTTTTTATTCTTGTTTTTAGATGCTTGATGAGGATTCTTAGTTGAGACTCGAAACCGATGAGGCTTTTACTCTTTTTTCGTGAATTATTGTTGTTGTTGTTTTGGGGTTTTACCTCCGTAACATCAAAGGTTATATGACAAATGGGTTTCCGCGTTTAGATGATGTAGTGACTCTTAGATGAATCTGATTCTATATAAAGTTGTTGGTTCCCTCCTCCATCACATGGCATGACCTTTGCCGTGAATTACACTATAACGCGGCGATGAACAATCTTTTTTTCATTCAAGGACCAGATCACAAACTGAGAAACTGGTCAAGGATCATATGCATATTTTACCTTTAAAAAAATACATTGTATTGCGAGATGTTTTCTATTCTTAATTTAACAAAGCTTTTGTTCACTCATAAGTTCACAAATTCAAATAATCAAAAGAAATTTGTCAGAAGTTTGGCGAACCCCGTCAAATTCCTTAATTAATAACTAAATTAAATATTAAATAAATATTAAGTGAAATTAAATCAAGGAAATAAACATTGTTGAAATCGGTACGAGGGCCATAAAAAATTACATGGCGGGCCGCATGCGGCCCGCTTGTTGCGAGTTCAGCATTACTGCTATAACGGACTGCTAACATTGCCTTTGGCACTTTCCACACTAAACACTCGGAATTCGGATAAATATTTCGTCTTTGGCACCATTCCCATTCCCATTTGTGATCCACAAATGGGAATTCTCGATGTGGGAATTCCAGATTTCGGAAAAAGAGTTTCCTGATTCGGGAAAGGGTAAAGTTTGCTCCGTGATTCAATTCCAGACCCGAAGGGAAAAAAAATTAGCAAAACCTACATTGGGAATGGATCGTTTTGAGAATTGCCTTCCTTGAGAATCCTTTTCGGATTCCTCATTCTTGGACCAAAACTGTAACGTTAATAAACTGTGAAAAGGCCCAAATATAAGTTTCCATTTAGAGTGTACAGTACGTAGAGTACAATGTTGTGAGAATAAGATAATTTTGTACGATAGTTTTACAGGTTACTGTTCTAATACTGTAAAATTTCATTCCTCGTCAACTGTAATGTTTGCGTTAATTATAGATTTTTAAACGACTATAAACATACTTCAAGTGACATTTAAAACATTTATACAGGGTGTTCCAAAAGTCCCAATCTATTACCAGTGGTGGGCACCGTTAACCAAAAAGTTAACTTCGTTAACCGCTAATCCGTTAACCAAAAAGTTAACTTCGTTAACCGTTAATCCGTTAATTCTTTAAACATGTAACGGAAGTTACCGATAAACCGTTAACGTTAACTTTTATTATAAAAAAAATGAAAAACACAATATATATACAGTATAATTTAATTTTCCCTCTTCTTCTCGTTCTCCATTTTGTCCATGAGATGCATGTTGCCCTTCATGAAAATTAGCATATCAAAGTTTTCATCAGACAGGGATGATCTCTTGGCCCTCAGGATGTCCTTGCCCATAGAGAACAAACGCTCCACTGCAGCACTGGAGGGGATGGCTGTGTTGAACTTGATGAGCAAGTCCACCAACACTTGCTCACCCAAGAAGGCAGCATCTGTCAGCAAGTCCTTGGAGTTGGTCTCCAGCCAGGTCTTGACCAAGTTCTGGGCCTTGCCCTTGAGTGACCTGTGGCTTCTGCTGCTCTCTTTTGTCTGGATGACAGCACTGAAGAAGTCATCCTCCTCCTCCTCCTCCTCCTCGTTGTTGCTGCCTCCACTGTTGCTGCCCACTTCGTTGGACTGCTGCTTCATGGCCTCCTCGACTGTACCCTCCATGCTTTTCCTCACCCTGGCGACCTTGGTGTTGTCATACTTGTCCAACCAGATGAGGCGAAACCTGGGATGGAAGGCAGCAGCCAGCTGGCATTCGTCATCCTCCAGGAGGGGCCCAAACCTTTTGTCGATGCCTGCCAAAAGTGCGTCGACCAAGGCGCTGCAGTAGACGAGGCCCTTGGCCCTTGGAGACTACTAATAAGGTACTCACAGACATATTATAAATATACATGACTTACTTGACAACGATTATTTTTAAATATTCACTAGCACAAACATGTTGCGCAAGAGACAGACTGCAAATGAAACGAATGTAGTTATTTGTTGTAATTGTTGCATATATATTATTGAAAGTGCCTTAAAATGCTCGTGATATTTCTTGAAAGAAGTTGAAACATTCAACTCAAATGGCAAATCTTTCCGCCTGATTTTACAGTCGACCATGTTTTGCTCAAACCAATGCCATAAATAACTACCATATTTGGTAAGACACAAATTGTGGCGACGGAAACAAATACATCGCCTGATTTTGCACTGCGGAAATGGAAATTCGTTCATCACTATTAACAGTGGCGGATTAATTGCGCACCTGCTCAGCACTGAAAATAATAGAAACTTTTAAACGTTTATTTATGAATTTTTTGGGTTAACGGACTTGAGTTAACGGAAGTTAAATGTAACGGAAGTTAATTAGTCCGATAATGATTTTCAAAGTTAACTTAAAAGTTAAATCGTTAACGAAAAAGTTAACTTCGTTAATTAACGATTAACGGTTTGTGCCCAGCTTTGTCTATTACTGGTTCACTCCTTTCAAGTAACAGACTGGGACTTTTGGGACACTCTAGAAATGTATTATTATTATTATTATTGATTTTTTCGGTTTGACGACCTGTAATATTTTTTAACATTACTTGTTTTTTATTGTCCAGTTTTAATGGAGGATTTAAAAAATAACATTCATATTTAAGATCCATTATTATTATTATTAAAAAATATTTAGTGTAAGTTAAAATAAGATACAAATTTTAGAAAACGGGTTTCGGAAATCTTTCAAGGGCTGACTTTTAAATTTAAATTCTTGTTTCAATTCTATGAATAAAGACTAAAGAGTGATTTATAGTTATGATAATGAGCTTCGTTCGAGGATAATTAAATTACCCAAAAATTTATTATTAGTTTTTTATCTCTTCTCTCGAAGGAGAAGATGAAGGAAGAACAATTCCGAAGGTAGATGAATCGCTGCAGTGGGCGGGGCTCCCATTCTGTCGAGTCGTTACGACCCGAGTCATCAGTCTGAGTCGCGAGTCGATCCTGTGTGCGGCTGGCCTAACTTGTTCAGGAGACTTCTTTTTAAATTAAAATCTAACTTTTTTAATATATTTCGACGAGGTTAGATTTTGTTTCATGCTTTACGTGGGATCCGAAGTTGAAGTTGGAGTGACGGTGGCGGCCCCGGCCCCGCCGGGCAGAGCTGGGCACTTGCGGTTTTTTTTGCGGTACTGCGGTACTACCGTGTTGGTCGGTACCGCGGAAAGTACCGCGGGAAATTTGAATGCGGTAGCGGTACTGCTGTACTTTCAGCGATCCTTTGCGGTACTGCGTTATGCGGTACCGGTTTGGTAGTGCGGTAGTAGTACCGCAGTACCGCAAAAAAACGGGCAAAAAAACGCAAGTGCCCAGCTCTGTATAATAATAATAATAATAATAAAATAAAATTAAATAATAAATTATTTTATTTACTGTCTGTCATTCCGAACCATGGGTCGCTATATAATCTGAACGCGGAGGACTGTCTCCCATCCAACTACTCTCCAGACCTAATGTCGCTTAACTTCGCTGATCGACGGGAAGCGGTGTTACGACATTGTCCGACGTAACCCGACACAGTTAGATTCTGGTTAAATTTTTACTAATTAAATATTAAATAATTCATAAAAAAAGTATTTATTTTTACTTCATCGCCTGGCAGCTCATAGGTTACGGTGGCGCATTCTGGGCGGTGAGGCTCTGGTTCGATCCCGGACGGTGCCTGCTCCTGGGTTGGGTTGGGTTAGCCGCTCGCCCTGTTAATGTTCTCGCTCAGGGGACCTTGGGGCACGCTCATCCAAATGCGTTTTCTGGATTTTTAGTTTATCATATAACCATTAAAATCACTGATAAGAGATAACCCGTTCCAGGCAATTATTAATGTTTCTTAAACACAAATTGGCTTTGAGCGGAAAATTATTAAAAAAAAACTGGACTAATTGACTATCTCTTATTTTCTGGGGACTTCAATGTACAGGGTGTCCCGTAAGTCTGGACCCATAGGGAAAAATAATAAAATTACAAAATAGTCCAAAAATTTATTACATAATCTGTTCAAAGTGTCCGCCGTTGTGTCGCACACATAGTTGAAGACGCAATCTCCACTGCGACAGCACTTTCTGAATCACAGTCGCAGAAATTTCTTGACACGCCTCCACAATGCGTGCTTTAAGGTGGAAAATGTTCTGAAGTTTGACCTCGTACACTTTGGCTTTCAAGTGGCCCCACAAATAAAACTCCAGCGGAGTAAGATCATAATAAAAAAATAATAAAAATAATAATAAAAATAATAAAAAAATATATTATAAATAAATTTTTGGACTATTTTGTAATTTTATTATTTTTCCCTATGGGTCCAGACTTACGGGACACCCTGTATGATAGAATTAAAGATAGCTTATGTTATTATATTTTCAGTAATAAAGTATATAATTTATTATGATTAATCTAGAATTTATTATAAATTTTATGAAATAAATTTGTTTCTAAGTGAAATCTTTACAAAAATAAAAAAAATAGATGCGAAGCAAAAGTTTTTTTGTGAATTTGAAATGAAGTTTTGCGTAATTAAGATAAAAAAAAAAATTTAAATAAGAGTTAATTGCAATTTCAGAGTGAGTTGCCCATTAGGATTTTTTCATACGTTGGGAAGAGTAGTAAGGCGGAATCTTGTTGGGTTACGGAACTAGTTTGACTGTGTGAGATCTCTTGGTATATAATTGCGCAACCAAAAAATAATTTATAACTGAAGATATGGGTAAAATTATCCTCGTCAAATTCGAGAAATTCTTATGTATGGATCAATCCAAGAGGGTGTGTTTATTAGGATTATTTAACCCTCTTTGTAGCAGTAATGGTCGGGTGACGGAGGGATCTACAGTTTTATGTAGGATCCGAACCACGGGTCGCTACATCATCTAAACTACTCTCCAAACCCAATATTGTTTAACTTCGCTGATAAGAAGTAATAGCATACCCTCATATTATGTACTATCAAAAGACAGTGATAACAAAGTGCTAAGGAAGTTCTCTCTCTCTCTCTCTCTCTCTCTCTCTCCAACATGTGCCGTTTTGCGAACTCATGCGGTTTACGAGAAGCTAGAGGAGAGGGTCCGGCGGCTCGAGTCGTCCAGACCGGCTGTTGGAGGTGCGGCCGTCACTGACGCGGCTGCGCCCTCCACCCCGGAGCTCATTGATAGGATAGCTGCCATGGAAAGGCGGTCCAGCGATGGACTGGACAGAGCTCGGGACCGCGGAGAAAGGGTAGAGGTGCAACCGGGGGCCAGGGTACAAAATCAGTGTCAGGAATCGCCAGCGACCGCGGCGCAAGGTGGAGGGCGTAAAGGAGGGGCCGATAGAGAAGGGTGGGAAGGGGCCTACTGATGGCCCAAAGAAACCGAAGGATGTAGCTGCCGGTCGGGGTGGGTCGGGTGGTGTAAGTGCGTCTATGGGTGGCGACGGGTATCGAAAGGTCTCGGGCAAGAAGGCTGCGAAGCCGAAGCCTGAGACCCCAGTTGCCCCTGTCAGGACCTCCAACCGCTTTAGTCTCCTGTGCTCGAAGGAGGAAGACACCGTTTTGATTGGGGACTCGCAGATCAGGGGCCAGGAGAAGTACTTTGCTTCTGCAAACCGGGACGGGAGGAAGGTAAGGTGCTTACCTGGGCGGGGAACGGCGCACTTAAGGAAG
The DNA here is from genome assembly GCA_023014485.1 of Bathynomus jamesi. Classification (NCBI taxonomy): domain Eukaryota; kingdom Metazoa; phylum Arthropoda; class Malacostraca; order Isopoda; family Cirolanidae; genus Bathynomus; species Bathynomus jamesi. Next base: position 470,415 of record JAJOZX010003315.1, on the reverse strand, counting down.
GAGGTAGAGAAGCTGCGCGTGGCTAGTCGGAGGACTGCGATCGTTGTCCACGCTGGTGGCAACGACCTGTTCCTCAAAGGCGGTAGGGTAGGTCTTACAGAAGGGATCATCACCGAGATCATGTCTCTTGCGGATGATCTAAAACTGAAGACAGACAGGGGAATGTTGATGGGTATTTTACCGCGGATGAATGCCAGTGACCACGCGCTCAGTAAGGTCATTGGCATCAACGAGAGGGTGCAAGACTTGTGCGTCCCGCTGGGCGTGAGGTTTATTGACCCCTTCGACGCATTTTCGGGTAGGTGGGACCTTTACCAGAGGGATGGTGTCCACCTCAATAACAAGGGTAAAGGTGTGCTAGGCGCGCTGCTCGACCGGCACCTATACAGAATGGTGAGGTCGAGCCCGGGGAGAGATGACGGGCCCCCACCGGGAGAGATGATGTTGAGCCGGTGGCGGACGTACCTTCAACTGAAGGGTGCGTCCAGGTACAGGTGGGTGACCCTCCTTCCACGTTGGAGGGGGCTCAGGCTCCTGCGGAAGTTGCCCCCTCGTTGGTGAGGGGCTCTTCAACTCCCGACAGCCCTGGCTGTTCGGGAAACGGGTCGTGCTAGGGGGCGGTCAGAATAGGGAAGGCTCCCTCCGTGCAATGCTTTTTAATGCTAGGTCGATTAGGAATAAGTTTTGCGAGCTACGGGCGCTCTTAGCATCAGAATACCAGGATATCGTTGCTATCACCGAGTCCTGGATTCATACTGATCGTAGGGACTACGTTGGGGAGTTCGAAATTCCCGGGTATAGAATGTTTCGCAAAGACCGCACCCGTGGGGAGGGGGTGGGGTACTAATATACGTCAGGGACACGTTGAGTCCGGTTGACTGCCAGTTCCGGTCGGAACGGGAGCTGCTTGGCGTCGATCTGAACGTGGGAGGGACGAACTATAGGTTAATCTTGGTGTACAGACCTCCGCATCTCCTCCTCGAGGAGGATACAGCCCTGTACACCGAACTCCGTAGCCTGCTAGGGGATAGGGTGTGTGTGTAGTTTTAGGAGACTTCAACTGTCGCGGCATAAAGTGGGAAGACAGGACTGTTGATGCTGAAGGGAGGAGGCTAGTTGACTTTGCTGATGAGAACTTCCTCACTCAGTGGGTCAATGGGCCTACACGAGGCGAAAGCGTTCTAGACTTAGTATTCACGACCGAAGGCAACCTCGTCACTGGCCTCACCGTTGACGAATCGTTGGGTGGGAGTGATCACGGTCTGATTAGGTTCCGTGTGTGCGTTCCTCGGGTGAAGCGTAGTAACTCGAGAGGCAGTAAGCTCGATCTACGGCGGGCGGACTTTGATAGCCTCCGGGATAGCGTAGGTGAGAAGGGGTTAGAGGTCGGCGGCGATGTTGAGGGAGCGTGGAGTGCATTCCGGGACGAGTTTATGGTGCTGCAGTCTGCTGGCATACCCTCAAAACCGGTCACCCCTGCTTCAACGCAGCCTAAGTGGTTCAGTTGTGACATCGCTTCGACTATCCGAAATAGGAAAGTAGCGTATAGGAGGGCGAAGGCCAATCGTTCCCATGAGAACACTGAAGCGTATGTCCGCCTGTGTAGGGAAGTGAAGGCGAAGGTTAGGCTAGCGAAACGTAACGAAGAACTCCGGGTGGCAAGCTCTGCAAGGGGAACCCTAAGGAGTTCTTCAGTTATGTTAATAGTAGAAAGCCCATTAAAGGACCGAAGCGGCGTTCTGCGGACCTCCGACGCGGACATCGCTAATGTGCTTAATGAGTACTTTGCGGGAGTGTTCACCAGGGAGGACACCCGCGTCATCCCCGAGCCAGGCGTGAGGCACGAAGGTGCTGGCGTGGATAGTGTTCGATGTACCGCGACAGTCGTTGCCGATAGAATAGACAAACTGAGCGCGTTTAAGGCTCCTGGGCCAGACTAGTTTCTCCCCAGAGTGTTGCGGGAGGTGCGCGACCAGGTGGCTTCCCACCTGGCTACAGTCTTCAACAAATCGTTGGAGACGGTCCAGATGCCTGGTGACTGAAGGGAAGCCAACGTGACCCCTATCTTTAAGAAAGGGGATCACGAAAGTCCAGGGAACTACCATCCCATTAGTCTCACTTCAGTTGTAGGTAAATTATCATATTAGAGGGGATAATAGCGGATAGGATCGTTGACCATTTGGATTCCTACAAGCTGCTTGGGGACTCCCAACATGAGTTTAGGCGGCATAGGTCGTGTCTCACCAACTTGCTCGAGGTTTTCCACGTCATGTTGAGTGAGTATGATAAGAGTAGAGCGATTGAAATACTTTATCTCGACTTTGAGAAAGCCTTTGATAAGGTACCTCACCGCCGGCTAATGGCCAAAGTGCGCGCGCTGGGTATTGGTGGGGAAATAGGTAGGTGGATTGAAAACTGGCTGAAGAATAGGCGGCAGAGGGTTGTAATTAAAGGGGCTAGTTCGGGTTGGGCCTCGGTCACTAGCGGGGTTTCTCAGGGTTCCGTTTTGGGGCCACTGTTGATTATCATTTTCATAAATGATATCGACGGTGGCATCGTCAGTCGGATCGCCAAATTCGCTGATGACACCAAGCTTGGAGCCAATGTTGGGACACCCGAAGCGATCGAGCAACTACGTGCGGACCTACGTAGGATAGGAGAATGGTCCGAAAAATGGCAAATGCCGTTTAACTTGGATAAATGCAAAGTGATGCACATTGGCTACGCCAATCCCAAGTCGGACTACTCGATGTTGGGGAACAATATCGAGGCGACTGATTTGGAAAAGGACTTGGGTGTGCTAATTAGCAGCGACCTTAAGTGGAAAAGAAAGCCCAGAAGCTGTTGGGTTATATCAGGAGGCAATTTAGATTTCGGAACAAGGAGATTGTGCTCTCTCTGTACAATTCCCTGGTTCGGCCGCACCTGGAGTATGCAGTGCAGTTCTGGTCGCCCACCCTCAGGAAAGATATTGAGAGGCTGGAGCGAGTGCAGGCGAGGGCCACAAAGTTAATCCCTTCCGTTAGGTACATGGGCGACAATCGACGCTTACGCGCCCTGAACTTGTTTGCGCTGGAAACTCGGAGGCTGCGCGGTCAACTGATTGAGGTTTTCAAGCTCTTACGCGGGTTCAACGATGTCGATTTTAGAAGCATGTTTAGTTTAAATGATAACCCAACTCGCAACAATGGTTGGAAGTTGGATTTGAAACGGTTTAGGACTAGTGTGTGGGAATTACTTTACGTATAAGATCTGACATGTGGAACAGGTTAGCTTCAGAAGTTGTGAACAGTTCCTCTGTGGATAACTTCAAGAAAAGGTTAGACCAAATCTTGCACACTATTTGAGGGTGACAGAATTTTTCCATGGCACCCGTTGCCATTGGTACCTCCTCGGTATGGGCCGCAAGGCCTTTTGAGGTACTTCTTTTCCTTGTAACTCCTTGTAACTTTCTCTCTCCTCTCTCTCTCTCTCTCTCTCTCTCTCTCTCTCTCTCTCTCTCTCTCTCTCTCTCTCATCACAAATTACCCCGAAATTCAATTCATTCGCTTACAAATTATTTATACCCGACATTGTGATGCGTATTGGATTGCGAACTGTATTGGATTGCGTATTGGATTGCGGTATTCTCTGGGTAAATGAAAAAAAACCAGCCTCAAATATTCAACAGAGAAAGACTTCAGAATATTTCCATTTTGTCCCCCATTAAAAGAATAACAGTAAGATAATATGAAGATGTTTGTATTTGCTTAAAAAATTTAAAATTTCTCCGATTTCATTAAAAATGTCAATACTGAGAGTTTTATTTGATATTTTAATTTAAATATATTGTAATGTAATTTATGGTATATAATATTAATTAAAATGTACGTATAAATAATTAAGCATTAAAAAATATGACGTCGGAAATAATAATTTTACATAAAAATGTAGCATAGTTTCTCTGTTAACGTCATATCATTAATAAAAGATAAGAATAAGTAATGAGAGACAGAGAGAGAGAGAGAGAGAGAGAGAGAGAGAGATTAATTGTCTTTAAAAATTAAAAAATATATTACGAAAGATTAGAGAGATAAACCGAGATATGAAAGAACTAAGGGTGTGCGATTCGAATATTTTTATTTCGATTCGATTTTCGATTCGATTCGGCCACTTGTTTTCGATTCTCGATTCGATTCGACTGCAACTGTGTATTGGACTCACCTATACGTTACAATTTACACGCACCAACACCAACAGAACAACATACATGCACCAGCAACAACATACTGAAAAGCGTAATAAACAACTGAACCCAAAGAACTGGTCCAAATTCGTCACACCGCAAGGCGCGCGCACGTGATTCTGTGTCATCACAAAATCAAAAGCTGACCATGCGCATTGAGCGCACTCAGATCTTTATAAAAGCGTAATCTCTCAAATATCTAACTATTTTATAACGTTATTATATTATTATTATATTATATATAATAATATTATATTATATTATATATAAAATTATATAATTATTATAATTATATATATAATTATATTATATATAATTATATTATAATTATATATATAATTATATAATTATATTATACATTATATATATATATACACATTCAACTGCAAAGAACACGCAGTATAAATAACGTAAAGAACGACGCTTGTATAGGAGATATTCCGCGCAAGACGAGAGAGAGAGAACGAAACAAATGAAAAAATGAGGTAACCACCCGGGAATCGAACCCGGGATCTGACCGGCAATCGGAAGATCCCGGGTTCGATTCCCGGGTGGTTACCTCATTTTTTCATTTGTTTCGTTCTCTCTCTCTCGTCTTGCGCGGAATATCTCCTATACAAGCGTCGTTCTTTACGTTATAATATATATATATATATATATATATTTTTTTTTCCAATTGTTATTCCACGGTTTCGACATTCCATGGTTTTGGGGTAGTGCCAGTTTATCTTCTCGACAGGTTACAGTTAGCGAATCGAAGAATCGAAATTTTTTAGCTCTAAGTCGGGTCGGGTTTCGATTCTTTAACTGAATCGACCCGAATCGACATTCTCGATTAATCGCACAGGCCTGGAAAGAACACAAATAAAGAAGTAATAATAGCAGCAATACAATGACCAAAAGAAAAAAATTATTTTGAATCAGGCTTGAAAACGAGTTACTCTCTCGCGAACCATAATTTTAACGAACAAATCTCAAAAATCTCAATCTTGATTTTGTGCCCTCCCCGGGACTCCTTTTTCTTTTTCCTGTCATGAATTCTCTTCAAATGGTCTTTGAAGTCTTCGTCCGTGGTATTTTTAACAAATAAATAAATATTCCATTAAAAACTAAAAAAAAACTTTAATATTAAAAAGCCTATCAAATGTTGTTCAATTCCTATAAAAGAAAATTCCGTTTTCTTCGCTTTGTGTTTTTAGGGAAACAAATTCAAACTAACATTTTTTTTTGTTTTGTTTTTTAATCTAGCAAAAACTTGAGAAGAACAGCGATCATTTGTATTTTAAATTATTACAGTGTTCAACAAAGTTTTTCTCCTTTTGATAAATGTGAATGATTCTTATGTTCTTTTTTACGCTGATTACGGAAATGAAAACAGATTTTTTTCTATCACCCAGTTTTTGAGGGATTTGCAATTTAAAACTCTTTGAGATCGAGGTTGCATATATTTATTTAAGTATACTCTATGTATACAGCATTATATATATATATATATATATATATATATAATGTTTATTACTTTTATTCACGCGATGCATGCCATTGCTTAAAATGCTGAAGGGAGCAAAAGCCTAGCTTTTTGGGACAACCAATGCCAATAATGGTGAATTTCACTATAACGACAAATGCTACAGTAGAGAAATTCTTCACTGCCTTTTGCGGTCTAATGGTATGGAGAGAACAAAGAGACCACTCGACTGTTTGCTACTTATGTTTAGCGAAACTAAATGGACATTCCTCAAAATCTAAACACGCGATTCAATATCCCAATTTACATCAGCTATGCGACCTCTTTCATAATGTGACGATTTACCTGTACCAAAACCACCAAAGACATGGACTTTAGATGATGATGATGAACCTGATGATGGGTCTCGTAATGAACTTTGGACAGACAAGATAACATGGATACACAATTTCAACCACCTTCATCGGATGAACCTCGTTTAATTTCCCAGTCAGAATTAAATGATGTTGTCAGAGAGTTGAATCTATCTAAAAATAAGGCTGAGCTCTTGGATTCTAGATTAAAAGGTTGGAATCTCTTACAAAAGACTAAAAATATCATCATTTCGTAAGCGTCAGACGCACTTCACATCGTTTTTCTCTATGAAAAGTGATTTAGTGTATTGTAATGATGTGAACGCTCTCATGAAGGGACTTGGTCGAGAGCACAATCCTAAGGAATGGGGGCTTTTTGTCGATTCATCAGAGTTGAGTTTGAAAGCTGTACTATTGCACAATGCTAATGTCTATCCTTCTGTTCCGATTGCACAAAAAGTTCATATGAAGGACTCGTATGACAATATGCAGTTACTTTTGAAACATATTGACTATGATAAACACTCTTAGCATATCTGTGGTGATCTGAAAGTGATTGCGCTTCTCCTCGGCAAAGTTCTCTCGTTTCCTCTGCGAGTGGAACAACCGACCTGAGGGGAGTCATTATACGCAGAAAGAGTGGCCACTTCGACAAAATTTGGTTCCAGGACAGAAAAATGTTGCCCATCCGCCCCTAGTAGATCCAACAAAAGTTTTCTTACCACCTTTCCATATCAAACTTGGTTTGATGAAAAATTGTATAGAAACCATGAATAAAGACGAACCTAGATTTCTGTATCTAAAACAAAAGTCCCTAGAATCGGCGAAGCGAAAATCGAAGAAGGCATTTTTGTGGGCCCATAGGTCAGAGAAGTGATGAAAGACACTGCATTTGATGAGTCTTTGAATGAGGTTGAAAGAACAGCATGGAAAACTTTTAAAGAAGTTACTTCGAATTTCCTCGGCAGCGTCAAATCAGAAAATTATATTTCTCTGCTGAAGCAAATGCTTCGTGCTTACCAAGCAATAGGGTGTAACATGTGTTTGAAAATGCATTTCCTGCACTCCCACCCAGGGCTGCCGAGTGGGCGGGAAGCAGGGATAAATCCCCGGGGCCCGGAAAGAGGGGGGATAAAATCTAAAAATATTAAAAAAGCAGTTGATTAAATAACAGAGAGGAAATATAATTAATGAACGTACATTTTATAGAGATTATCACAGTCAAACTGAAACAGATAAAATATCTGTCGTCCACCAATGCCCAAGACCGACTGACAGATCTGGGAATCATTGTAATTGAAAGCCAGTTAGCCCGTACTTTAAATTTCATCAGAATCATTTACCACTTTGCTAGAGAGAATGCAAAGAAAGTACACTTCTAATTATGAAAATCTTGCAGTAAACAATTGTCTTGCCTGCATGGACTGGTACTGCATTTGTAAATTGTATGGTGATAGAATTAATATAATTGATTCGAAAAATAAAATGCTCATTTTCTTCCGAGTTGTTTATTCATACTGTATGTTTTGAATAGTGACTTGGACATATAATCAGTTTGCTCGTTATGTGCACAAAAAACATTCATAATAAAATACTGAGTAAACAGGGATGCCCATATACCAATCCTTCCCCGGGGCCCGTGGAAGCTCTCGGCGGCCCTGCTCCCACCCGGACTTCTTCCCATCAAACCTGGGGCTGTCAGCGATGAGCATGGCGAAAGATTTCATGGGGATATATGAATAATGGAAAAGCGGTACCAAGGAAGATATAGCCCCAGTATGTTGTCGAACTACTACTGTTGGACACTAATAAGACAAGCCCTTAGTACTAATTATAAACAAAAATCAGCCGCAAAAACATTTTAGGTAAGATACTCTTCCTTTTTGTACGATTAAATACATTCAAAAGTGCATTCATGCCGCCGGAGAACATTTTGAGCACTTGGCGTAGTTAATTAAATTTTATATGCAAACAACTCGCTATAACATTTTGATCACTTAGATTACTAATTTAACTTTCATTGGCAATTGCTATAACAGTATATTGTTTGGGTTTTTTTAAATTATAAAATATATGATGCTATAAAGAGTATATAGTTTTTTTTTTGGAACACCCTATATACCCCAAAAGTAAGAAAATCTGTCCGTTTTCATTCGCATTTCCTTCGAAATTGGATTGGTGGCTCATTGAAATATTCCCTTTTCAAATTCGTAAAATCAGCATAAAAAAGTATAATGGAATCACGTACATTCATTCAAAGGAGGAAAAAAAAAAGTTCCATTTTATGGTTCACTCTTAGTTTTTTCCAAGTTGGAATACTTAATTAAACAATTTAATTAACGTAATTATTGTAATTAAGTTTAAAAACAGTCAAACAACTCTAAATTAATTATTAACGGTAAACTATTTTAATTATAAAAAAAATAGAAAAAGCTTATTAATAAAATTTCTTTTAATTATTTTTCTTTCTCTTCAACTTACTTTCTCTATTCTTAATTATGGCAAATATCAGATGAAAAACAATATAATTTATATATATATATATAATACATATACTACTACGTATATATATATCATGTTTTTTTATGAGGCAACTCTCAAGCGTTACAGGACAACACAAGTAAAGTTTAATACTGTTATTTACAGCTACAGTTTTGCACTTTGCAAGTCGCATTAGGAAGTTAAAAGTTGAAAGAACGAAAGATGTGTGTGTATGTATATATATATATATATATATATATATATATATATATATATATATGGGATGAATTTCACAATTAAACAGTGTGTATATATATACACATTTAACTGCAATGACCACGCAGTATATTAATGTATAGAAACGACGTAAGTATAGAGGAGCGTTCTGCACACGAGGAAGAGAAATAACGAACAAATGAAAAATGAGGTGAACCGCCCGGGAATCGAACCCAGGATCTTCCGATTGCCGGTCAGATGCGCTATCCATAAACCACGGGCCTCGATCAGTCATAAGTCGAAATTCTCCTACATAGGGCAGAAACCAATGCCTGAGAGGGCATTGGTTTCTGCCCTATGTAGGAGAATTTCGACTTATGACTGATCGAGGCCCGTGGTGTAATGGATAGCGCATCTGACCGGCAATCGGAAGATCCTGGGTTCGATTGCAAGTTGAAAGTTGAAAATATGGAGTGGGGTTTTGGAATTTTTAAGGAAGTGAGGGGTGATACCGTGAGGGCGAAGGTGGGGTGTATGCATATCACCATAGTAAAACCGGAAAAATGTTTCAATACCATTTTATTTGATTTAACTTACGTTATAAAACCATGACACAAATTAAAATTTTTGTCTTTTCAATTTTACTTCGAGCTGCATCATATGAAACCGATATGAATTAATAATTAAATGTTTTGTTACCATTCCGCGATCTATTGTTCAGAAACAAAAGAAAAATGTAAGTATTGTTTAGTGTATCAAAGTGTCAAATTGTTATGCAACTCAATTTTCAACCAACAATTAAATAGAATTTTTTCCAACAACAAAGTTTTCAAAACAACTAAAATATAGTTGGAAAAATACTAAATTGGCAACACTGCGCGTGAATAGTTGACGGCTTGAGGGGGGTGTTGTGCTGGAAAAATTTAGGGGTGGGAGGGGTTGAAAGGAAATCCCCTGTTAAAAATATAAATATATATACGAAAGGTAAAGATATCCGTTTAAAGTTGAATATATTACAGTGGAAACAGAATGAAAATGATTAATAATAATAATAATAATAATTATGTGTCGGGGAATGTCGGAATACACAACACTAAAATAACTATTTTTTGTACACAAAGAACATTAATTCAAGTTAATAATTCAAGTTGATTCAAGTTAATTCAAATTTAACTTCATTTTCGTCTCGCCAAATTTGATCGTAATCCAATTCGAATTAAATCCAATGAGTTCAAACTAATTCGGTATGTCATGTTTGATCTACAGTAATTCCACTCTGATCTTATTCCTAAACTAAACTAACTTGACAATCTAACCTAACCTAATTCGACCTAAACTAACCTAACCCAGCATACAATATTTTAAATAATTTCCTATCCTTTAAATAATTCTCTTAATGTTATTTTATTATATTATAAAAGCTTCCACGTAAAGTTCGTTGTTTTTCTTAGCTTTACAACGGCGGTAGGAAATGGAAAATATATTCATCTGGTTTGAAGAAGTGTTGTTGCCACGTTTCACTGAAATTATATTTTGTACGTTTGATTTCTTATAGTGAAAAGCATATAATGATGATAATGATCAGTGCTGGGCAGCGCAAACGAAAATTCACTTGCGCAAGCGCAAATACGCAAACCCAAACCTATACCTTGCGCAAGCGCAAATGCGCAAACTTCTCGAAACTTGCGCTTGCGCAAACGCAAACGCAAAAATATTTTAATTAATATTTATTTTATATTTCATATTTCTCTCATGTGGACATGACAATCCAAACCTACAGAGTTATACAGTAAAATTTTTTAAAAATAATAATTATTTGAAATTAAATATTTAATAATTTATAATCTACAATCTACATATTCTAAATCTATCACCTTAAAAAAGTCATCCTCCTCATCCTCCTCTTCACCATTGCTGCCTGTGGTCTCTATGGCGGCCTCTTCCTCCTGGTGAGGTTCTGAGCCATGGCTGGTCACGCTGCCGGCCGGGCTTGGGGCAGAGGTGGGGCTGGACAGAGACTGGTGTCTGAGGCTGTCCATGGTTCACTAGTTATAGACAGTAGTTATGACTTATGAAGTTTCTAGAAGTTACTAGAGTAGTTAGTAGTTTGAACTCTGAAATAAAATTAAAATCAACTAATCAAACAAACGTGTTTCACTAGCGTTGTTGTTTTTTTTTTCACGTTTGCGCACAAGTTTGCGCAAGAATTGGCGCAAACGCAAATGCGCAACCGAAATCACACTTGCGCAATTGCGCAATTTGCGTTTTGCGCAAGTGTTTGCGCAAGTGCCCAGCACTGAAATGATAATTGATAACGCTGGCCAACAAGTACTTTTCATCGGATATAATTATGGGTGGGCTAGATAGCTGTTGGGGAAGCTGATTCCAAATCTGTTTTCGGTTTTCCTCTAGCACGTCTAGTTTTCCGAGATGAGACCGATCATAATATATATAATAAATGTAATATACAGGGCTATTCAAAATGATTCACCTGATTTCAAATGAGAATATTTTTTTAATGTTACAAATACAGAGTGATTTGTGATACATCAACCAAAAGAAAAACTGTCCAAATTTTGTCTCTCACCTCATAAATGCTCTATGTGACTTCCCCTAGTTACACGAGCAACGTCGACACGATAGTCGAATTCCTCCCATACTCGCTCCAGCATGTCCGTTGTCACTGACTCTACGGCAGTAACAATGCGAGTTCGGAGCTCATCCAAAGATGTGGGCAACGGTGGCACGTACACAGTATCCTTAACGTACCCCCAAAGGAAGACGTCGCACGGTGTAAGATCCGGCGACCTAGGGGGCCAGCTGTGGAGCACCGATTTACAGCTCGAAAACTGCAACACACAAAACGCCTTCTGCTGTGCGGACGCCATTTTCACACTGACTGTTTGTTGCTAGGCTAGGCCACGGCGTGACTTTGGAGCCCTCTCGCGGTGATCTTGTAAAACTCGGAGATTTCCTCTTTCATGTGGTGTATGCCCAGTTGATGCAAGGTTGATAGGTACGGAAGTATTCTCAGTTGAAATCGGATGAATCACTTTGAATAGCCCTGTATTTATAATATACTATATATATAATATATTATATATATATATATATATATATATATATATATATATATAATATAATATATAATACTATATATACACAATATATAATATCCGTTCTTTATACATGAAGCGGAGTATTTTGTCGTTGCAGCTTAGGTGTAGGTTTTAGCTTTACTGTTTCTGTACTCTCATGCATGGCATTTTGTCGTTTCAACTTAGGCTTTCCGAAGGTTGTCTTGTGGTATTTTAGGTGAGAGCAGTTGCTGGCCACAAATTTGCAAATGCTGCACATGTACACCCTTTTATTCTTTGGCGTAACAGTCACATGTCTAGTTGTGTATTGTGTTTTGTTTTGTGTCGCCCACTTACACATTTTATTTTTTTAGGTGATTTACATCAACCCACTCATCGATCATCATGCCTCGAAAGTGTAAAAATCACCCCGACAATTTCTGTTACGTGCGCGGCTCGTTCGCGGCTAAATCACAACGGCGTACAATCACGATGTATCTTCGGAAAACTTACCGGTTATACTTCGGCTGTCCGCTTGTTCGAATGGATTAGTGACTGGTTGAACCAAAGGAAAAAGTCGATGCCGTTCGCTACACCCATGATATGGAGGGAGCCGAGAGACAGTCATGGCGATTATTACGTTTGCAATGTTAAAACATAACTGGATTCTCTGTGAAGAACAAGCATAACATCGTTTATTCGAACGTAAACTCCGCGATCAGACCGATCCCTCACGATGACACGATGCCGATTCCGATACCTCCGCAGCATGGACTCGATTCTTTAGAAGACGAAAGGGAATCCGACGAAGGTGCGATTGGTGGAGATGCGGGACCTTCGGCCGATCTTGACTACACACTTGACGAAGAGCAATCGGAGCCGGAGAGGCTTACCCAAAACGAGTTGAATGACCTCATTAGAGACCTAGCCCTCTCCAAAGAGAAATCAGAACTTCTCTCCTCGAGACTCAAGCAGAAATACTTGAGAAGAACGTCCGAGTGTCACTATCAAAAACGAAACCATGATTTGGCGACATTCTTTACAGTAGACGGTCCGCTCTGCTATTGCCACGATATCAATGGACTTTTCAAGAACTTGTCATAATGTCATAGGTACACACACCATCTGAGTGGCGCCTCTTCATTGATTCCTCACAGCGAAGCTTGAAAGCGGTTTTCCTGCATAACGGGAACTTAAAGCCGTCCATCCCGATCGCCCACTCCGTTCTTCTAAAGGAGACGTACGATAACATGAATATACTACTCGAAGCAATCCAATACACCACTCATCATTGGAATATCTGTGGTGATCTCAAAGTCAGTGGTATGTTAATGGGCATGCAAGGAGGGTTCACGAAATACTGTTGTTCCCTATGCCTATGGAACAGCCGTGCTACCGCGGATCATTACATCAGACGTGATTGACATCAAAGAAGCACATACGATCCAGGAACGGGCAGTGTCCAGTGTGTTCCTTTAATTGATCCAAAGAAGATTTTCCTGCCACCTCTCCATATTAAGCTCGGCTTAATGAAAGATTTTGTGAAAGCGATGGGTAAGGCGAATTCGAGAGGGTTTCGATACCTCGTTGAGAAATTTGCAAACATCAGTGCCGCGAAATTGAAGGAGAGTATCTTTGTGGGGCCCCAAATCAGGGACGTTCTGCAGGATGAAGGCTTTGAAGAAAGCCTCAATGCCTTAGAACTAAAAGCATGGCAGGCTTTCAAATGGATCTGTGGAAACTTCTTGGGTAACCATAAGTCTCCCGCATACAAAGATGGAGTTCAGAAACTGCTCGATGCATATCAAGAAATGGGCTGTCGCATGTCCTTGAAAATACATTTTTTACATTCACATCAAGATTTCTTTCCCGAAAACCTTGGCCCGGTGAGTGACGAACAAGGGGAACGCTTCCACCAAGATATCCAGTCAATGGAAAATCGCTACCAAGGTTTCCGGAACGAAAGTATGATGGCAGACTACTGCTGGATGTTGTACCGCGACGATGCGGACAAGGTTTACAAAAGAAAATCGTACTCGCAACGTTTTTAGGTTGGTCTACATTTCTTTTTATGAATAAAGTTGTACTTTTACGATAAATTGTTCCGAAATTAACACCAGTTATATTTCGATAAATAGACGCGCTAGAGGAAAACCGAAAACAGATTTGGAATCAGCGTAGAGAACCGGTCTAGAAAAGTGTGTATACATCTTTGATGAGAGAAAAACGTTCGATTTTGTCGACCAGTGTAATAAGATCACTATAATTTAAATAACAAATCTATAGACTCGTTAGAAGAATTTTAAATTGTGAACGTTTGTGAGAGGTAGTTGATGGGGATGAGAACTGAGGAAAAATAATGTCACAATATAGTATACAAACCATCATTTTTACTAACAAGAGCAAACACGCAAGAAAGGATTTAATTGTTGAGGAGGTTAAAGCAAATTTGCGCAGCTTCATTTCGCTGGCACAAGGCATCAAAGATTTTAGATATAAATTATATCTTACATTGTCTGGGAAGGGGTAGCCACATTTTTATGGTGAAGAATACCAATGTATTTAACTACCAAATACTAAATATATATATATATAATATATATATATATATATATATATATATATATATATAGAGAGAGAGAGAGAGACGAATAAATGAAGAATGGGGCGAAGGGGTGGTAAAAAGTATACTGTACAGGGTGTCCCTAAAGTCTGGACACATAGGAAATATCACTAACTATAACTAACTATATGTTATTATTATTATTATTATTATTATCTTAAATTCATGCAACTGAGGCCTAAGGTAGGCCCACATCGAATCAGCAACCCTGAGGTAGGACCAAATAGGACCTCCAAGTCCATAAGTTATGGACTTGGAGGTCCTATTTGGTCCTACCTCAGGGTTGCTGATTCGATGTGGGCCTACCTTAGGCCTCAGTTGCATGAATTTAAGATAATAATAATAATAATAATAATAATAATAATAAATAACATATAGTTAGTTATAGTTAGTGATATTTCCTATGTGTCCAGACTTTAGGGACACCCTGTATAATATTTCTCGACCACTGATATTATTTTACGATAAACATCTTTCCACAACCGTTCCTTTACAAAAAATAATCACGTTAATTCCTATTCAACCACCAAGAAAGAACATGGAATGAAAATTCCGAAAGCGCTCGGAATTCCTGGGAAGCATTTTCGAACAGAAACTCTGAGAAAAATGGCCATAGCGGCGATTACTCTACAAGGAAAAATAAGCAAGTTGGAAATAATTAGAGTTCAAAGGGGAAATACCAAATTTTATACAAACAAAGGAATATATTTAGAGAGAAATAGGAATTTCTTTTTTTTCTTTGATTATTTTGAGCTTGAAACAAATCAGAATATTAAACACGTATCTTCAAACATCAAATGAAGACTCAACTTTTACCCAGACAGAAATAAGGGTATTATTATTATTATTATTATTAGTAGTAGTAGTAGTAGTAGTAGTAGTAGTAGTAGTACAGTGTAAACACCAAATTCCGGAAAACATTCACGTAGAATTAGATCTATCAAAGGTAAAGAGACATACCTTTGGGGGGCCTCTTTGCTAGTGACCCGTTGCCCTTCCATCATGAAAAAGAAAAACTACAGTATTTTGTCATTTACCATTTATCTGTGCGTAACGTAAAAGTTTCTCACGGGACCATTATGAGTCCTAAAACACACACACACACACACACACACACACACACACACATATATATATAATATATATATATATGAAAAATTATTTCACGAAAGTGACACGTGAAAAATATTTATGATGAATAAAACCACGAAGGGAAAAAAACACAAAGTGGTGCTCAAGCGCTTTCGTCTAATGACATCCTCAGGAACACTCAGTGTTCCTGAGGATGTCTTTAGACGAAAGCGCTTGAGCACCACTTTGTGTTTCTTTTCCCTTCGTGGTTTTATCATATATATATATATATATATATATATATATATATAGAGAGAGAGAGAGAGAGAGAGAGAGAGATTCATATAAACCGGTAGTAAACCGGACATATACCGGATATCCGTTCTGCCGGTTTACCTATAATTCATTTTAATATATTTTCCTTGACTATAAAGCCCTTTACTCGTTTTACGAGTGACAAACATAAATTTATACTCGCATTATCCACTTTCAAGTGTTTTCCGCCAGACACGTTTTTCCCCTTCAAGGGGAGAATCATTTTCCGGAAAATGGGGATTCTACCCCAGACCCCCATTCAGGATTCTCGAGGAAAGTGGAGTGGGGGAGAGGTTAATCATTTGTTTACAATTTAAATGGTGAAAGAATATATAAGAAAGCTTAAATCAAAATTTGCTTCAGGTTAACGGATAATATATATATATATATATATATATATATATATATATATAATATATATATATATATATTATATATATATATATATATACTGTCTGTATAAGACATTTATTTTATTATTATTATTATTATTATTATTATTATGGAACGTATGTTTGTAATGGAATAAGGAAAAAGTAACTCCATTTCACGAAATAAATGTCTCCATTGAACTTAATGAGGGTCTAAAAATGTCGAAAGTATTGGCAAAAAATGTCCTAATTCATGAAGATATCGTTTTTCTTCTTCCTCAAAAAACATTGGGTCAATGATGTTGTACGAAAATACATCCTTTATTCACTGTAAGAATTAATGATATACAAAAAAATATTAGAGAGAGAGAGAGAGAGAGAGAGAGAGAGAGAGATATTAATTATTATACCAGCATCATTAATATAATTACACATACATACATACTTATATTATAAAAAAAATCTCATTTCCCAATGATTTGGGGTGAGAAGGCAGAAAACAACAGGATGTGAAGTATGGAAGTTAGCGAAAATGAGAAGAGGCTGGAAATAAAGCGTACACATCCATTCGCACAGACGTCCTTGTGGACCAGTTCTACCCCCCTCCCCCCTACAACACACCAAAACTTAACACCTTCGGTGCTTCATATGCCATACGTGATGACGCTTCCAGACCTTCTAAAAATTTATATACAGTGTGTATATATAATTCTAAAAAATGCATGAAAGAAAGAGACGCACCAATTTCAGAGACGTTCGCTAAAAAAAGAATTACAACGGCACCAGATTACCATCGAAACCGGTATATGCGTTTTCGATGTAAACACTTTTTTGTACGTCCATTATTATCCTTATTATAATATCCAGCCAATTCTTTGGTACTTGAAAACAATAATTTTGCATTGTTTATTCAAATACACTTCCAAACACATACTGGTCGTCATGATAACAGGGCATCCTTTATGACCTTAATTCTTTAAAATTACTGCGTCTCTGTTTTTCATGAGCTTTTTGCGTGTTTTATGAATTGTGTGTGTGTGTGTGTGTGTGTGTATGTGTGTAATTTCGTATGAAGCTACATACCCATTAATTTGTATCTTAAGAGATTTATTGCTATATTTTAGGGTATATATCGACCATATATGTCACACCACAGCTTTTAGCGAATGACAATTCATTCTGCTCATAAAGAGAACGTTAGTTTTTGAGATTTATAATAACCTACTTTAACTCCTACAAACGACATTAAATTACACGCTCGAAACCGTAACGATATATAACATTTTGGTTACCATGGCAACGAAATATTCTTTTTACCATAGCTTTGTGGTGATCTCTTCTGTTTCAGGATCCAATTTGTGTATTGCATTTTAGTTTGTATCCGATTTTCATTAAAACGCAACATTTTTTTTATTTGATTCACTCTCTTCTACATTTATCTATGTCTCTGCCGATTAATCCTGAGAGAGAGAGAGAGAGAGAGAGATGTATATCTTCAGATAATGCATACATTTATTCTCTTTAACAAAAGATACTAAACTGAAAATATACATCAAAATGGATGAAGCTGGTTGGATGTCCTTGAGAAAACAATACAATCTCTCTCTCCTCTCTCTCTCTCTCTCTCTCTCTCTCCTACAAATATAAAAAGAAAAACCTATAAATTATTTCCTGTCCGATTTGGTGCAAGAATTTGTCGTAGAAATTGTCTTCCTATAAGTTGCAGGAAAAAAAAAGTTACCCCTAAAAATAAAGACTGACGCCACCTATTGTAGATATTGTGAATTACTGTCGGTACAGTATTTTAGCTAGTTCAGACAGGTTTTATTTAAATGAATGGCGGAAAATGAAATTAATAATAATTACTTGATATACTCGAAAAAATTTAAGTGCGTTTGATCAGTAATGTAAGTTGTTGTTTTTTATTTAATTAATAAAGAAGATGCGATAGTTTTAAACAAGATTATACAACATAAAATATCTGTTTTTGCCATATATTTTTCGCCTGGCCTAGTCTTTAGTCGTAATGGCGTCTGTTCGAGAGACGTAAAGTTGGGTTCACCAGTGTGGATTGATTATTATTATAGTCCAGAGACGATTTACGCGTGAATTAAACAAATCAGCACCACACACAAATCTTATCCGACTTTGGGAAAGAAGTTCACTGCAGAAGGAAGTGGCAAAAAAGGACCCCCCCTACCCCGGGTAGAACATTCCTGAGAAACCCTAAGAAGTCACGAAGGAGAGCAGCAGCTGATTTTAGGTGCGTTTACATTAGGTGGACCGTCACCGTGGACGTGTCTACAAACATATACGGACCTCTTTTTAAAGGACAAAACTGTTGATGGAGAAACTCATCTCAGAATGTTAAAAAGAGTTCTTTGTTCGTCTTGTACGGTAATTTCCAGTCTACTGCAACGTGCAGTGATCCAGCAAGATGGCGCACCACCCATTTTTGTTCGTATTGCGCGTTTGTTTCTAGACGAAACATTCTTAAGACAGTGGATTGACCGAGAAGGACCTACAAGATAACCAGCGCGTTCTCCGATCCTATTATATCTCCTTTAGATTTCTGTCTTTGGATTACGTGAAGGACAATGATATATCCCAACAAACCAAGGGATATTAATGGCCTAAAAAAATGTTCATTAGAGATAGCGTAGCATCAGTTCGTGTAACTGTTTCGAACAATGTTTTCGCTGAATTAGAACGCAAATTTCGTTTAGTTAATGGAAATAATGAAAGGCATGTAAACATTTACTAAATATCAGTTATAAAACTTGAAACATTGAAACTTTACTAAATCAAATGGACTTTTAAATTTTCAGATTGTTTTAATTCAATTAATAATTATGACAATTTATTTTGGCACCATTCATTTAAATACACCCATATATATATATATTATATAATATATATATAATATATATATATATATACAGGGTGGCGCAAAAGTCATGAACCATGGGCACATTTTATTAAATTATAATACATGTTCGAATTGGTGGCCTTCCACTTGGAGACACTTTCTGACGCGTTGAATGCATGATGTTTGAACATTCCTTAACACATTGGTACTGATTTTGGCACACTCAGATGTGATTTTATCTTTTAGAGAACGTATGGTTCTGGGTCGATCAGCATAGACTACCGACTTGAGATGACCCCACAAGAAAAAGTCAAGAAGCGTGAGGTCTGAAGGCCTAGGTGGTCATTCGACGGGCCCTCGCCGTCCGATCCACTTGCTTGGGAATGTTTCATCTAAAGAGCTCCTGACGATGATTGTGAAATGTGGTGGTGCACCATCCTGCTGAAACCACATCTCCGCCCGTTCTGCAAAATGGAATGTCGTTCAGTATGGGCATTAGAAATGTTTGCAGCATATGCAAATATGTTTCACCTGTTACACTGCCGTCGAAAAAGTACGGACCAATTAACCGATACTCCCAGAGCGCAGCCCACACTATAATTCGTGGATCGAATTGCACATGTCCTTCCTCCATCCAGTTCGGGGGGTTCTCATTGGCCCAATAGCGTGCATTATGCCTATTGACACGACCGCTGAGGTGAAATATCGCTTCGTCGCTGAACATGATCCTTCGTTGAAGACGTCGATGTTGTAGAAACCACTGGCAGAACTGTACACGATGGTCTGTGTCGTCACCGTGCAGTTCCTGAACGAGTTGGACTTTGTAGAGGTGGAAACGATTTGTTGTAAGAATTCGTTGAATGTATCTTCTGGAGACACCCGTTTCCTGGGATAACTTTCTTAAGGACTTACGTGGGCTGTTTTCGAGGTGATTAAGTACTGTTAGTGATGTTGCTACATCGATTGAACTTTTTGGCCGGCCACTACTCGGCTGATCATGAACACTTCCCGTTTCTTTGAAGCGAGTGAGCAGTTTTCCAACTGATGCCTGAACAACTGGCGGCCTCTCAGGGCGTTTGTCATTAAAAGCAGTAGCAACTGATCGGTGTGTGTTACACCCCTTGCACACATTAAAACTATCTCCACCCGTTCATCTATTGTCACTTTCTATGCCATAGGTTCAATAACAAATCTGAAAAGAACAAAACACATATTAAACCACAAATTATTAAAATATATATATATATATAATATATATATATAATATATATATATATATATATATATATATTTCAACTGCAAAGAACACGCAGTATAAATAACGTAAAGAACGACGCTTGTATAGGAGAACATTCCGCGCAAGCTGAGAAGAGAGAACGAACAAATGAAAAAAATGAGGTAACCACCCGGGAATCGAACCCGGGATCTTCCGATTGCCGGTCAGATATGATAACCACTACACCATGGTCCTCAGTCGATCAGAAGTCGTAATTCCTCTACATACGCGCAGAAACCAATGCCCCGAGGGGGCACCTCCCGCATGCCGTATCTATATTACATTTCAACTGCAAAGAACACGCAGTATAAATAACGTAAAGAACGACGCTTGTATAGGAGAACATTCCGCGCAAGCTGAGAAGAGAGAACGAACAAATGAAAAAATGAGGTAACCACCGGGAATCGAACCGGGATCTTCCGATTGCCGGTCAGATATGATAACCACTACACATGGTCCTCAGTCGATCAGAAGTCGTAATTCCTCTACATACGCGCAGAAACCAATGCCCCGAGGGGGCACCTCCCGCATGCCGTATCTATATATACATTTCAACTGCAAAGAACACGCAGTATAAATAACGTAAAGAACGACGCTTGTATAGGAGAACATTCCGCGCAAGCTGAGAAGAGAGAACGAACAAATGAAAAAATGAGGTAACCACCCGGGAATCGAACCCGGGATCTTCCGATTGCCGGTCAGATGATGATTATAACCACTACACCATGGTCTCAGTCGATCAGAAGTCGTAATTCCTCTACATACGCGCAGAAACCAATGCCCGAGGGGGCACCTCCCGCATGCCGTATCTATATATACATTTCAACTGCAAAGAACACGCAGTATAAATAACGTAAAGAACGACGCTTGTATAGGAGAACATTCCGCGCAAGCTGAGAAGAGAGAACGAACAAATGAAAAAATGAGGTAACCACCCGGGAATCGAACCGGGGATCTTCCGATTGCCGGTCAGATATGATAACCACTACACCATGGTCTCAGTTGATCGAAGTCGTAATTCCTCTACATACGCGCAGAAACCAATGCCCCGAGGGGGCACCTCCCGCATGCCGTATCTATATATACATTTCAACTGCAAAGAACAGCAGTATAAATAACGTAAAGAACGACGCTTGTATAGGAGAACATTGTTCGTCTCTCTTCTCAGCTTGCGCGGAATGTTCTCCTATACAAGCGTCGTTCTTTACGTTATTTATACTGCGTGTCTTTGCAGTTGAAATGTATATATAGATACGGCATGCGGGAGGTGCCCCTCGAGGCATTGGTTTCTGCGCGTATGTAGAGGAATTACGACTTCTGATCGACTGAGGACCATGGTGTAGTGGTTATCATATCTGACCGGCAATCGGAAGATCCCGGGTTCGATTCCCGGGTGGTTACCTCATTTTTTCATTTGTTCGTTCTCTCTTCTCAGCTTGCGCGGAATGTTCTCCTATACAAGCGTCGTTCTTTACGATATATATTATATATATATATATATATATATATATATATATCTATATATATATATATATATATACATTTCAACTGCAAAGAACACGCAGTATATATATATACTAGAATACCAGAAAGCCCACTGTGCCTTGCGCAGCAAATGGCCCCCGAAACAACCTACGGGGATACTGGGAGGGGGGAGGGGGCGAGTGTGTTACTAAAACCTTTCCTGGTTCTCCCTTAATATGTAAACTAAATTCAGTATAGATTACCCAAGCCATTTAGGCGTGCATAAACGAACAAACATCACCATCATCATCCCTTATATATATATATATATTAGTGATGGATCGAATAACCGCAACCGCAACCGCACTACAACCGCACAAAAATTCACAACCGCAACCGTAACCGCAACCGCCGTTCCATAAGTGCGGTTGCGGTTGTAAAAGCTTAGTTAATTTTAATTTTAGGTTAATTAGAAATATTTCTTTTTTTAAAAAGAAATGATGGGTCTCCTTATGCGTGCTTAAACGTGACGTCATACGGCTGCCGTAGTAAAATTGGTTTTAAACTGCGCTCTAAGTTATTACTCTGTGAGCTCCATGAAGTAACATTTATTTTTATTTAATTTTCTTCAAACTAAAATCGCCTTTAGTACAATAGTCAATAAAGCTTATTCCTGCTCGACGGACCTCTCGGGTTCGTGTAACTTGGTCAATGGCCTTGGTTGGCCAAAGGGGTGGTTTCTCGAACATGACTCCCCCCAAAAGGGGGTAAAGAAGTGGTCTGTGTTAAAACGGACCTGCGCAGTCTCAACTCGCTGCTAGTTGACAACATCAGTCCTCGTTCTGCTTTGATTGTTATCGGTGTAATGTTATGAGCTCTTCATATCTACAACGGTTTTTCATATTGTGTAATGTTTAGTTTATTGAATAACGATACAACTGTGATTGCATTATTGCTCTTAACTGTTACTGTATTGTAATTACTGACAGTGATAACTGATAAGTACTTATTTTTTATTTTTCGTGTTCACAGATTTTAAATTAAGATTTGAAACATTATATTAACAGAAATGGAGACCAGTGTGTGGTGGAAATATTTTAGTAAGGAATCCACTGATACTGCAAAATGTGATCTTTGTAATAAACTATATTCTCGCAAGGGACGTAGTACAACTAATCTTAAAAATCATATGAAGTCAATGCACAAAGAAGAATATGAACAATTAACTAATGAACAAAACGAATTATCGAAAAAGAAATCAAAGGAAACCGCACTTGAACAAATTTTTGAGTTCAAGCAGTGAAGAAGAAGAAAGTTCACCAAGGATCAACAAGAAGATGCGAGTTCTTCTAGACAACTATCACAAAGAAAAAAGAATTGCTCCCGACGATGATCCTCTTCAGTGGTGAAAGATAACGAACTAAAATACAAAGAACTTGGCTGTATTGCAAGAACATATCTTGCTTGCCCTTCAAGTAGCATTCCAAGCGAGCAGCTCTTCAGTGGAGCGGGAACGTTGTACGATGAGAGGCGTTGCCGCTTGAAAGGTGAAAATGCAGCAAAAATATTATTCTTGAAATTCACACTGCCTGTCATTAAGTTTGACATCAGTTTTTCAAATGAATAATAATCCATAACTTTCCAATGGGTGGAGGCTGGGGAAAGTGGTAGGTGGGATGAACAGTGCGATGGGTCCTCGTCCCTCATCCTGGTAACACACTTAGTGCAAAATATGGTTTTAATTAATTTGACCTATTCTTTCATAATAGCTATATAAGTTTAGAATATACTTCATTTAAATAGTATTTATTTAGTAAATACCTTATGTTGAACACAAGTTTTGCAACACACAAATAGCGGTAGCGGTGTATTGCAAACTTGTGTTCAACATAAGGTATTTACTAAATAAATACTATTTAGTATATATTATGTACCAAGTGTGGCTAAATCGCACTATAGTGGCTAAATCCAGTTAATAATTACGCATTTTTCCTAGTATATGATAACCGCAACCGCAACCGCGGTTGGAAAAAATTCGACAACCGCAAACACAACCGCAACCGCGGTTGTGAAAAACCGACCACTCGATCCATCACTAATATATGTACTGTATATATATATATATATTTTTTTTTTCAGAGGGGTCGAACATAACTGAGCCCTGAGCAGTTGTTGAAACCCAACCAAACTATATACGATATATTCGAACCAATATAGTTGAAATCTATAAATCTCATTTTGGGTCAATCCCAGAATAGGCACCTGATGTACCTCAATCCCAGATGAAGCACCTGCGTTCAACCTCAATCCCAGAATAGGCACCTTGCAAGGTTAAATAAAAAAAACCTGATGATTACAAAATTTATTGTTTATACAAAGTTTATTACAAATGTAATAAAGGCAAAGTTATAAAAGGTTATAAAGTGGTTTAATGAATAAAGAAAAATTTTAGATATTATAAATTCCTGCAATATGAGCCCGAATGTTTCTGAATCCATCTGAAGCTGGTAAGAATAGCAAAACTAACCAAAAAAGCAGAAGATATAGCAAAAGATTAGGTTAGGTTAGGTTAGGTTAGGTTAGAGTTGATTTTTTCAAATATTGATAAAAACAATGAAATTATATCTCTAAAAACTGTTTATATTTTTTTCTCCTCAATCCCAGATTAAGCACCTGTGTTTTGCCTCAATCCCAGATTAAGCACCTAAAAATTATTTCAGGTGCCTATTCTGGGATTGATCCCTCATTTTTCCCCGATAAATTATGCAAATCGTACGTAATAAAAAAGATCAAAGTTATATTGAATATTTCATCCTTGTAAGCACTAGGGTCTTCTTTACAGAAAATAAAACATTCCTCTCAAAACCAGTATAAACTATTTCTTTTCATCCCAAGTGAGAGTTATATGCGGAGCGTTCATGGTAATATGAGTTAAAATATATATGAAAGAAATTTATGACAAATATATTTATATAATAAAAGTCCAACATTTTGTTTTTTACAGAATTTTATAAAAATATGTAAACATTCTATTTCATTGTGACGATATTCTTATCAAAATATATTTTTATTTATTTAAAATAAGAGGTTATTTTTTTATTTATTTCGATTTTAGATTAAGAAAATATTTTGGTTCAAGTTACGAGGAGGTCCGGATTTGTTAAAACCGTTTCCCCGTAAGTTAAGTGAAGATACTGATGTCGGGAGTTCGAATACCGATGATGCGGCACTGAAAATATAACTTAAATTTAGGATTCGTAACTTCTTTTTAAGGGTGTATTCTAGGGGGAGGTTTTTTACCCCTTCTTTTTGGTATTAAAGCTTCTTGTTGGATGATAAAACTGCTTTTTATGGTACATAATTTCTTCTTTAGATAGAGGAAATGGTTTTCAAAACTTCTTTTTGGAGTGATCTGAGACAAAAGAAGATAATATTTCTTTGTAGAGAAGGTTACGGGAAGTCTTTTTTTTCTGTGATAATAATAATAATAATAATAATAATAATAATAACAATAATAATAATAATAATAATATTATGGGAGTGAGAGCAATGGGTCGCATTAGTTGGCCCATTAGTTGTTCCATGGTCACATTTATCGAAGGCTTTAATGAAGTCAATATATATTACATCTATATTTTGACCTCGACAGAATGTCTCCAGTATTTTCTCTTGGTAGTCTAATAGCTGTGATAGGCATGATCTTCCAGCCCTGAAGCCATGTTGGTTCGGATTACATAAATTTCTTGTAGATATTAAGCAATTTTGCCTCTAATTACCCATTTGAAGCACTTTATAAGGTGGGAGGTGATTGTTATTGGCCGATACTTCTTAGGTATTGCTCTGTTACCTCCTTTGAATAAAGGGGGGAATGTTCGCGTTTTTTAATGGAAGAGAAATTTGTTATATCGCGTGACTATCTCCATAGTACTGTAAGTATAAAAGCTTGGCAATACTCTCTTTACATTTCTTCAGAAACGTGGTAGCCATGCGTCTTCCTGGTATTGAATTCTCTCGTATTTGTGATAGAACCTTAATTACGACTCCTACCAAGAACTTTAAATCCACTAATAGATTCGTGTCCGAACTTGTTCTTGGCCGATTTGTATATATATGTCAAAGAATTCAACAAGATTTTCTACTTTCTTCTCGAATTTAGGGGTGTTAAACACCTTCAATTGTTCCTTAATTAAGCATTTAGCTCAGATTTTTCTGGGTCATTTGTGTATTCCGTCGCCCCATCTTTTAACGGACCAATACTCTCTTTACATTGCATTTTTTTTTCGCAAATGTGCAGAAATAGAAGTATTTTAAGTTATTTTTTATGTTTCCTGCTACCTTGTTTTCCTCCTCGTTCGTCTTATGGATGAATGTTTGTTTTAGGTCCACTTCTTTTCCGCATAGCTTTTTTTTCAGTCTGAATTTCCTCGATTCAATTCCACATTTGTGGAGACTTTTTACGGTTTGTTTCCGTTCTCTGAATAATGTTCTGATTTTTCTGTCAAACTTGCTGCGTTTTCCTTTTTGTCGCTTCGGAACATGTTTCAGCAATATACATATATACTGTGTCGCAAAGTTATATGTAGAAAGGTTTGAAATGAGGATGGGCGGCTCTTAATATGACAACGATCACGAACTGCAGATTTACTTGTTTTTACTGAATCATAAAAAAATCCTTTCCTAATTCTTAAATACTCATTGACCGTACACACACACACACACACGCACACACGCACACACACACACACACTACCCAGCCTCCGCGGCCGACTCCTTGTGTTCCCATTCGTATTTAATAATTTTAATAAACAAACCATCATCTATCTTAATTTTTACATATTAAATATTATTATCTTCTTCATTAATCAAACATTATATTATCATCTTCTTTATTAAACAAACATTATTAAAATTCTTAATTAGACATTTCCAAAATTTATTATTATCGTTATTATTATATTATAAATTTAAATAAATTAAATTCAAATAAAATATCAAGGCCCAAACTGGTTAAATGCGACCAAAGAACCCATTTTTATCACACTCAAATATTTCATAGTTTGTATTTGCAAATTTACATGTTTTCTTTTAATTAACAAAAGGGCGTACTTTGTACAACCTTACATTAAGATTCATTATTTTTACAACCTTCTTAATTTGTATTTCTTTTACCAAACAAGAATGAGCTTTTTACTCGCAATTCTCAATTTTTAAAAAAAAATTTCCTTTTATACAAGTGTCACACCACAATCACCCAGATTAAGTTCACGCTTACTCACGCAATCTTACTCAGCACGTTACGTTACTTCAATAACCTATAAGTGTTTCAGCCTAATTGAAATGTTTGCTCAATGTGAAGCAAGTTGTTTCAGCGTTATTTCAGCGTTACGTTATTTCAGCGTTATTTCATCGTTATTTCAGCGTTACGTTATTTCAGCGTTGTTATTTCAGCGTTATTTCATCGTTATTTCAGCGTTACGTCATTTCAGCGTTACGTTACGTTTCTGGTCCATACGGAAATTATAAGTGTTTCAGCCTAATTGAAACGTTTGCTCAATGTGAAGCAAGTTATTTGAGCGAGTAAAAACTATTTAAAATGTAAAACATTAATGAAAAAAAATGTTGATTAAGTTTGAATGAAATTATGTATCTGTTGAAGGTAAATTTCGCAAGAACCTTCCGTAAGAAATACCTTACCCGCTGACAAACTCACCAAGTCTTAGGGAGGCGTCCTGAGCCTGGGCATCGTAAATGTCTCCCTTTTCCAGAGGCCTCTCGAACCCCTTTACCACTAACGGACAAAGCTACCTGTAACGCGCAAAAAAAAAAATTTAAAAAGCCTCAAGAATGTCCCTCTTATCAGCTAATAGATCAGGCCTCAAAAGGGGAAGCGAAAATTTAACACGAGTAGCTGTTGCTAAGCCCCTTAATGTAGGTTGAAGGAGGAGGAGGAGGAGGTCCCCCGAAATGCCAAAGGATTCTAGAAGGCACGCCATATGAAAAGATATGAAAAGGGTAATCGGAGCCAATAATCGAAGTTAAAGGTCAATTCACACGTACACTATTGATCTATTAAAAGTCACGGTCAAATCATTGTATTGGTTTGGTGGGAAAGATGATTATTGTGACTTTATATGTCAGTGATATATACTGTATATAACTACATATATATATATATATATTAGTATAGTGAAAATTTCACAATTCAGCAAAAATTTCTAATTCGTTGAAAAAAAATAATAATAATTTTACCAAAAAAAAAAAATTAACAATTAACCCATTAGTGCTGAGAGGTCTTTCCCGAGACTGAATAAAATCGTCTGGCTTTAGCCAGAACAAAATCAGTAAAGTGACGTTCGACACTGATGGGTTAAATGACAGTTTATTTCTATTTTATTGGCTACTTTTTATATTATTTTAACCTATAATTAATTTTTGCTGAATGCTAAAACGTTCAGTATTTGTCCATAGATTTTACCCGCAAACAAATTAACTCCTACCATAGAACTGCATTTCCAAATAGATCTTCAGGAATGAGTTTGTATATATATATATATATATATATATATATATATATATATATATATCGGGTGGCGCGGAAAAAACGCTTCCTGTTTGAAGAGCCGCTTCCGTTAATATGATTAATAAACATCTGAAAATTTTGCAGTTAACTAAAAACATCCACAAAACATCAACTTTCACTGGAAACAAAGAGATACTAGTAAGACATATATACGATATGACCACCAAGTTCATTAATCATTGTTATCACACGTTGTTTCCACTGGCGAATAACAGCCTCAATTTGATGTTGTAGTATTTTGTTCCCAACGTTCTTGTAGGGTTTAGTGGTCGATGTGGATGGCCACCCTGAACGTCAATCTTTAACATTTAGATCAATTCGTATACGTTCCGCTGTGGCAAAACGTGATCACCACACTGTACAGATAATTTTCTGTGAATTTCAGCCCCTTTTACGTCCTTAGCCCACAAAAAATGAACGACAGCACGCTGCTTTTCTTTAGTGTGAGTCGAAAGTGGTGCGGCCATGTTTACAGCGCGATTACAACTAAACAACCGAGTGTCAAGGTCTCACTCCCACGAAACAGCGATCTGTACGCTCCGTGACTGCAGCGCCGCCAACAGGGTTCCGTGCGTCGGTCTTTCTTCACACGAAGTTCAAGGTGGCGGCCCCGCCTCTAGTCCTGGCTTGGTGGAGGAGCGCGTTGCTCTCTTGCGCTTTCCACCGTACATAGCCAGGTACACCCGGCTCATCTGGTACCGTCCTGAGCCAGGCATCTAGTCTTCTCTTGAAGACTTCAACTTTGACCCCTGTAACGTTTCTGAGGTCCTTTGGAAGCTGGTTGAAAATTCTTGGCCCCCTGACAACCAAACTATTTTCCTTCAGAGTTGAGGAAGTCCCTTGTCGGGCCTTTAATTTGGGAACACTACACGTTCTGCCTTTCCTATTTTCCAGTGTTGTTTGAATGGTAATTGGGTTTAGTTTAGGTTTGGTACCATTTTTTTTATAATTATATAATTTTCCATATGTAGATTATGGTGTACTTCTCTCTTCTTTCCAGGGAGTACAGATTTAGTTTACGTAGTCTTTCCCAATAGTTGAGTTCTTTGCAGCCATCAATCTTGGCTGTGAAATGCCTCTGCGTTTCTTCTAGTTTATTAATTTCTTCATTTTTATATGGGGACGTCAAAACTGAGCAGTATTCAAGTTTTGGTATAATCAGTGTTTTCAGCAGGGGAATCATTACTGTCTTGTCCCTCCTTTTGAACGTTCTTATTACCTGTCCCGTGACTCTTTTTGCTTTGTTTATTGCTATCTGATTTTGTGTCTCGAATTTGGCATCATCGGTCATTATTACCCCCAAATCGACCGCTTTCGTGCTTCTCTGAATTTCCTGTCTATCTGGAGCATAATATGCAGTCTAAGTTCCTTATTTCTACCATATCTCAAGAGCTGAAATTTCTCGCTGTTAAATGTCATATTGTTGTCTTCTGACCATGTGTATATTTTGTTCGTGTCCCTCTGCAAGACCTCCACTTCATTTGCATCGCTGATTTTCCTGCTGATCTTTGTATCGTCCGCAAATGATGTTACTATACTGTTGCTGTTTACTCCACTGTCTATGTCTGTTAGCATGATAATGAACAGGAGTGGCGCCAGTACTGTACCTTGTGGTACTGAGCTGCGTACTTCTGATTTTGATGATGATATACCTTGAATTTTGACGACCTGTAGACGTTCTCTGAGGAAGTTGTTGATCCATTTTCCCACTTTGCCTGTTATTCCCATATGTTTCATTTTATGTGCTATTATACCATGATCGCATTTGTCGAACGCTTTAGCAAAATCCAGTATATATGGCATCATAGTTTTCATTGCCTTCACGTGCCTCTAGTATATTGTTATAATACTCTATAAGTTGTGATAGGCATGATCTTCCTGACCGAAATCCGTGCTGATTTTCGTTGAATCTTTCCAATGTCTCCAAGGAGTTATAGATTTTCTCTCTGACTATTCTTTCAAATATTTTGGTGAGGTGGGACGTCAGGGACACTGGTCTATAGTTCTTTGCTTGAGATCTATCCCCGCTTTTATATATAGGGACAATGTTTGCTCTTTTCAAGATGCTCGGTATCTCCCCAGTGTCTAGGGACCTTCTACATATCCAGTATAAGGGTGTAGCTATTTCATTTTTACAGTTTTTAATTAATAGTGCGTTCCATTTGTCCGGACCTACAGCTGAATTTGATTTCATTTGTCCTATAGCTCTCGCTACATCTTCTGGGGGTAAAATCAAAGTCTGTTATACATTCTCCTTGCAATTTCTCTTTGAAGAATGCATCTATCTCAGATATCTTTTTGACACTTTTTGGGGTACTGAAGACCGATTCATACTGGACTCTCAATGTTTCAGATATTTCTTTTAGATCATCTGTTAGTTCATTATTTCCTTTCGTTAAGGGCCCGATAGTAGCACGCGTTTTTGTTTTCCTTTTCGCATAGCTGTAGAAGTATTTTGGATTTTCCTTTATTGCTTCTACCGCCTTTTCCTCTTTCTTCTCTGTATGGCCCTTTATCAGAGTTTGTATTTCCCACTCGATTTTCTTCATTTTTTCTTGTATTACTTTCTTGGCATTGTTGTCTTCGCAATTAGCTAACTTCGTCGCTACTCTCTTTCTTTGCGGAATATTCTTCTCTTTGCCTCTCCCGCCAGTCCCTTTTTTCTTTTGGCTGTGCTTTCGGAGCATATTTTTCCAATAATATATATATATATATATATATATATAATATACAGTATATATATATATATGAAGAAGGGAAACACTTCAGAAAGACGTAAATTTTTATTTCTTCCTGAAAAGTGGTTTCCTTCTTCATACTTCGTCACGACAGTGCGTTAGTTTAGATCATATATATATATATATATTATATATTATGGGTGTGTAGGTGTGTGTGTGTGTGTTGTTACCAATACAATTTATAGAGCCTAAATTGCGTAGGCTACCAAATGAAGTTAATTAATAACCATTATAAGGTTAACGAGGTAATTAAATAAATCCTTAATATTTGAATGAACGAGAAGAAAGGATAAACTGCGCGGCTTTTTCCTTTAATTAATAAAACAAATAAAATTTTCAGTCAATAACAAATACAGTTGCTTAAATCGAATGTGCAATTAAACAATGATTGAATAATTGGAATTAAATGTTAATTGCAATGAAGGATAAGTGCACCGCACATAAATGGAAGTTAAAAGCAAATTATTAAAAGAATTATAAGGTTGCGCGCGAATAGTTTTGAAATCCTTTAAGATCGATTTTATGCAAGTATATACAGGGTGTACATAAAGTCAGGATCTATTTTTGTGAAATAATTATTTTTTTCTATTTTTCTTTTCAGAAGCCCTTAGAATGAATACAGAAGAGCGTGTGGCAATAGTAATTTGGCGAATCGAGGGAAAGAAATACAACAACATCAGAGAGAAGTTTAGAAGATTTCATAAGCCGGGGCCAATAGACAAGACAATACGAAAATTGGTGAACAAATTTAAACGAACGGGATCTGTAAATGATGAAGCAAGATCAGGACGACCGTGTATGTCAGATCTTATCGTGAATGCAGTACGTGGAATTATCACTGAGGAGCCACGTACGTCCGTTCGTGCTGCATCACACAGACTCGGCCTCCCGACGTCATCTGTGCACAAAATTCTGAAAGTTAATTTGCAGAAGAAAAGCTATCATTTGCAGGTTTTACATGATTTACATGAGGAAGATTTCCCTCGACGAAGTGCAGTGTGTGCTGATCTCGTAGAACAA
This sequence comes from Bathynomus jamesi, assembly GCA_023014485.1. Classification (NCBI taxonomy): domain Eukaryota; kingdom Metazoa; phylum Arthropoda; class Malacostraca; order Isopoda; family Cirolanidae; genus Bathynomus; species Bathynomus jamesi. Next base: position 438,268 of record JAJOZX010003315.1, on the reverse strand, counting down.
ATCTGGAGTGATAATTTAATGGACAACATTCTCTTTAGTGATGAAGACACTTTCCATACGTGTGGAAAAGTAAATCGCCATAACTGTCGAATTTGGGCAGATGAAAGACCGAATGATTTCATCCAAAATTGGGAAAGAGACTCACCTAAAGTTAATGTCTGGATGGGTTTAACAAAATCTAAGGTTTATGGTCCTTTTTTCTTTGCTGAAGCTACAGTTACGGGGCTTATTTATCTGGACATGTTGCAGCAATTCCTTGAACCTCAGCTGATTGGGGATAGGATTGTTAGTACCGTCGTCTTATCAACATGATGGTGCTCCTTGTCACTATGCCAAAATTGTTCAGGATTATCTAAATGGACGTTTTCCAAATCGCTGGATCGGACGCGGAAGCAACAGACCTTGGCCAGCGAGATCACCAGATTTAACCCCTTTAGATTTCTTTGCATGGGGCTTTATCAAATCGCACGTCTATCAGACGAAGATTACGAGTCTTGAAAACTTACGTACACGTATACGAACTGCTGCAGATAACATAACCCCGCAAATGCTCCAGAATGTGTTTAGAAATGCTGCGGAACGATTTGAGCTGTGCAGGGATACTGATGGGCGTCACGTCGAATCCTACTCTTAATTATTTAATAAATGTTACCACTTTATCATTTTATGATTGAATTCCATATAGTTTCCAAGTGCTTCACAAAAATAGATCCTTACTTTATGTACACCCTGTATAATACTAATAATAATAATAATAATTTAAAAAAGTTTATTCTCTTTTCACAAGTATTTCTACCGACTATATATATATATATATATATATATATATATATATATATATATATATATATACACACGACGAGTCATATATATATATATATATATATATAATATATATATATATATATATATATATTTATAAATTACTCTTTAAGCAATTACTCAAACTTGAGTTTATAATTTCGGAATATGTTTCTTAAGTAATGAAGAAAAAATCCCCCCCCCCCAAGGGACCAAATAATACCTTTAAAAAGTAAACAAATTCCAAAAAAAATTTATGAAATTGCTTTATTATTTTTTATTATTTTATTTTATTATTATCGAATTTAATATATATTTCGGAATCATGTAATATTTGTATTTCACCATTTTACATTATTTATTCCTTTCTCGTAGCTTGTAAGTCCCTTCCAAGTACTTCACCATTTTCTTTTTTTATGATCAGCGGTGGTTTTCCCCAGCTACAAAAAAGGTATAGGCCCCTGTGTCGATGAATATTCTAAGCACATCTGTCTGCGTTTGGCAGGATCAAAAGAACAAAATTTATATATATATATATATATATATATATATATATATATATACTGTACATATATACAGTATATATATATATATATATATATATATATAATATATATGAGCCTAACTTGAAATGGAACTTGATCGAAATGTCATGTTGAAAATCCTGGAAAATATTTGAAGAAACGCCTTTTGACTTCATTTGAAAAATTTCGTGTGTGTAGAAAAATGGAAAATGGATTCCTCAATAAATGTTCAGATTTCATAAGCACTGTAAAAGGAAATAAATTATACTTAAAATTTAACTAATATATATATATATATAATATATATATATATATATATATAATATATGGGATCCATTCTGAGTTTGTGTATATATATATATATATATATATATATATATATATAATATATATATTATAATATATATATATATATGTTACACACAACTCGTACATGGAACATGGAACGTGAGCAACGATCAAAGAGGCCCCACCCAAAGGTGCCTCTTTGCTAGTGACCGGTTGCCCACGTTCGGCTTCATCATGAAAAAGAAAAACTTCAGTATTTGTCATTTGCCATTACTTATTCAGACTAGAGTAAATTTAATTTTCCCAGAAGAGTTCCTTATTCCATGCACGGTCTGTATGTAACATAAAGTTTCTCAGGGTGAGTCCAAAGTCTGGAAACATAGGAACTATGCTTTTCAATGCAAATATATATGTATATTTGCATTGAAAAGCATAGTTCCTATGTTTCCAGACTTTTGACTCACCCTGTAAACTCGTGTGTGTGTGTATATATATATATATATATATATGGGATAAACTTCACAATTAAACACCTGAAATGAATGAATGATGCAAACCCACAAGGAAAAAGAAAAATGATTACAAGGTCTTTCGTTTACTCAGAAGTACACCTCGTCAGGGAATGAGGGGAGAAGACGAGATGACCAAAATATATACAACGGGACAGAAAAACAAAAAGATTAACACAAGATTAACAAGAGTTGATTAGAGGCAAAAGGTATTTAAACAGGATATTGTCAATTTTATACATTCCCGCACTGTTATTGAAATTATTTTTAAAATGGATAAATGCCCATTCTAGAATATTCCTTTCTATTATATCTCTGTTTTTAACGAGCGCTTTAGAACTATCCCACTTGATACTATGATTACATCTATACATATGGTCAAACAATACACTAGAATTATTTGCTGTTCTACACGGGCATTTATGCTGTTTTACCCTAATATCTAACGTTTTACCCGTTTGGCCTATATTCTGTATACTGAGTTACATCGTGTGCATCCGATCAAATACACACAACCAACAACATTATCCGGGCTATTCTTTATTAGGCGTGATTTAACAGTATTATTATACTTAAAGACTACATTGATACCAATTGCTTTAAGTAAAGTCGGAAGATATTTTTACGCTCAAATTCCTTTACAGTTACATTATAATAAAACCTATTCTTGGCTTTCCTAAGACAGTTATCCTAAAATGAAATAGGATAACATAATTTAGTATCAATATTCAGGATATCGCATAACTCGGACTCTAAAAAATCAGGTGTACTTCTGACTACACGAAAGGCCTTGGAATATTTTTTTTTTCCTTGTGGGATTGCATTATATATATATATGTGTGTGTGTGTGTGTGTGTGCTACGTAAGTTATGTATTTAGAAATACAGTCTTTACAAATCTCTGAAAATAATAATTGTGGCAATTGCATTCACTACAATTTACAGTAATTTACAGTAAAGCGTTTGTAAACCAATTTACACCCACTTACAACTGTAAATCTTATTTAATTAATTATTTTATTTCTAACTTTATTTTATTATTTATTCTTTCCGCGACAAAATTCAGGCTTCGAATTTCATCTTAAATTCTGGATGACGTCGTAAGAAGGCAAAAAATCCCATTTTCTAAGCTTTGAGTAAACTAATTTATTTTATTTCACTTTATTATTCAATTATTTTTTATTTAATGCCTACTCTATTTAATTCATTTACGGTATGTTTTTAGTTTTTATTATTTATATATATATATATTTTACGAGTGTATATATATATATATACTCGTAAAATACATTATTACTCTATACGTCAGTTAATCTTGGTTTTGCTTCCACCCGAATTGTTTATTCCGACGAAGGTCAAGCTTGTCAATCCACCTTAGACCTACAGTTTAAAGTGGAATCCGAACCACGGCCCACCACGAGCGGTCAGAAATTACAAAGTCCTCGCTCGGACTCTATCTCACGACCTTCCGATCAGCAGCCCAGAGTCTTCACCACTAGGCTACCCAGGGTACCCATTTATCTACCAACCAATGTTTTTTATGGTGCTATGAAAATTCGGCCGCAGAAAATTGGGTCTTATAAAATAACTAAAAAATATGTACTAATAACTAAAAAATATGTACTAAAAATTGGTATAGTTTATTAATGAACTAAAAATATGTACTACAAATTTATAAGATTTATTTACTGACGAAATTAACTCAAAATATCTACTAAAAATTGATCAGGTTTATTAAGTATTAGGACGAATTAAAAATTTGGTCTTAAACACACAAACTAACGAAAATATCACAACTTAACCTAACCAATCATCAAGGGCGTACAGTTGACCTAACCGGACATTCAGTTGACGTAACCGGGCATTCAGTTGACCTAACTGGGCATTCAGTTGACCTAACCGGGCATTCAATTAACCTAACAGGTTAATATTGGTTATTTCACCTAAATATCTTCTGATCTTTTCGTATTAGGCACTCACTGATGTATATTGAACATAACGAGTAAACTTTTCTTTTTATTTTCAATCGTTGGGCGGTGGTTGGTTGGTGGCTGGTTTTAAACCAAGACCGAATTTTCTGAGACGAATTTTCTGAGACCGAATTTTCTGGCCACCGTTTTTTATTGTGTGGAAGGATGAACACTTTGGTTTTGCTGCGCGCTGCCTGACGTCACCGGGTCTCGACCTCGGGGCTGATGGATTCGTAGTCAGCAATGCTAACCACTACACCACCGAGGTGCATATATATATATATATATATCGCTCGCTCCTCCACCAAGCCAGACTTAGAGGCGGGGCCACCAGCTTGACCTTCGTGTGAAGAGAGACCAACGCACGGAACAGCAACGAGGTTTAACGAGATTCAGTAAAAGCTCCATTTTCCGGATCTCAACATTCCAGAATGATAAAACATTTGGGAATTTCTGCCAAATCGTTTCCAAAAGGTTTCGGATCATTTTAAACCTCCATATACACATTCATCCACTTATTCCGCGGTTAGTAATTGGGGGGGGGGGGGGACATTTATTATTATATTTTATATTGTTATTACTTTGAAAGTCTTACAATATTAATACCCACTTCAATAAATTATAATATAATGCCCCATTATTCACTTATCATACCCATAATGGTTGTTCGCATCGATCCGATCCGATAGGGGCAGCATCTCAACTTTAAGGAATATTTGATTTTACGAACAGCCCCCTCCCTTCCCCACTTGGAACCGGAGCTGTCCGTAATTTAGAGCGTTTACTATATATATACTTACTTTATGCGTTACCTTTATGTGAGTTTGAACGACGGTTAAGGATCGACCTGCGGTCAACCCTCTGCAGCATATATATATATATATATATATATATATATATATATATATATATATATATGGGAGTGAACTCAGAATGGTTCCCTGAGGTTTTTATGAGACACACAGACCGCGCATGGAACAAGGAACTCTTCTGGGAAAATTAAATCCACTATAGTCAGAATAAGTAATGGTAAATGACAAACGCTATAGTTTTTTTCTTTTTCATGATGTTAGCCCAACGTGGGCAACGGGTCACTCGCAAAGAGGTCCCAAAAATATAGCTTCCCTCACCAGCTATCTGCAAAGCAGATATGATCCAGCTTTGGGACAGGATCTAGGGTTTAAAGCAGCCTAGCCCCGCTACATTCTGCCAGTTGAGGTTTAAGTTTTGGACTTTGGCTAAAAATATAATAGTTACCCCTTTTTCTTTGATGTATTCAATCCGACGTGAATGCAACGAGTCTTTTGCTAATATTGAGGTTCTAAATGTAGCGGGATTAGGCTGCTTTAAACCCTAAATTCTGTCCCAAAGCTGGATCCTATCTGCTTTGCAGATAGCTGGTGAGGGAAGCTATATTTTTGGGACCTCTTTGCGAGTGACCCGTTGCCCACGTCGGGCTAACATCATGAAAAAGAAAAAAAACTATAGTGTTTGTCATTTACCATTACTTATTCCGCCCCCGGCCCGGGCAGAGCTGGGCACTTGCGTTTTTTTGCGCGTTTTTTTGCGGTACTGCGGTACTGCGGTACTACTACCGCACTACCAAACCGGTACCGCATAACGCAGTACCGCAAAGGATCGCTGAAAGTACAGCAGTACCGCTACCGCATTCAAATTTCCCGCGGTACTTTCCGCGGTACCGACCAACACGGTAGTACCGCAGTACCGCAGTACCACAAAAAAAAACGCAAGTGCCCAGCTCCCGGCCCCGCCGCCCTTATTCGGACATAATGGATTTAATTTTCAAGAAGAGTTTCTTGTTCCATACACGATCTGTGTGTATCTATATTATATATATTATATATATAAGTTATATCTATATATATATATATATATATATATTATATATAACAAAATAACGATAATAACAAATTTTTGAAATTTGTTAAGAATCAAACGGGTGTCAAAAATATCCTCTCTCAGACAATCGATAGGGTGTCGGGGGAGGATGAAATTGCAAAAACCACTACTCAAACATTCTTAATAGTGTGAGTAGGTATAATCTTAAGATAGATTGCAGCGAAACGCCTGTGGGAGGGACAAGGGAAAATACTTTGATATCAGTTTTTGATGTAAAGAGGTTAATTAAATAGTTAAAAACTGGTTCTGCGTCAGGGGTAGAGACCTATCGAATGAGCACTTAAAATATGCCAATGACGTGGTATGTCTGTATATATCATTGCTCTTATCAGCCATGCTTGCTCATAGCTATATCCCGGCAGAGTTCATGAGGGTATATATCTTGGCCCTGGTCAAAAATAAGTACGGAGTCATTCTGTCCAGCAATAATTACAGGCCTATTGCTGTCGCTTCCTGCTTCTCGAAACTACTAGAAAAACTCTTGTTACTCCGATTAAATGATTTCCTATGGACATCTCCTAATCAGTTTGGTTTTAAAAGGTCCCACTCAACTGACCTGTGTATCTATGTACTTAAGGAAATAATATCTAAATACACTGACAGCAATTCAACTATTTATAGCTGTTTCCTAGATATAAGTAAGGCATATGATAGAGTGAACCACAATATTTTATTTAAAAAACTAGAAGACAGGAAGGTTCCCATGTACATATTAAATTTATTGAAATTCTGGTATTCCCACCAATCCTTTACTGTTAGGTGGGGCAACGTACAATTGTTTTGGCTTCTCTTGCGGGGTGAGACCAGGTTCCTTGCTCTCTCGTATGCTGTTTAATGTGTATATTGACGGATTAATTGCTTCACTTAATGAGGCAACAGTAGGATGTTGTATAGATAACACAAGGATAAATAACTTAGTTTATGCCGATGATATGGTGTTAATAAGTCCCTCTGTTAAAGGTCTGGATCGACTACTAAAAGTCTGCGAAGTGTATTCGCAGAAACATGATATTCTTTTTAATGTTACAAAAACTAAGGTTATGCAATTTCATCCTAAAAGCTATAATCATCCAGCTGAAATAAGGTTTAAAATGAAAGGTGAAGTAATTGAGGAAGTACAAGAGTTTAAGTATTTGGGGCAAACTATTACCAGCAACTTCAGTGATGACTCGGATATAAAAAAAACAATCTCGAAGCCTTTGTGCTAAAGCGAATATGACTATAAAGAACTTCCGGTTCTGTGCAAGTGAAGCTGAAGACTCTTTCGTACTTTCTGCAGTAATATATACGGACAGCAACTCTGGGTGAATTATAAAAAAAGTTCTGGCAGAACCCTAAATTTGCCGTACAACAGGTCTTTTAGACTTCTACATAAATTATCCCCGAGATGCTCAGCTTCGCAAATGTTTACTACCCGTGATGTCCCGAGCTTCCCGGAGGTAAAAAGACGTGCTCAATACAGTCTAATGCAAAGAATTAAAAAATCATCCAACCCGATTATCCAAACAAGCAAATTACACTACGTACGAGAAAAGAAATTTCAAATTCAAATATTAAGTTCTTTCGCGCGAAACACTGCAATCAGCAAAATTTAAATATGAGAACCTATTTCGAGGCTATAAAGGTCCTCATCAACTTCCAAAAGCTTTGTGCAAAGAACATGCAGAAAATTACTCATTGGCATTTTTAATGGGTATGAACTTAAAATTTCAATAATTTCATCTTGGGGTATTTTTTAGTTAGCTATCTAGTTAACTAATTGACCAGTCTTCGGGTAGCCTAGTGGTTGAGCACGAGACTTTTGTTAATATGAAGGTCCTGGATTAGGATCTCAGCCAGGACTTCATATTTCAGCGATGGAAGTGCCTCTCCGGTTTTTTCTAAACCGCGTAGTGGTTCGAACCCCACGTACAGCCGTAGGTCTCCTCCGTCACATGACCTTCTCCAGTAAGATGTTACCAAAAATCTCGCTGTGGTCAAAAATGCTCTGGATTTCCGCTTACATATTTTATTCTAAGTAACTGGAGAAAGGTACTTGGTTCTCCTGCTGGCTCGACCGTTATCTAGAGCTAATAACTAATTAATTTAGTGGTGTAGCCAAAGTGGGGGACATGGGAGAACGATCGTCCCCCAAAATTCTTGCTTGTTTCCCCTCTCCCCAGAGAAGAGGGAAGAAATTATAATGTTAAACAATGTCAAACTAAAATTGAAACAATTATAAAAATAAGATACTTTTAAAACTAGATGTAATAATAAATTATAATACAGGGTGTACATAAAGTCAGGATCTATTTTTGTGAAGCACTTGGAAATTATATGGAATTCAATCATAAAATGATAAAGTGGTAACATTTATTAAATAATTAAGAGTAGGATTCGACGTGACGCCCATCAGTATCCCTGCACAGCTCAAATCGTTCCGCAGCATTTCTAAACACATTCTGGAGCATTTGCGGGGTTATGTTATCTGCAGCAGTTCGTATACGTGTACGTAAGTTTTCAAGACTCGTAATCTTCGTCTGATAGACGTGCGATTTGATAAAGACCCATGCAAAGAAATCTAAAGGGGTTAAATCTGGTGATCTCGCTGGCCAAGGTCTGTTGCTTCCGCGTCCGATCCAGCGATTTGGAAAACGTCCATTTAGATAATCCTGAACAATTTTGGCATAGTGACAAGGAGCACCATCATGTTGATAGACGACGGTACTAACAATTCTATCCCCAATCAGCTGAGGTTCAAGGAATTGCTGCAACATGTCCAGATAAATAAGCCCCGTAACTGTAGCTTCAGCAAAGAAAAAAGGACCATAAACCTTAGATTTTGTTAAACCCATCCAGACATTAACTTTAGGCGAGTCTTTCCCAATTTTGGACGAAATCATTCGGTCTTTCATCTGCCCAAATTCGACAGTTATGGCGATTTACTTTTCCACACGTATGGAAAGTGGCTTCATCATTAAAGAGAATGTTGTCCATTAAATTATCACTCCAGATTTGTTCTACGAGATCAGCACACACAGCACTTCGTCGAGAGAAATCTTCCTCATGTAAATCATGTAAAACCCGCAAATGATAGCTTTTCTTCTGCAAATTAACTTTCAGAATTTTGTGCACAGATGACGTCGGGAGGCCGAGTCTGTGTGATGCAGCACGAACGGACGTACGTGGCTCCTCAGTGACTGCATTCACGGTAAGATCTGACATACACGGTCGTCCTGATCTTGCTTCATCATTTACAGATCCCGTTCGTTTAAATTTGTTCACCAATTTTCGTATTGTCTTGTCCATTGGCCCCGGCTTATGAAATCTCCTTCTAAACTTCTCTCTGATGTCATTGTATTTCTTTCCCTCGATTCGCCAAATTACTATTGCCACACGCTCTTCTGTATTCATTCTAAGGGCTTCTGAAAAGAAAAATAGAAAAAAATAATTATTTCACAAAAATAGATCCTGACTTTATGTACACCCTGTATATATATATATATATATATAAACCTACGGTAAAATTATTGAATGCCCGGTTAGGTTAATTAAATGCCAGGTTAGGTCAACTGTTCGCCCTTGACGATTGGTTACGTTAAGTCGTGATATTTTCGTTAAAACTAACGAAAATATCACGACTTAACGTAACCAATCGTCAAGGGCGTACAATTAACCTAACCAGGCATTCAATTAACCATTTTAGAGCAATTAACTCCATTTTAACTCCAATCCAAGAATAAGCACCCTCGTTCGACCCCAATCCAAGAAAAAGCACCCTAAATTGATTTGGGGTGTTTATTCTTGGATTGCTCCTAGTTTTCTATATGTACAGGGTGTACATAAAGTCAGGATCTATTTTTGTGAAATAATTATTTTTTTCTATTTTTCTTTTCAGAAGCCCTTAGAATGAATACAGAAGAGCGTGTGGCAATAGTAATTTGGCGAATCGAGGGAAAGAAATACAATGACATCAGAGAGAAGTTTAGAAGGAGATTTCATAAGCCGGGGCCAATAGACAAGACAATACGAAAATTGGTGAACAAATTTAAACGAACGGGATCTGTAAATGATGAAGCAAGATCAGGACGACCGTGTATGTCAGATCTTACCGTGAATGCAGTACGCGGAATTATCAATGAGGAGCCACGTACGTCCGTTCGTGCTGCATCACACAGACTCGGCCTCCCGACGTCATCTGTGCACAAAATTCTGAAAGTTAATTTGCAGAAGAAAAGCTATCATTTGCGGGTTTTACATGATTTACATGAGGAAGATTTCCCTCGACGAAGTGCTGTGTGTGCTGATCTCGTAGAACAAATCTGGAGTGATAATTTAATGGACAACATTCTCTTTAATGATGAAGCCACTTTCCATACGTGTGGAAAAGTAAATCGCCATAACTGTCGAATTTGGGCAGATGAAAGACCGAATGATTTCGTCCAAAATTGGGAAAGAGACTCGCCTAAAGTTAATGTCTGGATGGGTTTAACAAAATCTAAGGTTTATGGTCCTTTTTTCTTTGCTGAAGCTACAATTACGGGGCTTATTTATCTGGACATGTTGCAGCAATTCCTTGAACCTCAGCTGATTGGGGATAGGATTGTTAGTACCGTCGTCTATCAACATGATGGTGCTCCTTGTCACTATGCCAAAATTGTTCAGGATTATCTAAATGGACGTTTTCCAAATCGCTGGATCGGACGCGGAAGCAACAGACCTTGTGTCGCGAGATGACCAGATTTAACCCCTTTAGATTTCTTTGCATGGGGCTTTATCGAGTCGCACGTCTATCAGACGAAGATTACGAGTCTTGAAAACTTACGTACACGTATACGAACTGCTGCAGATAACATAACCCCGCAAATGCTCCAGAATGTGTTTAGAAATGCTGCGGAACGATTTGAGCTGTGCAGGGATACTGATGGGCGTCACGTCGAATCCTACTCTTAATTATTTAATAAATGTTACCACTTTATCATTTTATGATTGAATTCCATATAATTTCCAAGTGCTTCACAAAAATAGATCCTGAATTTATGTAGACCCTGTGTATGTATATATATATATATATATATATATATGAGCTGAGCAATCCAAGAATAAGCACCCCATAATAATGGTAGCAGTTCAAAGTGAAGTGTTACCATTACTGGTTAAAGATCCATTGCCAATAATAAACTGGTGTAAGGGAAAAAATCTTATTAAAAAAGTGATGCTGTGTGCTAAGTGCGATCAAGCAATGACCTGGACAAAGTTTTCGAGGAATGTTGATGTTAAAATCCTTTAATTTGGATTGAGGTCTAACTGGGGTGCTTTTTCTTAGATTGGGGACTTTGGGGTGCTTATTCTTGAACTGCTCCCAAAACTATAAGTTCTTTATATTTATTACATTTACAATATTCATACTTCAATATTACCCCCCCACCCCGAAAAACAATAATTTTCTTAACTCCCCCAAATTTAAAAGTTGAGCAACGGTCCTGAAATTAAAAAATAAAGAATGAACGTCTGAAAAGTGGACCAACGCGTGGGTGGGCGTGGCTTCGAATACATTTTTTGAGATTATAAGTTTATGGACCATAATAAATACTTATTCGAATATGTCATCAAATTTAGGGACAGTCATCACAAATAGATTAAAGACATAAAAGGCTTTTTTTTTCTATCATAAAAGAATTCAACACCTTTTTAACTAGAACATTTTATGATATCAATAAAAAGCTCAAAATCTGCGAAAATTCTGGCTCATTTCCAAATTAAATCAGTAAAATTCAATTATTTTTTAAACCTAATTTTAGACTTCATTTAAAATAGAATGATTTAAACGCCTTCAAAGCTCCATTTCTCTTATTATTTCTAGTCTCCAAATTTAAACTAGGATCACCCGAAGATCAGGGCCCCCAGTCTTCTTTAGTTAGCCTTATAAGGCTAACTAACGAAACTATCACGACCTAACCTAACCACTCGTTAGGTCAATTGTACGCCCTTGACGATTGGTTAGGTTAGGTCGTGATATTTCCGTCAGTTTACTGTGAAAACAAACGAAAATATCACGACTTAACCTAACCAATCGTCATGAGCGTAGAGTTGACCTAAAACTTTCAGGGATTTTGTAATCTTAAAGCGTATATGATATTCTCTAAGCTAAATGTATAACTGCTCATTATTTGTTTCTCTTAAACAGGAATGTTATTTTTGAAATCCTCCATTAAAACTGGACAATAAAAAAACAAGTAATGTTCAAAAATATTACAGGTCGTCAAACAGAAAAGATCCCACATATATATATATATATATATATATATATATATATATATATATATATATATATATATATATATATATATATCACACACACACATATATATTAGCTTCTGTTCTTTAAAAACATAAAAGAACGAAATCACATTTTTTCGATAATTGAAAAGTGAAAAGTAAAACCTTTTCTTGTCACCAATTTTTTTTTTTTTTTTAATCTGTTATCGACAGTTTATAATTAAATTTTAGCTCGAGGAAAAAAAAAGAGACTTTACACACACACACACACACATTTGGCTACCTTACGAAACTGCGACACTTTTATATCTTCATTCGTGAATAGTGACGCTGAATCTAATATTAATAATATAATTATTGCGTTTATAAGTAGTGTTTATAGGAAGGGTAAAAGGGACCTTTATTGTGTGGCGGGAAAATTTCAACTACTAAAGTAGTCTCCACCGAGCGAATTGCGGCTTCGAAAATACTTTGGGACATAATTAAGATCTAAATACTGTGTATGACTTTAAATACTCAAACTGTCTATGGCCCATGGGAAATTAAATTACTCTAATTTGATTACGCATTATTCCCCGGGAAGCAGGTTCCCACCCTGGTTTATAGTGTAGGAATGTTAATATTTTTTAGTTAAATCGCGGAATATTAACTTAGCTCGAGAAAGTTTTATAAGTTTATGCAGAATAGAAGTATTGATGTTCCCTTTTGCAATAAATGTAGTAGGAGTACTGGCTGGGTCTGGTTTCAGAGCAATGGGAGTTCTCAGATGATGGGAAGTTTGATGAGACCTCTCTTAGAGAGAGATTCTTCAGATAGTTTTGTACCTCACATAGCATGATCAACCATCGAGAGACTCATTTTTTATCACTTGCCTCATAAACACCCGTAAGTGGGAGAGACTTGAATTCGCCGGAGTGGCAACAACGGGTAATCACCCACGAAACACGTTCATTCTCCACAAGGGACGAGTACACGGGGATAGATACAGGGACTCTCCACTGATATTTATCGCCGGAAAGAGATTTTCTCCGCTCTCGTGGTGGCACAACACCGCGAAGTACGAACAACTCAGTATATCACTTGCCGCATAAACACCTTTCACGGCGGGAGACCCAAGCTGAATACTCGCGACAGTCAAAAGAGTTGGCAGACACATACGCATGACAGACATCCAATTACAGAAAACACGCTCAGACACTCACCTACCTCGTTAATAGACTAGATAAGTGTTTTATAGAAATGCATAATATTATCTGGGTAATTCTTATGTTTTATCTTAGTAATTCGTACGCGAAAGACGCAATATATGATAAATCTTCGGTACGGTGGCTTTGGCAGGCTACGGAGAAATGATGCAATGACGAAATGATGACTTCGTGGACATAACAAATAAACAAAAAAATCCCTTTAAAAAATGGATGGCGTAGATTAGATTCGTAGTTTAGTATTCATGTTATCCTTATTTTCCGCTGCCATCTAATGCGTAACTGAGTACACGAGATACTATAAATGTATGCATGGTGTGAATGAACTCTGAAGCTATTCTTTTCATTATACTTTTTCCTACTTTCCTATAAATCTTCTATCGCCATATTTTCTGTCAGCAGCGGCTGGTGGAAGAGGGAGAGAGCCTTGTCACGTTTTATACTTTACTTACTACTAGTCCTTTGTCAGTATGGTGTAAGTTTTCAGTGGTTTTTTTATTGTTATTTCTAACTTTTCTACTTCCTTCTTGGGCTAACCTAGAGTGGATCTCAAGGTCTTTGTTAGGCGGTAGCTCTGTAACTCTGTATAGTGATACCGCTAATGTCGCTACACGCACGTTCGTGTAGCGATGAATTCTGCGTTTATCCTAAAGATTGTCGCGGTTGCGTAAGGTAACCAAAACCATGCGCGCACACATATTGGTTTTACTGCGTGATATTAACCTCTCAGCTAACCTAACCTAACCTAACATACCTCATCTATATATGTGTGTGTAGGTTTTTGAGATTTTTGCACTCTAAAAATTGGTCGTTCACTCAAAAGATGTCGTACGAAGGGAAAAAAAGTGAGATAATGAAAAAATACCTCTTAAAATTAGAAATTATCGATACTAAAGTGTTTCCCCGAGAAACAATTAGATGAGTTGGATAAAGCAAAACGCGCGCGCGCACACACACACACACACACACACTATATATATATATATATATATATATATATATATACACACCAGGTGTCCCCCAAAAGTGTCCCTATGTCTAAAAAAATTTCTAAATTAAAATAAAGGAATTTAGAGAGAAAAGCAAAGGGAATAGGTAGGTAAGACAGAGATATTTGTTAACGTTAATTAAAGAACATTTACAGCGTAATCGCCATTTTTTCTAATCCAATATTCAATCTTAAACAAATGTTTAACATCATTTTTGGAAATCGTTCACTTCCGATGTTGTTGATTACCTCGTAGACGCTTTAGGTCTTCGAGTGTCTTTGTCTGGGGAGAATAGATTCTGTCTTTTATATAACCCCACAAAAAAAACTCAGGGGTGTGAGGTGAGGTGAGTATTGGGGGCCATTCCACTGGCCCATCAAGGGAGATTACTCGCCCGGAAAAATGCTTCCTCAAAAAATTACGAGTTTCACAAGCAGTGTGTGGAGGTGCTCCATCTTGCTGAAACCACTGTGAATCTGGGTGTTACTTACGATGGCCTTCCCACGTTATTGTATATTGGTTGCAGTATCATCTTTTTCTAATTTTTTAGAAATTATAAAAAGTTATTACTTTAAATATGAAATGATGAAAGAATGGTTTTAATATACAGGGTGATCAAAAAGTCGATGTGCACCTATATTACTCTGAGAGACAAAAGTGCATACATACAAGAAGTTAGATATTTTAATAAAAAATTATACGATATCGTGCAATTTGCGTTACTGTAATATTGTACGATATCGTATAATTTGTTATGAAAATATCTAACTTCTTGTATGTATGCACTTTTGTCTCTCACAGTAATATGGGTGCACATCGACTTTTTGATCACCCTGTACAATATTGATTAGTTATTAAGTAATGAAAGATTAGAAATGTGTAGGTATATTTATATGGGTATATGCGCCTCGGTGGTGTAGTGGTTAGCGTCGCTGACTACGAATCCATCGGTCCCGGGTTCGAGACCCGGTGACGGCAGCCGGTGCGCGGCAAAACCCAGCTGTTCATCCTTCCACACAATAAAGAATGTGGTTGGTAGATAAATGGGTACCCTAAGTGGCCTAGTGGTTAAGACGCTGGGCTGCTGGTGGTGCGTGGTTCGGATAAAGCTTGACCTTCGTCAGAATGAACAATTCGGGCGGAAGCTAACCAAAGGTTATATGAGGAATAAACACCCCAATCCTCGTACCTTTCTCAAGAACAAACCCCAATAATAAAATATACATCCATTATAAAATATATGAAATAAAGGTCGAATAAAAACAGAGACATTATTTTGGGACGGATGTAGATTACTCCTCAACAGCTTAATTGGTGCTGATTAAGTATGCGGTCTACCTACGATTCGGCGGTCTACCTTTTAATTATAGCTTCTTATCTTGTTTACTAATTGTTTGTTTACATCCCATTGTCAATCGCCCTTGACGATTGGTTAGGTTTAGTCATGATATTTTCGTTAGTTTTAACGAAAATATCATGATTAAACCTAACCAATCGTAGGTAGACCGCATACTTAACCAGCACCGCTTAATTCCTTTGTGGGATCACCCAACACGAAATTCAAATTGAAAGAAACACAAACTTATTTTGATCTAAAATTTCCATTTTTAATGTCAACACATACTTATCTCTCTCTCTCTGTATATACACAGTATATACACGTCCGTTATATGATTATTTACGGACATCTAATCAGTTTTGTTTTAAAATATACCACTCAACTGATTTGTGTATCTATGTACAGCAGAAAGCTGTATTTAAATACTGTACACTGACTGTACACTGACAGTAATTCAACTGTTTACGGCTGTTTCTGGGATATAAGCAAAGCGTATAATTTAGCGAACCACGATATTTTATTCAAAGAATTAGAGTCTTTTGCAGCTATTTTTCATTACTTGTATGTTTTAGTTTTAGCGCAGGTTTGTCTTTTTTAATTTTATCATTACTATTTGTTATATGGACTATGAATGGTTTGCCAATGAAGTTTTTCATTATACAGGGTGTCCCATAAACCCGGTCTCATAGGAAAATTTATTTTAAATGAAATTTACAAAAGTAATACATTATAACTGAAAAAAAATGTTCAAATTGATGTCTTGTTTTGGGACCTTTTTTTATTGTTGCAGGTAGAATAACACGCAATGGCTAATATGGAAGTGAGTTACACTCGTGAGGAAAAGGCCTCCGGAGTTATTCTACCCGCAACAGAAAAAGGTCCCAAAACGAGACGTTAATTTGAACATTTGTTTTAGTTCTCATGTATTACTTTTGTAAATTTAATTTAAAATAAATTTTCCTACCAGACCGGACTTATGGGACACCCGATATATATATATATATATATATATATATATATATATATATATATATATTAACTGCAAACAACACACAGTATAATTAATGTAAAGAACGACGCTTGTATAGAAGAACGTTCCGCACAAGATGAGGAGGGAGGACGAACAAATGAAAAATGTGTGTATATATATATATATATATACACACACACACACAACATATATATATATATATATATATATATATATATATATATATATATATATATACAGGGTGGGCCGTAAGTTTCCATACATAGGAAAAATAAACATTTTTTTATGGACAACCATTTTTATTTATATAATATGCTCTACATGGTTGCCATTGTTTTGAAAACACATTTCAATACGTGTTCCCCACTGTTGATGAACACGCATTAGCACAGTTGACGTTATGCTTGTAATGGCGTTGGTGATACGTTCCTTTAGATGATTTATGTCTCGTATCTTTTCCTGATACACCATGGCCTTCAAGTGCCCCAAAGATAGAAATCAAGGGGGGTGAGATCTGGGGATCTGGGAGGCCACTCCACAGGACCACGCCGACCAATCCAAGCATCCGGAAACTGCTGCTGATCCAAATACCGACGCACGTGAAGACCATAATGAGGTGGAGCTCCATCTTGCTGGAAGTAAACTGGGAAGTTACCTTCCTCGTTTAGCAGGGATGGGAAAATCTCTTCTTGCAACATGTTAAGATACCTTTCGGCATTAAGATTTACACTGACAAAAATTGGTCCAATAATTCTGTCACCCCATATCCCGGCCCACACCATCACTTTACCGGCACCTTGCATCTTCGTCGGACTCAGCCAGTTAGGGTTAGCATTACTCCAATAACGTATGTTTTGCCGATTAACCTCTCCATTGACGTAAAAATTTGCTTCATCAGTAAACAAGATCTTACAAACGCATATTCTTAGGGTATCTGAAA
The DNA here is from genome assembly GCA_023014485.1 of Bathynomus jamesi. Lineage (NCBI taxonomy): Eukaryota > Metazoa > Arthropoda > Malacostraca > Isopoda > Cirolanidae > Bathynomus > Bathynomus jamesi. Next base: position 420,535 of record JAJOZX010003315.1, on the reverse strand, counting down.
CATAAAAACAAACGTTTAAATTTTCCTATGTATGGAAACTTACGGCCCACCCTGTATATACATACAGTGTGTGTGTATATAATAGCGAAATGTAATTTTGTCCATAATTTATTTACATTACTTTGAAAAGCAGAATTATGTAAAATTCCTTAATTTTTACACAAAATAATCCTGTTAACATTATTTAATTTAAAAGAGCAATGTTAAAGCAAATATTATGTTATGTTAAGAAAATATTTAACATACTTTTAAAACTGTCATTTTTAACAAATATTATTTCTGCAAAATATTACTGACATATTTTCTCGAGTTTAATACTCTCTCTCTCTCTCTCTCTCTCTCTCTCTCTCTCTCTCTCTCTCTCTCTCTCTCTCTCTCTCTCTCTCTCTCTCTCTCTCTTCTCTCTCTCTCCTCTCTTCTCTCTCTCTCAGTTTCGGAACAAGGAGATTGTACTCTCTCTGTACAATTCCCTGGTTCGGCCGAACTTGGAGAATGCTGTGCAGTTCTGGTCGGCCACCCTCAAGAAAGATATTGAGAGGCTGGAGCGAGTGCGGGAGAGGGCCACAAAGGTAATCCCTTCCGTTAGGCGTATGGGCTACAATCGACGGTTACGCGCCCTGAACTTGTTTTCGCTGGAAACTCGGAGGCTACGCGGTCAACTCATCGAGGTTTTCAAATTCTTACGCGGGTTCAACGATGTCGATTTTAGAAGCATGTTTAGCTTAAATGATAACCCAACTCGCAACAATGGTTGGAAGTTGGATTTGAAACGGTTTAGGACTAGTGTGTGTGGGAATTACTTTACCTATAAGATCTGTGACACGTGGAACAGGTTACCTTCAGAAGTTGTGAACAGTTCCTCTGTGGATCATTTCAAGAAAAGGTTAGACCAAATCTTGCACACTACAGTATTTGAGGGTGTAGAAAATTTTCCCTGGCACCCGTTGCCATTTGTACCTCCTCGATATGGGCCGCAAGGCCTTTTGAGGTACTTCTTTCCTTGTAACTCCTGTAACTCTCTCTCTCTCTCTCTCTTTATATATATATATATATTATATATATATATATTAATATATTATATATATATATATATATATATATATATATATATTGACTTTGTTAAAGTGTTCGATAGATGTGATTATGGAATTAGAGTAAACATACTTAAGAATAAAATTATTGGAGGTTAAGAAAATGGATATTTAATTTTCTGACTCAAAGACCCTAAAGAGCGGTAGTAAATGAAGTTAAATCTAAAGTGTGAGAAGTCATTAGCCTCGTTCCACGAGGTACAATATTAGCTCCCTCGCTGTTCATAATAATGATTGCGGATATTAAGGACAGTATCGTATCATGTGTCGCGGATGACGCGAACATATGTACAATAATATCAAACGAAGGTGACGTAGAAAAATTACAAAATGACAGTGAAACAATATTCAAGTGGACAGAAGACGACAATACGAAATTCAACGAAGATATGGTAATAACGAGGAGCTGCGGAATAAAAGGTACGAAACTCCGCAAGCCAAACGGATAACACCAAATCCACAAGTCAGGGATCTTGGAGTAATAATGTCGTCGGATACAGAATTCAGTGATCACTATAACATCAAAATTACAACGGCTAGAAAAATAATGGGAATCATCTGGAGGAGCTTCCGCAGCAGAAAAGCAAACATCATGCTCAAATTATGGAAGAGCCTAGTCCTTCCAATAATTGAGTATTGCTCAGTACTCACAAGCTCATACAGAAAACGAGACATTGCGAACATTGAAGTGATACAAAGGACTTTTCCGTCTAAGGTAGAAGAAATGGAAGGTAAAGACTACTGGTCTCTACAATCCCTGAAACGTTACTCTCTGTAAAGGAGACGCGAGCGGTACACAATAATATACAAATGGAAAATACTCGAGGGTTTTGTCCCTAACCTTAGAAATGAAATAGAAACAAAATGGAATGAGCGAAGAGGCAGATTTCCTACTATCCCAGCTGCGGTGGGACAGGATCCATGAAAACGAGGATGGAAAATACCCTTAATAATGTTAAGAACCAGCTAGATAGGTTCCTGTGCAAAATCCCTGACCAGCAATGCGTGGCTGGCTACGAGGGCAGGAGAAGATAGGAAAGTAATTCCCTCCTCCGCCAAATCCCGCAAATGAGCGGATACTGCAGATAGGTCAATCGTAGGTCAATTCTGAACCGTAGTTCAAACCCTCATAAAGTATCATAAAGTATATATATATATATATATATATATATATATATATATATATATATATATATATATATATATATATACACACACATATATACAGGATATCCCAGAAGTCTGGACTCATAGGGAAAATAGACATTATATTTTTAAAGTGAAACAAACACACTTCTAATGTCAGTTTTACATATTTCAGGAAAGAAAATACCCTCATGGCTCAGTACACCAATGAAGAGGAGGTGGAAGTGGTATTGCTACATGTTTCCGGAAATAACTGACATGCCTCCCTCTGTTTTTTTCTGGAAATATGTAGCAATACCACTTTCACCTTCTCTTCATTGGTATACTGAGCCATGATGGTATTTTCTTTCCTGAAATGTGTAAAACTGACATTAGAAATGTGTTTGTTTCACTTTAAAAATATAATGTCTATTTTTCCTATGATTCCGGACTTCTGGGACACCCTTTATATATATAACGATTTGAATTTGGGGTAACTGCCTGTTGTCGCCTAAAATACGTCATACATACGAACCCTATATCCATGGTATCAACAAGGCCATAACATCGACACTCAAAAAACAAAACCCCTAACAACCTACTGCAACTTAACCTAACTTAACCTAACCTAATTTAATCTAACAAACAATATACTTGCCGATAGAATGTCAGGTAGATTAGTTGTCGTAATCCCGATACATATGATGTTAGGGATGAGGACAGAAAGCAGAACTTGGCATAGAATGCGGCGAACAAGAGTGACTCTTTTTCTCGACGATGGAAGGGATCTTGAGTTTGGCAATTTTTCTTGTGTTAAATGTTGTTTTTAGTGTGTGTGTGTGTGTGTGTCAGAGCTGGGCACTTCCGCAAACACTTCCGCAAACCGCAAATTCCGCAATTGCGGAAGTATGTTTTTCGTTTGCGGATTTGCGTTTGCGGCAAAGTCATCGCAAATTAGTGAATTTGCGTTTGCGGATTTGCGTTTGCGGAAGTGATTTTGAGTTTGCGGATTTGCAATCGCAAATACGCAAACGAAAAACATACTTCCGCAATTGCGGAATTTGCGGTTTGCGGAAGTGCCCAGCTCTGGACTGTGTGTGTGTGTGTGTGATAGAGTTATTTAACCGCCTTCGTAACGGAGGGAACCTACAGCCTTTTGCGGGATCCGAATCACGAGTCGTACATCATCTAAAGGTGGAGGACAGTTCCACATCTAACTACAACCTAGATTCAATGTCGCTTAACTTCGTTGATGGACAGGAAGTGGTGTTACGACACTGGACATGACGTAGCCCCCTTTTTTTTAATATAAATTAATTTTTGAGAAACACCCGGTAACTCAATCATTACGGTGTCGAGTTCTGGGCGATGAGATTCTGAACTCACTCATTCCTCTCAGCCGCTAGCATCAAATAGGGGTTGGGGCCAACCACTCACCCCGTTTCTTCTCTGACTCAGGTGACCCTTCGGGGTACACTCATCCCAACGTAGCGGGGAAATGAGCTTCCTAGAATCATTTTTAAAAAGGTATTATTATTTTCACATAAAATTAATTATTAATTAATTTTTTACATTCAAACAGAAAGAATAAAACGGTACCAAAAAAAAAAAATTCTCTAGAGAATCGTAAAAGAAAATTCGCAAAATTAAAAAATAATAAGTTAGAGGAAAAATAAAAAAATAAATAATATTTAATTCAAAGTTAAAGTTTGATTAAATTAAATTAAACATTTTTTTTTTTTTAAAAAGTCGTTCCAATTATGATAATTATTTTGTTTGAATTAATTAACACTCTCTCTCTCTCTCGATGCATGCATATTCATGTTTTATAATAAGTTATAATTCTATGCAAACACAAATCCTTGAGAAATATAACAAAGGATATATATATATATATATATATATTATATGCAATAAAATCACAGAACAACACGTGATCTTTTTAATAAGCAAAGAACCACGGAAAAGGAAAAGGAAACACGAAATCCGAGCGCTTTCGTGATATATTCACACATCGATGAAGATGTGAATATATCACGAAAGCGCTCGGACTTCGTGTTTCCTTTTCCTTTTCCCTGTAGTCCTTTGCTTATATATATATATATAGAGAGAGAGAGAGAGAGAGAGAGAGAGAGAAAACATAAATAACAAAATGGAATAAAATGCAGATTGTATAATACGTAGCCACTCTTCTGGAGTATCTACTTTTACTCCCCCCCCCCCCCACACACACACATTCCAGAGCGGAAACGAAAAACAAACCAAGTACATTCTATGATTCCCACGAGATCTACTCGTCAAACTGGGGAACACCCACGAATTTTTCAGATACCTCATGTGAGTGAAAAAAAATGGATGTGTGTATGTGTGTGTGTGTGTGTGTATTCTAATTTGGATCATTCTTTACTATTTTTATTTTTTATATGGATATGGAAGTGAGGACTAACGAGGCCCCATGGGTCCACTAGAGGGTAGCCCATGAAGAATAGACTATAACAACTTAATTACAACGACTTTGTCACTTAGTTTAGACGTGTTTTAAATTTTTTTTTTTTTTTTTTGTGTAATGGAAACCTTTTCATTACATTTTATTCATCAAAATATTTACGTTTCAATCAACATTTGTATTCAGTCACTCTCACTCAGCAACACACACACACACAAACCTGACCTCCGTGAAATGAGGAATCATCGCACAGACCATCTAAAAGATTGAAAAGCACACACACACCACACACACACATATATATATATATATATATATATATATATATATATATATATATATATATATTATTATTTTTTAAATCATATACAGTATTTCATTTGTTAAGAAAAAAAATCGTATATTGATTAGTAATTTTTTATGGTTTTTAGAAATCTGATATTTCTTGCCGAACTTTTTTCCCAAACTGTCAATTATCTTGACTAAATTATTTAAATTCTTCTGGTTTTAGTTTATTCACATTGGTTTGCTCTCTCTTTTTTTAATTTCTCATCTCAGTCCAACTAATTATATTTTTTTGCTTGTCAATATTTAACTAACAAAGCTGTAACCAATAAAAAAGGTTTATTTTCATGTGATGTAAACAGGAAGGAATGCTTATGTTCGATCAGTGCGGTAAAGCGACGTTGGGTGGTCTGTTCAGATGATATAGTGACCTTTAGAATAGCGGCGTTTTTCAAACTTTTTCCTCGCGACCCGGGGGAAGAAAAACACTAAGCCCGGTGACCCTCCATAAAAATCATAAAATAAAGGTCAACACAGGGTAGCTTTAACCACTTCGCTTCAACTAATAATTGAACATCGAAATTATTGGGAAGACATTTCAAATACAGTGGAAATACAGTAAATAAAAAAAATACTTTGAATTTTAATTAACGTGACGGGGGTCTGTCCCCGTTCTTCATCATCTCTTTCCACTCAAATAACTGTTTTGTAGAAAGAAGTTTTAACACCTAGTGACCCAGTGATTAATATTTCGCGACCCAGTACTACTTTGAAAAACGCTGCTTCAGATCATACAGATCTCTCCTAAAGTTGTAGTAAGGTCCTATCCATCACGTGACCTTCTTAGTTGTTTCGAAGGAAGTTAAACAACCCCACATTAGTATTATTATTGTTTTTATTGTACTGCAGTTCAAGCATACCATCTTCATGACCCTTCGTGACTGAAAGACGTTAAACAAATCAACCAACCAATTTGCCTGCGTACATCAAGGAGATAATGGAAAAATTCTGTAACGTCATTTATGAATTATGTTGCGTCGCGCTAAAATTTTAATGTAATGTTATGATCCTTAACCCTTTAAGGACTGAAGGTACAAATTGGTAACGTTTCAAATACAAGCATTCATAACTTAACCCTACAAAACATTCAGGGCTTAAAAGGGTTAAGAAGTAAATATTACATTTTGAAACGTTGTAACTGTGATGTTACTTAATTTTGTGATGTAATGTCTTGATCATCTATAGTCCAGTGGTTCCCAACCGTTTTTAGTCCAACGTCCCCTTGTGTCCATCAATATTTTTGTTGGTGTCCCCGCTCATAAAGATAATAAAATATAACAGGATAAGTGATAAGTTATTTATTAACAGAAGGTAATAATTTTACAGTTTCCTAGCACCCTCCTAAGATTCTCAAACGCCCACTGGGGGGTGGGGGCGGCCACGTTGGGAACCACTGATCTATACAAAGCAGTGTTTGAACTTATTTTAGACTCGAAAATGAGACATACTTTTCTCGAAACGATGGCAATCAACCCGATTACATGTTTTGAACTTCTCTCTCTCTCTCTCTCATATATATATATATATATATATATATATATATATATATATATATATATATATTTGCCATAATTAATAACACGTACAATAAATAATATATTTGAGTACACATTAAAAACTAAAAAACCAAAAATAATCCCTCAAAATAAACTTTAATCTCCCTTTTACCCAAATGACAAAAAAAAAAATAAAAAAATAATCTGCAAGCATACAACCAACCAACCGTTCCATAAACAAAAAAAAAAGTTGTGTATAGATAAAACTAAAGAAAGGTGACTTAAAAAGTTTTGAATATTTGTTAGGTCCTCTAAAAACTTTATTTTAAAGTCTGAAAGTTTTAAAATTTATACTAAATCATGTGAAAGTTGAACGATATGGGATGAAAAAGTTTTAGATAAATTAATTTGAAATAAAATTGCGATGAAGTCTCAGACTTTTTGCATTAAAAGAAACTTTTCTTTAAAGTTCGACAAAGATCTGGATTTGGGGTGAAAAAAAAGTTCGATTTGGGATTCATTGTAATTTAAAAAAAACAGCGTTAGATTTAAAATCAAATCTTCCGACATTTTGGTTCAGAAACTGTAATTTGATTAGTTACAATATCATTTAGTTATTAACAAACTGAATTTTATCTTTAGAATTAGATTTTAAACTATACCAAAAAAAAAAAAAAAATGTTGAAAATTTTCCAGAAGGGTCGGTGGGGGTGAGGGGAGAGTATAATTTTGAAAATTTAGATCGTGGACTTAGATCTTGCCAGACTACCGATAAATTTCTTTTAGAGCAATTCCTTAATATATAAACTCCCCAAAAGAAAGGTAACATTCAGAACTGACCAACATATAAACAGGCCAACGTATAAACAGACCAACTAAATCTATGGAATTTAGTTGGGTTAACAAGCAACCAGTACTATACAAAAATCCACCAACCAACTAAACCTATAGCCACCCTCCGCATACTTGAATCCTTCTGTACAGAGCAAAGATACTGAAGGGTAGATGGCTCAAAGGCCATAGTGTGTTAAGAATAATATTTACTGCATTTAGTCATTTAGTCTTTTTAATACACTAACTGGCAATGAGAAGATTGCCAGTTTGTTCCAAGATGCTAACTGGCCAAATTCTCTTTCTTTAACTAATATATTCTTCTTTTTTTAGTTTTCTGTTTAATAAAATATTTTCGTCGGACACAAAAAATAATTATCATAACTAAAACTTTAACATTTTTTTTTGTGTAAAATTTACTGTTATGTATACAGTGGTGTTACTTACAAATACATAATTCGATAAAGTTTCTATGTGTAATTTTTAAATAAATTGCAAATAGTTTACGCTTGAATCGTTTTCTTTAAAAAGTTAACTTTTAAAGAAAACGATTTAAAGTGATTAAAATGTAAATTATTTGCAATTTATTTTAAAATACTACGAAAAATCTTTATTGAATTATATTTTTGTAAGTAAAACCACAGTATAGATTATAGTAAATTTTACACAAAAAAAATTAAAAATTTTAGTCAATAATTAAATTTTGTGGCTAACGAAAATATCTTAAGCCTTTTCTTAAATATTTTTGCCCTCTTCGTAACTTCCAAGTATTCAAAACGCAGTCATTTTCTCGTTTCGGGGAGTCCTCCAGGTTCCCAACTCCCTAGTATAGACAGTTACACCCAACGCAATCATTGGCTGTCACAAGCCAGTCTAAAAAAAGGAGTAGGGGGATGCAGTGACGAGCTCGTGCACGTAATGTATTTGGCTCGACCCAGTTCCCCTTTTAAAGGGGACTTATTTTCCCTGGCCGGTGTACCGCTCGTGTCAACGCCCTCTGGTGGAGGAAAGACGTCAAAGGGAACGACAAAACAGATACATCCAGGGCAGTTGACAGTGGGAGATACAGCCAATTCCAAGACCGATGAATCAGAGGCCCCAGCACACAAGAAAAGATAGGAGTGGGCCTCCCGCTTCTTTAAACGTGTCCCGGAACAGAAAATTTCTGCCGATTTCTGTCCGAGGGCTTGATTACACCAATAAAATTTGGACTTTAAACTAGGACCTAGTGCTAATAGTAGCCTAATTTAGTTTCTAGTTCCATCTAAGTTTGACATCTAATCAAGGGTCAGTTGAAAGGAAATAGAGAACTAAAATGACATTGTCTAGTTTTAAGTTTTAACTATTTTTACAAGTTGTTTGAAATGTTTGGGGAATAAGATTGAGTGAGGAAGGCTAGAAAGTGGTACAACGCTCAGGACAACTAATGCGGCCCATTGCCGTAACTCCTTTACTATTATTACCAGCATCATCGTGAGTCGAACCCCCGACCACAGTGTCTTCATTTCGCTTATATGGAAAAGGTCTTACCCACTGAGTTAAGGACTCTATTACAGCAATGTTAGGGAAAACTTATTGTATAATAATGTATATTACATATTATTTTACGGGGTGCTCCTAAATTATCTTTACAAGTTCAATTAAATTTCATTTAGATTTATAAAGTTAGTTTATGGACACCCTGTATATTAGTTATGTATAAAGTTAGATAAAAAAATACTTTATGATTTTTATTTTTAAAATTAAGTTTAAAATTTTTAGCAGTGATTTGAGTAACCAGTTGTCTAATTTACAAGTTAGTTCTTAATTTAATTTGTGTCATACAATTTTAGAAAAAAGTTCACCTATAAAACTAAAACTTCAAAAAGCATAAGAAATTACTAATTGGTAATATTGTGGTTTTTCTCTTTGTATATTTTATAATTTTGATTACACATAAAATTTCAAAACTAAAATTCAATCTTTTACTAATTAGAAATTATGCTCGTTTACAAATTTTAGGTTTACAGGCGAATTTATTTCCGAAAATGTATATTTACTAATGATTTTATAGCGTAAGCCCCCCACTCCCCCGACCTCCCCCAAAACACAAAATAAGTTGCATAAGTTTATGTTAATCCTATTTTTAATTTGATACAATTTTATTTTTTCAGGTTTTTAATTAAAATATGAAATATAAAAAGTTAAAAAACATTTTAAATTAAAAGTCTTTATAAATTAAACAAAAAAAAAACCGGAACCTAAAGTTCAAAACTGGAAGGAACAAAAATTAATAATTAGTTGATGTAATTCATAAATAAGAAGCGGCTTCCTTCCCTCTGGTATATGGATTTCAAGATGACGTTATTCCACCCCCATGTGGGATTAATTTACCCTTTCCGGAATTGATCATTTTGGTCTTAGAGTGAAGTCCAACCCTGTGCCAACCCCGATGCAGGGCTCTTCCGATGAATTTGGTGTGCACGACGAATCTGATTTAAACAATTCCCCAGTGGAACACCCTGTCCTCCAAAGACCCGGGGGCAATGTGACCTCCTCTTCCCCGTACGGGACCTCGCTTTGGTCAAATGCTTCATTGTTGGGAGACATCAATGACACCATCTTCCCTCCATTCGACGACTATCGTTACCTCAATGGAAGTGACCCTTACCCACCGAATGAAACGGTAGTTTTCCCCTCATTTCCGGCCTATATGCAGGCGGTGTACAGCAGTTGTTGCGCCCTCACCTTCCTCGTGGGCGTTGTGGCAACATCTTCGTACCTATCGTCGTGTACAAGGACCGGGAATTGACCAATTCGTCGACTGGGGCATTTATCGTCAATCTCGCCTTGTCTGACCTCCTCGTCCTCCTCGTCTGTAATCCCTCCATCATCGTCGAGTTATTTTCGCCCCCACAAGTGTGGGTACTGCCTGCCCCCATGTGTAAGTACCCCACTTTAGAACGTTTAATTCATTATAGGTTCTTTAATGATAAGCTTTAGGATGAGAGGTGCTATACTATGATCATAATTCTCACTCACTGTCATCCCCATTCCCATTCCATTCCCACAGGTGGTCCCAACTTCACTCACTGTAGAGGTGGAAGGAGTATCAAAACGAGTGGCAAAACGAGTACCAGTACGATTAAGAGTACCGTATTTTTTGAGTGGTCGAGTACTTTTTTTTCTAATGTTGCCAAGCACTTTAACTGGTGCTTGGCTACAACTTGTAGCCAAGCACCAGTTAAAGATTGAAACCACACTCTTTCACGGGTAATCGTACTCGAACATTAAAAAAACCCGTACTCGACCACTCAAAAAATACGGTACTCTTAATCGTACTGGTACTCGTTTTGGTACTCTTTCCACCTCTAGACTCCCAAGTAGGAGTGCTCGAAGTGGATTTCCAGATCTTGGAAAAGAGGTTCTTGATTTGCCCAAAGAGCATGAAAAATCTAACTTAGAATGTAAAATCGTATATTGGGAATGAATTGACTTGATGGTTGTCTCCTTTGGGATTCCCATTTGAGATTTCTCATTTTTGGACGAGGATTTGAGTGGGAATAAACTAAAATAAAGTGTCGTAAGTTCACGGAACAATTAGAGGTGGCATTTACCCACCTATTGCATCATGTCTATTCCTTGTTAAAGGTCTTGCATAATTAAGTCCAAAAATGCCACAGAGAGAAACGCTTCCCTGCGTATCCGCGAACTTATGGCTTCTTTCAATACTAAAGCAGCAATAAGAATATATAAAAGCGTATTGCTTAAATTGACGATCTCCAGGGGCGCACACACACACACACACAATATATATATATATATATATATATATATATATATAATATATATTATATATATATATATATATATATATATGATGAAAAGAACCACGAAGGAAAAGGAAACACAGAGTGGTGATCAAACGCTTTCGTCTAATGACATCCGCAGGAACACTGAAATAAATAAGTTCGAGACTACATATAGGTCACAAAAAAATAAACAAAATAGAAAAATAAAAATTGTAGGAGGAGCATACAAATGTATAAGAAAAAGCTACCAGAGTTTTAGCACCTTGCCTCTCTTGTCTAAATCCGTTCTGAACGAATTCAAAACAACAGGATCAAGCTAAAAAAGACCCTGGTTAATGTTAAAATTATTTGTAAGTTGAATAATGGCAGACTCAAGAATATTTCTATTAGCAATGTTGCTTGAGTGAAACAAAATTGAAGCCTTATTCCAATCAATACAGTGGGATAACTCTCACAAATGGACGAAAAGGGCACTGAACGACTGTCCCGTTCTAACTAGGCTGACCATACGTACCGTTTTGAACGGGACAGTACCGTTTGTTTTATATTTCCTGGCCGTCCCGTCGTTTTAATAAATATGTCAATTTTGTCCCGGTTTATGTACTTACCTTTTCATGAATACAGAATATTACATAACCCCGTCCCTTTTTTGCCATCCCAATGTCCCGTTTTTGTCTCAAGGAAATATGGTCAGCCTAGTTCTAACGGAATACTGATGCTGTTTTATGCGCGTGTGCAAATCCTTTCCCGTCTGACCAATATAAAAGTAATCACATTGTTTACAACCAATTTTATATATAATGCCTGAATTATTGGTAGGACTATTTTTTACGATGATATTTTTCACAATATTGTCATATGAAAATACTACGTTAATATTCAAACGTTTAAGTACATTAGCAATGCCTAAAAAGCCTGCGAAAAATGGAAGTACTAAAATATTCTTCAACAAAGTGCGAGGGTTATTATTCACACGATAGAAAGTTCGTTTTGCCTTGTTAAGACAAGATTCCAAAAACGCAGGTGGGTAACACAAATCACCTCCAATACCGTTAATTTTTTCTAATTCGGCATCCATGTATTCCGGACTAACGATCCTAAGAGCGTGGAGAAACATTGAAGAAAATATGGCTTTCTTGATGGGGGTGTCATGTCTGGAGTAAAAGTATACGTACACTTTTACTCCGAACATGACATCCCCCATCAAGAAAGCCATATTTTCTTCAATGTTTTACATTGGACAGACGGGAAAGGATTTGCACACGCGCGTAAAACAGCATCAATATTCCGTTAGAACGGGACAGTCGTTCAGTGCCCTTTTCGTCCATTTGTCAGAGTTATCCCACTGTATTGATTGGAATAAGGCTTCAATTTTGTTTCACTCAAGCAACATTGCTAAGAGAAATATTCTTGAGTCTGCCATTATTCAACTTACAAATAATTTTAACATTAACCAGGGTCTTTTTTCGCTTGATCCTGTTGTTTTGAATTCGTTCAGAACGGATTTAGACAAGGGGGGCAAGGTGCTAAAACTCTGGTAGCTTTTCTTTATACATTTGTATGCTCCTCCTACAACTTGTTATTCATTTCAATGTTCCTGAGGATGTCATTACACGAAAGCGCTTGAGCACCACTCTGTACCAGTTTCCTTTTCCTTCGTGGTTTTTTTCATCAGAAATATTATTCACGTGTTACTTTCGTGAAATAATTCTCATATATATATATATATATATATATATATATATATATATATATATATTGTGTGGTGTGTGTGTGAGCTCAAAATCTTGGAAAGCTTCAGTTGTATTTTATTTCCAATTTATGGGCAAAGAATTAAATTTGTACAAATTAATCGTACGTATAAAGACATATATAAACGTTCCTAAGTCAGCCAAAATAGTAGAATCATAATTATTATGGGCTACATTTACATACGTACAATACATCAACACCTTGGAATATATTTCCTGTATTGCTGCACATATTTCAGATATTATATTTGGATCATATACATGATGATGATATGTATCAATAACATTTATGACATTTGATTGTAGAATTATAAAAATAAAAGGCATTCGGACACAGCAAAATTTTAAGGAGACAAGCAAAACAAAAAACAAAAACAAAAAGAAGTCGGATAATCCTTGCTTTTGAGTTTTGAGTTAATAACATGTCCTGGTAACCATGAAATAAATGAAATTCCATATGACCAAGATATTTTTGTGGTGAATGTTGCAAAGTTATCGATTTTTGAAAATTTCTTTTTCAAATATCTTTAATGAGAGTAGTAATAATTTTTACAATGGGGGAGGTGGCCTGTACCCCCTATGCCCTCCCTTATGTACGCCAGTGAGTCGATCTCTTTCAACCTTGGAAGCAAACAATACTCAAAAAATCTTTAAAAATTTCATGAAACCATAATTGGTTTGATCTAAGATCTATTACTTTTATGAATAGGTTTTGTTCGTCCACGAAATATACTTTCAGGATAATAATAATATGATAATAAATAATAATAATAATAATAACACTGGTCAACAAAATCGAACGTTTTTCACTCATCAAAGATGTATACACACTTTTCTAGACCGGTTTTGTACGCTGATTCCAAATCTGTTTTCGGTTTTTCCTCTAGCGCATCTAGTTATCGAAATATAACTGGTGTTAATTTCGGCACAATTTATGGTAAAAGTACAACTTTATTCCTAAAAAGAAATGTAGACCAACCTAAAAACGTTGCGAGTACGATTTTCTTTTGTAAACCTTGTCCGGATCGTCGCGGTACAACATCCAGCAGTAGTCTGCCAGCATACTTTCGTTCCAGAAACCTTGGTAGCGATTTTCTATTGACTGGATGTCTTAATGGAAGCGTTCACCTTGTTCGTCACTCACCGGGCCAGGGTTTTCGGGAAAGAAATCTTGATGCGAATGTAAAAAATGTATTTTCAAGGACATGCAACAGCTCATGATATGCATCGAGCAGTTTCTGAACTCCATCTTTGTATGCGGGAGACTTGTGGTTACCCAAGAAGTTTCCACAGATCCATTTGAAAGCATGCCATGCTTTTAGTTCTAAGGCATTGAGGTTTTCTTCAAAGCCTTCATCCTGCAGAACGTCCCTGATTTGGGGCCCCACAAAGATTCCCTTCTTCAATTTCGCGGCACTGATGTTTGTAAATTTCTCAACAAGGTATCGAAACCCTCTCGAATTCGCCTTACCCATCACTTTCACAAAATTTTTCATTAAGCCGAGCTTAATGTGGAGAGGTGGCAGGAAAATCTTCTTTGGAAGTAAAGACACACTGGACACTGCCCGTTCCTGGCTCGTATGTGCTTCTTTAATGCCAGTCACGTCTGATGTAATGATCCACGGTAGCACGGCTGTCCCATAGGCATAGGAAACAACAGTATTTCGTGAACCCTCCTTGTATGTCAATTAACATACCAATGACTTTGAGATCTACAGATCTACAGAAGCTAAGGCTAACAAAGACCCTAAGATCCACTCTAAGGTTAGCCCGAGAGAAAGGAAAGAGTAGGGGGTTAAGAGAAGAGAAGATAAGGGGTAAGTAAGGAGGAACACCTATCACTCGTGGGTTAACATTCAATCAGAAAAAGAGAAAAGAGACTCACCATCATCATCCGCCGGCCACTGCCGACAAGTCAGAAAAATAGTCGGAGAGAATAGGAAAGGGGTGAAAGATGAAAAGAAGTAAAATAAGAACGCTTACAAACCATGCAAACACAGTCTTAACTCACTGTTATACAAACTACAAACATGCAAGAAAAGAGAGTTACAGACATGCAAAGTAAGGAGAGGATAAGAAAAAAAAAAGAGGTAAAGTTAAACAAAAAGTGTGTTAGTTTACGCTACGAGCTACATCTACGTTCGTGTTAGTCTAATTTTTTTTTTTTTTTTTAATAATTTTATTGCTGGCATCACACGCTGGCATGTCACAAGCTAGCATTAATCGTCAACAGACTCGTCCTCGACCACCACCCCCAGAGCTCCTGTTGCTAATTGTTTTTTTTTTTTATTTCAAACAACGTTAATATTTTTAAAATGTCTGTCAAGACGGTTCTTAAACACATTAACGCTGGTAGAGTTCACGACGGGCGTGGGAAGATTATTCCATTTATCAATTACTTTAAACGTAAAGAAGTTTTTAGCGATATTAGTAATGAAACGTCTGCCACGCAACTTAAATCCGTTATTACGAATATTACTATTATCGAAAGTGAACAATTTGTCAAAATTTACGTTATCGATGTTATTAACGATTTTGAAAACTTCAATAAGCTCCCCCCTTAATCTCCTAGTTTCGAGTGAATACAGGTCTAACTCTTTAATCCTATCTTCATAAGGCTTGTTGCGCAATGACGGAATTAGTTTCGTGGCACGACGGTGAACCCTTTCTAACGGTGACAGGACAATTGCGTCCTGGTCAAATGCGTCCCGGACAAATGCGTCCCGGTCATTGGCGTCCCTGGACAATTGCGTCCCGGACAATTGCGCACTTCCCCAACTACTATATGAAGTTTATTTATTAGAGAAGTGAATAGAAAGTTCATTGTGACTTCACCTACGCAATTGTCCAGGGACGCCAATGACGAGGGACGAGTATGTTTGTTATTGTAATTTTGTATGGGATATAATGCCCGGTTAGATTAATTGAATGCCCAGTTAGGTCAACTGTATGCCCTTGACGATTGGTTAGGTTAAGTTGTGATATTTTCGTTAAAACTAACGAAATTAACTTTATCTTAAGTGGACGTAACCCATAAAATTTGACAATGATGTTGCTGATGATGGATAAAGTTTTAGAGAACAGTTTCGAACAGAACTTATAAACATATAACAAGTTTAATAGGTTAAATGAAAAGTATATTTGAAATTCCGATACTAACTTTCTATTCACTTCTCTACTAAATAAACTTCATATAGTAGTTGGAGAAGTGCGCAATTGTCCGGGACGCAATTGTCCGGGACGCAATTGTCCAGGGACGCCAATGACCGGGACGCATTTGTCCGGGACGCATTTGTCCGGGACGCACTTGACCAGGACGCAATTGCCCTAGTACTCTTTCTAACCTATCAATATCCTCACGCAAGTACGGCACCAAAACTGAACGGCATATTCTAAATGAGGCCTGACTAGGGACTTGTAAAGGGGCAATATAATATCCTTCGAATTAAATTCGAAATTACGCGCTATGAAGCCTAACATCCTATTAGCTTTTGCGCAAGACTCCAGGCACTGGTTCCTAACCTTTAAATCCTTAGATACGCGTACGCCTAAATCTACTTCCTCGTCAACGCTCGCCAACTGCCTATCATCCATCGTGTACGTGTAATTATTGTTACGAGAACCTATATGCAAAACTTTACATTTGTCTACGTTAACTTGCTATCTGCCACTTATCTGTCCACTCCATAATCCTATTTACATCGACTTGGAGCCTATTTCTATCGTCCTCGTTAACAACCTTACCGCCTATTTTAGTATCGTCCGCGAATTTTGACACGTTACTAGTCAATCCTACATCTATGTCGTTAATGTAAATTACGAATAGCAATGGGCCTAACACTGAACCCTGTTGGACACCGTTACCTACATCTAACCACACCGATTCACTACCATTAACTACGACCCCTCTACCTCCTAGCACGAAGCCATTCTTCTAACCAGTTGGCTACCTGACCGCGTATACCGTGCGCTTTGACCTTCGCAATTAGTCTCCTATGCGGAACTGTATCGAACCCCTTTTTAAAATCTAAATAAATAACGTCAGCCGCTCTATGCCTATCGTATTCGCGCACTATTTCGTTATAAAATTCTAACAAATTAGTTAAACAAGACCTATGGCGTCGAAACCCATGCTGACTACTATTAATCAAATCTCTACTTTCTAAGTGATCGATGATACGATCCCTAACTACGGATTCCAAAAGTTTACCGACAATTGACGTTAAGCTAATGGGCCTATAATTGCTAGGTACTGCGCGGTCGCCTTTTTTAAAAATATGTGTGACGTTAGCTAATTTGAAGTCTTCAGGAATAATCCCCGTTTCGAGTGACTGATTAAAAATCTTCGTTAAGGGGCCTACAATAACGTCTTTCAATCTTTCAAATGTCTGGGATAAAAGCGTCAGGGCTGGAGCCTTGCTAACTTTTAGCCTATCGATATAATGCGCAATCTCACCCTCGTAAACAGTTATTTCATCCAAAATAGTCTCGCTACTAAATGGAACGATATCGTCCACGTCGGGGACATTATTTACGTCTTCTACGGTAAAAACTGTCGCAGAAAAGTTATTGAAAATATCCGCCATCGCCTGAGCGTCAGAAGCCAAAGCGCCATTAACATCCACTAGAGGGCCTATGTTATCTTTTATCGGCTTACGATTATTAACGTATTCAAAAAACTTTTTTGGATTATGTTTACTATCCGCAGCTACAAGTATCTCTAAATTACGCTTGGCATTCCTAACTGATCTTTTAACCTGACGTCTAAGCTCGATATATCTATTAAAGTTAGCTGCCGTGCCATTGCGCTTATTAAGTCTATACGCTCTATTACGCTCGTTTATGAACTCGCCTATTTCCCTAGTGACTAGTCCATCACTTCGGCCTACCATGATTTCTAGCGCGCTTGGGCCTACGAGGAATAAACTCCCTTTCAATATTCCTAAAACTTTCTTTAAACGCTACCCAATGCAAATTTGTGTCATTACCCATAAATAAGTTATCCCAGTCCACTACTCTCATCCTATCCGCAAAACTATCAAAATTAGCCCTACGAAAATCAGGGATTTCTATTACGTTACTGTCCTTAGTGTTTTCTATCAATAACTTAAACCTAAGAATTTGATGATTACTACATCCTAAACTCTCGCCTACTTCTAAACCTTCGACTATATTCTCGCCGTTCGTCATCACCAAATCTAAAATATTATCACCGCGCGTTGGTTCGGTAACCATCTGTCGTAAAAAGTTATCTTCCATAAACTCGATCAATCTCAAACCCTCCTCATTACCAGTAAAATTCTCATAATTAACATTAGGGCAGTTAAAGTCTCCGACAATTATACTATTCCGATTGTCAATAAAGTTACCAAGAAGTGAGTAAAATCTAGCATCTGTATCGAGGGGTTGAACGGGAGGTCTATAAACAACAACAAAATTAAAACTAATACTACGCACCCTAACTTCAACACATATCGCATTAATTGCTGCCGGAAAATCTAACTTAACCTCGATAGCCCTAAGGGAATTACGAATGTACAGCAAAACGCCCCACCAAACCTATGTAACCTATCATTAGTAACGAGTTTAAAACCCGGTATATCAAGTTCCCCCAACAAGTCCCGAGTCACGATATTTAACAAGTTTCAGTGATAGCAACTATATCGTAGTTGCCGGAATAAATTAACGCCTTAAATTCATTTAATTTATTTCTAATACTACGCGCGTTACAATAAAACGTTTAAGTTATTTTTTACCACGGGCCCGCGTTTTAAGCTATTTTTCACGTCGGGCCCGCGTTCCCCGGACCCACAACGTTTAAAGAAGGCTTCGACCTATACAGCTTTCGCACGTTTTCGTCTATTAACCTACCTAGCCTAGCATTACCTATTTCATTAAAATGCACCCCATCTTTTATAAAAAGGCTAGGATCACTGAATTCGGACCACAGCTTTACGAAGGGTACATTTTCCTCAGCACAAATCTCTTCTAATTTATTATTCAAAAATATTGTTTTTGACGTAATCCTAAGACCCAACCCGTGCCTAGGGGTAATACCTCGAACTAAAGACCTATCTGACCTCGCCTTCAGGAACCTAATTAACCCCCTATATCTCTCCAAAAGGTCAGGCACTCTCGTATCGGGCCTATACGAGTCGTTGCCTCCAACCATCATCACCAACATCGAGTGACGGGAGGCAACGTCAATCCTATCCACTTTGTCTCTAACTCTGTCAACCCTTGATGAGTGGTGTATTGGATTGCTTCGAGTAGTATATTCATGTTATCGTACGTCTCCTTTAGATGAACGGAGCGGGCGATCGGGAAGGACGGCTTTAAGTTCCCGTTATGCAGGAGAACCGCTTTCAAGCTTCGCTGTGAGGAATCAATGAAGAGATGAAGAGGCGCCACTCAGATGGTGTGTGTACCTGTGACAAGTTCTCGGAAAGCTCATTGATATCATGGCAATAGCAGAGCGGACCGTTTACTGTAAAGAATGTCACCAAATCATGGTTTCGTGACACACTCGGATGTTCTTCTCAAGTAAGTGTTTCTGCTTGAGTCTCGAGGAGAGAAGTTCTGATTTCTCTTTAGAGAGGGCTAGGTCTCTAAATGAGGTCATTCAATTCGTTTTGGGTAAGCCTCGTCAGGTGTGTAGTCAAGATCGACCGAAGGTTCCGCATCTCCGCCAATCGCACCTTCGTCGGATTCCCTTTCGTCTTCTAAAGAATCGAGTCCATGCTGCGGAGGTACTGGAATCGACATCGTGTCATCGTGAGGGATCGGTCTGATCGCGGAGTCTACGTTCGGATAAACGATGTTATGCTCGTTCTTCACAGAGAATCCAGTTATGTTAACATTGCAAAAGTAACAATTGCCATGATGGTCTCTCGGCTCCCTCCATATCATGGGTATAGCGAACGGCATCGACTTTTTCCTTTGGTTCAACCAATCACGTAATCCATTCGAACAAGCGGTATAGATAACATGTGGCGCCTACGCCTTATTTTGGTCGAAGATCCATCGTGATTGTACGCCGTTGTGATTTAGTCGCGAACGAGCCGCGCACGTAACAGAAATTGTTGGAGTGATTTTTACACTTTCGAGGCATGATGATCGATGAGTGGGTTGATGTAAATCACCTAAAAAAATGTGTAAGTGGGCGACACAAAATAAAACAACACAACACACAACTAGACACGTGACTGTTACGCCAAAGAATAAAAGGGTGTACATGTGCAACGTTTGCAAATTTGTGGCCAGCAACTACTCTCACCTAATATACCACAAGACAACCTTCGGAAAGCCTAAGTTGAAACGACAAAATGCCATACATGAGAGTACAGAAAGTAAAGCAAAAAGCTACACCTAAGGTATAAAGGGCGCATATTTATACGAGTATATTGTGTATATATAGTATTATATATTATATTATATTATATATAGTTATATTAATATTATATATATATATATATATATATATATATATATATATATATAATTATAAGGACGCATATTATATATATTGTGTGTGTATATTGTCTCATCTTGAAAACTAGACGTGCTAGAGGAAAACCGAAAACAGATTTGGAATTAGCGTCGCAACAGCTATCTAGCCCACCCATAATTATATCTGATGAAAAATACTTGTTGGCCAGTGTAATAATAATAATAATAATAATAATAAACAATTTCCCACGGAAATTCTTAATAAGCGAAGGGGCCGTAAGAACCTGGCACAACGCTTAGGCCAGACGAATGCGGCTAACTCCTATATTATTATTATCAGCACCATCGGGATTCGAACCCCCGATCTCAGTGTAGCTTCACTTCGCTTAAGGGAAACAGTGTCACCTACTGAGGTACCGACACTGGCCCTCTCAGTTGTAAAAGAATAATAAAAACGAAGAAAAAAGGTCTACCCACAAACTCAAAATGGGTAAAAAGTCGTACCCAAGTTCATTAAAATGAGTATTGTTGATATAATAATTAACCAACATCTATATACACTTAAAACCAATATTTCAACATTCCAATATACTACGTATACAGTTGATTCAAAAAGCCTTTATCGTGAAATTTTATTTCTTACCAATATTTATTAGTAAGAAATATAGGGGGGTTCTTTTCACCCGAATGATCAACCAATCAATCAATCAATCAATCTTTATTAGTAAAAATAATTATTTAAATTATTTTTAAGAGAATATATAATAAATATTATTAATAATTCAATTAATAATTATAATTATTAATTGAATTATTAATAATATTTATTTTTTTCTCTTAAATTTGGCCTTTAATTAGCTCTAAACTTTAAACAATATATTCTTTCTTATCATTCCCATTCCCATTCCCATTCCCATTCCCATTCCCGGCCCACGATTGAGAATGCGCAAAGTGAAAAAGTTCCTTCATTTGAGAAGGAATGTCATTCCCATTCGCATTTTCGAGTAAAGTCGCCAAATGACAATACCTAACTTAACTTACCAGTCCTAATCTAACCTAACTTGGACCAAAGTGTTAGAGTCGTCCAATTCTTAAGCGGGAAATGGAATGAAAATCACATTTTTTAAATATGAATCAAATTTCACGCATTGGATAGATACTCGGGGTGATTAGATACATAAATAGACAGACAAATAAATACAGAGTGCTTCAAAAAACTTTTGCCACTTACATGGCGCTAATATGCCATTGCTTACCACTTTTAGTTGGGTTCTTTTTTTTTTGGGGGGGGGGCGGCTTTTTTGTTTATGTAAATATTTGTGTGTTTATTTGCTTGTTTTCAAATAATGTCGTTTTTTTCAGGGATTGTGTGAGTGATTAATGAGTGAACCCCATTTAATGGAAATGGTTACAAGGTTTCTGCGTTGTTCTAATCTAAAACTCGTACCTTGAACCTAGAATGGGGTTCACTCATTAATCACTCGCACAATCCATGAAAAAACGACATTATTATTATTAAAAAACAAACACATACAGTAAATACGTAAATACTTATATACCCCCCCCCCCCCAAAAAAAAAACACAAACTATAAATAGTAAACAATGCCATAATTGCGCCATATAAGTGGTAACATTTTTTAATCACCCTGTATAATAGAAATATAATAACGAGCTAATTTATTTACAACTGAACTTTTATAATACATGAATAAACGTGTTCAGACTCGTCTTATTCATGATACATGAATAAACATGTTCAGACTCGTCTTATTCATGATACATGAATAAACATGTTCAGACTCGTCTTATTCATGATACATGAATAAACATGTTCAGACTCGTCTTATTCATGATACATGAATAAACGTGTTCAGACTCGTCTTATTTATAATACATGAATAAACGTGTTCAGACTCGTCTTATTTATAATACATGAATAAACGTGTTCAGACTCGTCTTATTTATAATACATGAATAAACGTGTTCAGACTCGTCTTATTCATGATACATGAATAAACGTGTTCAGACTCGTCTTATTTATAATACATGAATAAACGTGTTCAGACTCGTCTTATTTATAATACATGAATAAACGTGTTCAGACTCGTCTTATTCCTGATAGAGTGAACAAGTTTGAAAGTTACAATAAAATTAAAGGGTTTCAGCGACAATGGTTGAAACTTTCATTAATTAAATGAAAATGTTTCTGCAAGTTCAAAGGAATGAAAGTAACTTTCAAATGTGTGAAAGAGAGATAAAGACTTAACTTACACACACAAAGAGTTTATACAACCGCGATATTTTCACATTTTCAGCTATGGATGACGACATGTAACTTACTGTAAATAATTTAATCAACTATGGCGACATCGTTGAATGTCGCTACGCGCATGTTCGTATCGTGATGAACTTGATGTATATCCTTAATATTGTCGCGATTTAGAAACGTATCCAAGAAAACACATATTTCACGAAATTAACACGTGAATAATGTTTATGATGAAAATAACAACGAAAGAAAATTAAAATACGAAATAGTACTAAAGCGCTTATGACATCCTCAGGAACGCTGAAATTAATCACAAGATTGAGATCACAAAGAAAAAGAAATAATATGATTGGTGCAGAAAAATATTGTAGGAGGAACATACAATTCACGTGGAAAAGCTAGCAGAGTTTTAACGTCTTGCCCTTCTTATCTAAAGCTGTTCTGAATGAATTCCAAAGAACAGGATCGAGTGAAAAAAGGCCCTGGCTAAGGTTGAAAACTTAAAATGGTTTGTAAGTTGAATAATGGCAGGCTCAAGAATGTTTTTATTAATAATGTTGCTTGAGTGAAACGAAATTGAAGAATTATTCCAATCAATACAATGAGACAACTCTGACAAATGGACAAAAAGGCCGTTTGACGACTGTCCCATTCTAATGATAGATTGATCAGTTACGACGTTTGTTCATTGTTCATAAAAGTGCCAAATGACGACATGCTTGACTTTCTCTCACGAGAATTATAAGTATGACCTGCCACTACTTGCACACATTGTTTTGGAACAATGTAAATTCAATTTCAGTAGCAAATATTATCAACAGGTTTTTGGGATGGCCATGGGTAAGCCCTTGTCGCCTCTCCTCTCCAATATTTATATGGAGATTTTCAAATTAACTTGCATTCCGAGAATTCTGGGGGTTGGTATCCCATGGTTGCGGTACGTCGACGATATTTCGTGTATCTGGCCCATGAGGCGTGACCTGGATGATTTCCTCGTTCAGTTAAATAATCAAGTCCCCTCCATTAAGTTTACTTTAGAAGTGGTACAAAACAACTCAATCCGTTTTTGGAAGTACGTGTGCATAGGGAAAGCCCAGGTTTTGAGTCTAGTATTTATCGGAAAAAACAAACAATTTGTCCTATGTACACTTTTACTCTGGACATGATACCCCCATCAAGAAGGCCATATTTTCTTCAATATTTCTCCGCGCTCTTAGGATCGTCAGTCTGGAATACATGGATGCCGAATTAGAAAAAAATCAACAGTATTGGAAGCGATGTATGTTAGCAACATGCTTTTTTGAAATCTTGTCTAAACAAGGCAAAACGAACCTTCTATCGTGTGAATAATAACCCTCGCACTTTGTCGAAGAATATTTTAGTACTTCCATTTTTCCCAGACTTTTTAGGGATTGCTAATGTACCTAAACTTTTAGACATTAATGTAGCAGTTTCATATGACAATATTGTGAAAAATGCCATAATAAAGATTAGTCCTACCAATAATTCAGGCATTATCTATAAAATTGGTCGTAAACAATGTGACTTCTTTTACACTGGACAGAGGGTAAAGAGTTTGCACACGCGTGTAAAACACCATGAATATTCCGTGAGAACGGGACAGTCGTCGAACGCCCTTTTTGTCCATTTGTCAGAGTTGTCTCATTGTATTAATTGGAATAATTCTTCAGTTTCATTTTACTCAAAAGCAACATTATTAATAAAAACATTTTTGAGTCTGCCATTATTCAACTTACAAACCATTTCAAGTTTTCAACCTTAACCAGGGCCTTTTTTCACTCGATCCTATTCTTTGGAATTCATTCAGAACAGCTTTAGATAAGAAGGGCAAGACGCTAAAACTTTGCTAGCTATTCCACGTGAATTGTATGCTCCTCCTAAAATATTTTTCCACCAATCATATTTTCGTTTTTCTATATTTTCGATATTTAGTCTAGAACTTGTTATTAATTTATTTCAGTATTCCCGAGGATGTCATTAGACGAAAGCGCTCGAGCACCATTCTGTGTTTCCTTTTTCCTTCGTGGTTATTTTCATCATCATCATCATTATATATACATATATATATATATATATATATATATAGATATTGGTATTTTCATTTCTCTTTAATCATAATTTTTAGGGATTTTTTAAATATATTATTGTTTAATTTATCTTATCGTTTATTACCTTCAACAATATTGTACTATTTTATGACATTTATATTCTGACACTAAAGCTTATCATTGCCATTTGTGTATTATATATATATTATATATATATATATATATATACCTCGGTGGTGTAGTGGATGCGTCTCGGTGGTGTAGTGGTTGACGTCGCTGACTACGAATCCATCGGCTCCGGGATCGAGATCCGGTGTCCGGGATCGAGATCCGGTCGGCAGCCGGCGCGCAGCAAAACCCAACTGTTCATCCTTCCACACTATAAAGAAAGTGGTTGGTAGATAAATGGGTACCCTGGGTGGCCTACTGGTAAAGACGCTGGGCTGCTGGTGGTGCGTGGTTCGGAGTCCACGTTAAACTGTAGGTCTTAGGTGGAGTGAAAAGCTTGACCTTCGTCAGAATGAACAATTCGGGCGGAAGCTAACAAAAACGTTACCAAAGGTATATACACACACACTCGAGGGAGGAGAATATTGGAGGAATTTGAAATTGAATTTGTGTTTCTTTTTGCAAATTCTTACATCAAATTTGCCGATTAAAAAAAGAAAAAGTGTAAATAGTCTTTTCTTAAAAATAGAAAGTTTCCCCTTAAATTTTCACTTTCAAACTTTATTTATATTCTATTCATATCAGAAAACTCTCTCTCTCTCTCTCTCTCTCTCTCTCTCTCTGTATATATATATATATATATATACATACAGGGTGTCCCATAAGTCCCGTCTCATAGGAAAATTTATATTAAGTTAAATTTACAAAAGTAATACGTTAGAAATAAAACAAATGTTCAAACTGATGTCTTGTTTTGGGACCTTTTTTTTTGTTGCAGGTAGAATAACACGCAATGGCTAATATGGAAGTGAGTTACACTCGTGAGGAAAAGGCCTACGGAGGCCTTTTCCTCACGAGTGTAACAAACAAGACCTCAATTTAAACATTTGTTTTACTTATAATATATTGCTTTTGTAAATTTAATTTTAAATAATTTCAAATTTTCCTATGAGACCGGACTAAGGGGACATCCTGTACATATATCTGGACCTTTTCCAGTTTGTGTACCGTCGTTTTTCATATAATTTATTTTTGAGAATATTTTTGTTAAAACTAACGAAAATATCACGACTTAACCTAACCAATTATCAAGGGCGTACAGTTGATCTATTATTAATTATAACATTGTTTGTTTCTGGAATAGTATTTACTATTTACTAATAGATCAACTGTACGCTCTTGATAATTGGTTAGGTTAAGTCGTGATATTTTCGTTAGTTTTAACAAAAATATTCTCAAAAATAAATTATATGAAAAACGGTACACAACTGGAAAAGGTCCATATATCTATCTATCTATCTATCTCTCTCTATATATATATATATATATTATTTCTATTATTATCTTAATATGACACGGAAGATTGGAAGATTACCATGGGCATGGTTATGTATAAATAAGCAGCAGGACACATTTAACATGCTAACATATCGTTACCATGATGACAGTTAACATAATACAGTTAATTAATAATATATTAACATATTATTACTGAATAAATTTCATGATACTTGCGTTAGCGACCATTCCTCATCCTATCGTAAGATTTATATAATTATCATGTTCCGCTCATACAAGGTGTTCATAAAGTCACGCGAGTGAATATGCATGTACACTTCACCATATTCACTCGCCTGACTCGATGAACACCCTGTACTATGGTTAATTTACGCGTTATCATAATACAGGGTGTCCCAGAATTAACTATCTATTTCAATGAAATCGGACAAATTTTTTAAAAACACACTTTTATTTATGTTTATCATGTTTAATATGTGTTAAAAATGTATAAATTTCTAAATTTTTTCATAATTTTATTTTCATAATTTTTTTCATTATCTGGTCCAATGAAAGACCGTCTGAAGTCATAGAATGGCAAAGAGACTCTCCAAAAGTTAACGTGTGGCTTGGAATGACCAAATCCAAAATTTATGGCCCATTCTTCTTTGCGGAAGCAACTGTAACAGGTACCGTCTACCTTGATATGCTTCAGCAGTTTCTCGAGCCACAGCTTCTTGATGATGGCATTCTTGATAATGTTGTGTTTCAACAAGATGGAGCACCATGTCATTATGCTCTAATTGTTCGAGAATACCTCAACAGACGCCTTCCGAATCGGTGGATTGGACGTGGAGGACCTCGACCTTGGCCTCCGCGTTCTCCGGATTTGACACCCCTGGATTTCTTTGCATGGGGTTTCATAAAAACAAAGGTTTATCGCCAAAAGATCAATGCTCTTGTTGAAACACAACATTATCAAGAATGCCATCATCAAGAAGCTGTGGTTCGAGAAACTGCTGAAGCATATCAAGGTAGACGGTACCTGTTACAGTTGCTTCCGCAAAGAAGAATGGCCATAAATTTTGGATTTGGTCATTCCAAGCCACACGTTAACTTTGGGAGTCTCTTTGCCATTCTATGACTCAGACGGTCTTTCATTGGACCAGATAATGAAAAAATTATGAAAATAAAATTATGAAAAAAATTAGAAATTTATACATTTTAACACATATTAACATGATAAACATAAATAAAAGTGTGTTTTTTAAGAAATTTGTCCGATTTCATTGAAATAGATAGTTAATTCTGGGACACCCTGTATAAGCAACGTGATATGGCATTAATTAACACGTTATTATGCTTCGATAGGGTTACATTAAATACTATGATATGGCCACTACATAAGTCCCTTAACTTTTCGTTACCATGACATAGCTGATATTAACTTTAGAAAAACATGTTCCTACATCGACATAGATATTAAGACATGGTAAAATAGCTGTATTTTTACGATACATAATACTTAATTAACATACGCGATTATTATAAAGAAAGTTTGGATCACCTAAAGATCGGGCCCCCAGCCTTCGTTAGTTAGCCTTATAAGGCTAACTAACGAAAATATCACGACTAAACCTAACCAATCGTTAGCCTTATAAGGGTAACTAACGAAGGCTGGGGGCCCTGATCTTCAGGTGATCCGAAAGTTTAGTTAACAAGACCGACATATAATCGTGTTACGATACATTAACAGTCCCTCATTACCATGACGTGATCCACTTAATTAACATACATTAATACCATGAAATAACTAACATAATTGAGTTAAGTATTACCATCACCTAATTATAATATTACCTAATTTAACAACCTCACATTACCATGACGAAGTTATGATCACAACGAAATTAATTTTAATATAATACCAACATGGTAATAAATAAGAGTTTCCGTGGTAGCTCGGTTGTCTGAGTGAAGACGATTCAATTGCGAAGGCTCGGGTTCGACTCCCACCGTCACCGCCTACTCTCAGAGGGAGTTTACCCTGCAGTCGCCTCGTGTGGGGTGTGGGGGAATAGGGTTTCCGGAAGTTACCCGTTACGTAGCGAGTGTGACTATCATATGTTCTTTCGGCAGGCAAACTGATCCCTTTCATCGAGGTTATGGTAGAGAACGCGTCCATCCTCACCATTCTGGCCATCTCGCTCGAGAGACATCACGTGATCTGCCATCCACTGAGGGCGGCGAGGGCGTGCACGAGGACGAGGGCGGCTGTGATCTGCGCCCTCGTTTGGCCTGTCGCTGCAGCAGTAGCAAGGTAAGAAAACACGTTAGTTGGTTCGTTGTTTTTTTCAGTTTGGTTAATTTGGTTGCTTGCTTTATTCGTTTGGTTGTTGGTTCGTTTGGGTTGGTTTCTTTGGTTGTTGATTTGTTTGTACTGTTTAGCTGGTTGGTTGATATAAAATTTTAGGTGGTCTCAACCTGGTAGGATCAGTTGGGACGGAGTAATTGGTAGTTTCAATTTTATACTCTCCTCATTTGATATATGGTTGGCATAAGTTCAAGTTATGCCAGCCACTGAAAAAAAGTACGTTGTAGCTATGCATACCCCAACCTAACATTATTCTTCGTGCCCTACTTTTTAGGGTATCTCTCAATCAAAACAACGTACGATGGGCACCAGGTCACCAAATGCGTGTTTCAGTGTCTGTAACTTAAAATGTAGGTCTTTAGGACATACCCTTATCACTGGTATGATGTCCTATCTCTCCTTATCTAGAGGAGAGAGAGGAGAGAGAGAGAGAGAGAGAGAGAGAGAGAGAGAGAGCATATCAAATTAGCCAAAGTTTTTCATTAAAGAAAGTGATATAACCAGTAAAATTATTGGTACAATCAGTATAATTATTGGGTACAACCAACATAATTATTGGGTACAACCAATCTAATTATTGTAACGTTGCGAATTTGTAAAATTTTCTTGTGGCATCAATTTTCTTTTGGCTTGAAGATGGTCAACAGTGCAGAACCGAAACGTCAGTTTAAAAGTAAATGTATTATGATTTAACTTATAAGCAACTGTTTAATTTATTACTTTTCTCGAAACATTCGTGGGAGTAAAATTTTAAATTTTCCTTCCATACCCATGCCCAATTTCTTTAACAACAGTTGCAAGTAACAGATAACACTTGTACCCATTATTTACCAACACCTCTGGGAGGTTTATATTCATCCACAACCAGAGGATGCGCGACACTGAATTAGGCTTTATAGAATTTATTTTGGTATTATGAACAGGGTATTTGGAAATTGAGCTACGTTATACCCACGTCGTAACACTCCTTTTCGAACTATCAGCGAAGTTAAGCAACGTAACTGCTGTCCTTTTCCGTGTAGATGATGTAGCGACCCGTGGTCCCCTCCGTCATTTATTTAATAACGATTACGAATCATCATATTCGACAGGAAACTGCCTGAAGGGAATGACCTTGCTAATAAGACCACCAGATCATAGGATGAAAATATTCGGACAGTACTAAATGACGGTTTGATCTTTCAACACTCAGGGTACAGCCCCACTGGTAAACTTCAAACTAACCCCATATGTAGCAGTCGAGTGATTAAAAGACATCCTTAAACCCACCCTTTTGGGGTTGTGTTGTGGGATTAAGTATCCGCAAGATAGCCTGCGTTGCCAGCCGCCGCTGCAGGAGTGGTGGGGCTGCACCTAGGGGATGAGAGGTCAATCCCTCATTTTGTGTCATCTACATTTTCCATGAAAATGCCCCAAATGCCAAGTATTTTCTTCACAAATAAAATACCGCCTGAATTAATCTTTTTTTTGATAAACTTCATTAGAATAATTATATTAAATACTCAATCCAATAAATGTACAATCGTTTGAAAGAGTCTTGTCATCAAACTCGTTGTTTTTATACCGACAGTTATTAGTGAGGAACCTCGCGTTTCATCATCTAACATATGCCTTAAAAGAGTAAAGATTAAACAGATGTCTTCATAAGAGTAATCCTTTTAATCATTTAATCCTCAATCTGGTTAATCCTCTTAAGCATTTTAATCCTTTAATCTGTTTAATCCTTTCAATCACACAACAAATAATTGTATTACAAAAATGTCAATTATTATAATTATTACTAATTAATAATAACTGTAAGGGAATAATTAGGTTGTTCATTCGCCTCGGTGGTGTTGTGGTTAGCATCGCTGGTTACGAATCATGAAATCATGAAATCGTTCGATTCCCGGCGATAGCAGTCGGCGCTCAGCTCACCCAGCTGTTTATCCTTCCAAACAAAAAGAAAATGGGTGGTAGATAAACGGGTACCCTGGGTGGCTTTTGGGTTAAAACTTTGAGCCGCTGCGCTGATCGGGAAGTCGTAAGATCCGAGTTCAAGCGAGAACTTCGTATTCCGCGTTAAGCTGTAGGTCTAAAATGGGGAAAGAAGTTTAACTTTCGTCAGAATGAACAATTCGGGCGGAAGGAAATCTAAGGTTACCAAGGTATACGAACTATCTGTTAGGTTTCAAGGTATCGTGGTCGCAAATTTTTGATAATTAAAGTTAATTAAATATTTAATCTACCATTCTGATCTTTGTAAGTTATCAAAGTTTATACAGTACATAGTTACAGTACGGTAAGTTACAGTTTCTAAAAGATTATACAGTACATAGTTACAGCGCAACTGTGAAAATTATTTACAAAAATGTAAGATCAAATATTTTTAGAATTAAAATTTTTAGTTTTATTTTTTTGGCCCAAATTTTGAGATTTTTTTTTTGTGTTGTTTTGGTTAAAAGTTGAAGAGTTAAGGAATTTTTAAACATGTGCGGACGGACGACTCTTAAAAAGAAATAGCAAATTTTAAAATTTTAAAATAAACTCATTCTTAACATTGACTTCTTCGGCCCCCCCCCCCCAATCGTCCGAAGTGGGTTAACGTACGACAATAGGGTCGGCCCCACACGGATTCGTCTCGCGACTCACGACTCTAGTCGCGTGTGATTTTACATTGACAGAATGGGAGCCCCGCACACTGCAGCGACCGCGACGCGATTCTAGAGTCGTCACGACCCGAGTCGTCAGTCGTGAGTCGCGAGACAACCTGTGTGCGGCCTATGGCCTAACTCTTGAATTTAACGAAAATCTTCTTTTAATAAAATTTCGCTAAAAATTTTTGAATTTTTTTTTTGATGATTTAATTTTGTCTTTTTTTTTGGATTTAGTTTGTGAGAAGTTACGCGAATTAAACCGAAATTCACTGGAAAGGAGAAAAGAGGAGCATAAAAAATGTACAAGGAAAAGCTACCAGAGTTTTAGCAACTTGCCCCTCTTGTCTAAATCCGTTCTGAACGAATTCAAAACAACAGGATCAAGCGAAAAAAGGCCCTGGCTAATGTTACAATTATTTGTAAGTTGAATAATGGCAGACTCAAGAATATTTCTATTAGCAATGTTGCTTGAGTGAAACAAAATTGAATCCTTATTCCAATGAATACAGTGGGATAACTCTGACAAATGGACGAAAAGGGCACTGGACGACTGTCCCGTTCTAACGGAATATTGATGCTGTTTTACACGCGTGTCGGAATCCTTTCCCGTCTGTCCAATGTAAAAGGAATCACATTGTTTACAACCAAGTTTATAAATAATGCTGACTTATTCCAATATTTATATGGAGTTTTTCGAAATCATTACATTCCGAGAATCCGGGGGTTGGCATCCCATGGTTGCAGGACGTCGACGATATTTTGTGTATCTGGCCCATGAAGCGTGACCTGGATGACTTCCTCCTTCAGTTAAATAATCAAGTCCCCTCCATTAAGTTTACTTTAGAAGTGGAACAAAACAACTCAATCCCGTTTTTGGACGTGCGTGTACATAGGGAAAGCCCAGGTTTTAAGTTTAGTATCTATCGGAAAAAACAAACAATTTGTCCTACGTACACTTTTACTCCTGACGTGACACACCCATCAAGAAAGCCATATTTTCTTCAATGTTTCTCTGCGCTCTTAGAATTCCCAGTCCGGAATACATGGATGCCGAATTAGAAAAAAAATCAACAGTATTGGAAGTGATTTGTGTTATCCACCTGCTTTTTTTAAATCTTGTCTTAACAAGGCAAAACGAACTTTCATAGATCGTGTGAATAATAACCCTCGCACTTTATCGAAGAATATTTTAGTACTTCCATTTTTCCCAGGCTTTTAAGGGATTGCTAATGTACCTAAACTTTTAGACATTAATGTAGTAGTTTCATATGACAATATTGTGAAAAATGCCATAATAAAGATTAGTTCTACCAATAATTCAGGCATTATCTATAAAATTGGTTGTAAACGATGTGATTCCTTTTATAATGGACAGACGGGAAAGGGTTTGCACACGCGTGTAAAACACCATCAATATTCCGTGAGAAGGGGACAGTCGTCGAACGCCCTTTTTGTCCATTTGTCAGAGTTGTCTCATTGTATTGATTGGAATAATTTTTCAGTTTCGTTTTACCCAAGCAACATTATTAATAAAAAAAATTCTTGAGTCTGCCATTATTCAACTTAGAAATAATTTCAACATTAGCCAGGGCCTTTTCGCTTAATCCTGTTGTTTTGAATTCGTTCAGAACGGATTTAGCCAAGAGGGGCAAAGTGCTAAAACTCTGGTAACTTTTCCTTATAAATTTCTGTGCTCCTACAATTTTTATTTTTCTATACTTTTGTGACCTATATAAGTTTCGAACTTGTCTGAATGCCCTTCAGGTGATCCTATATATATATATATATATATATATATCACCCTGCAGTTGATTTGAAACTCGAACATTTTTGCTAAATTTTTCTCACAAATTGAATTATCGTACATCTTGAGATATACAAACATTAACTTTAAGTTGCTCCACATTTCTCCACCTACGAGTATATTCTTGCCAAATGTTTCTATTGCAATATTATTTACTTAATAATTTCTTTATTTGTTTAAAAGTATTGTTTAAACATTAAAATTAGTATTTACATTCGAGGAGAAAAGTTAAAGGCTATCTACAACTTTATCAATACCGTCTGTTAGAGAAATACAGGGTGTCTCAATATACATGCAACCCATGTCACTGCTAATAATTCTGCCAATATTAATGTTCTCGTTCTATTTTCTCAGATTTGAAGAGAGGAGACGATAACAACTAATAATTATCAATCAAAATGCCTTGGACAAAGGAGGAAAAAATGTTTTGCGTCACTACTTATTTGGAGACGAAATCATTCAAAACTGTGCAAGCGAAATTTCGCAGGAAGTTCAACTTCAACAATTATCCCAGAAAAGCCAAATTTATCGTTGGGCACACAAATTTCAAGCCACAGGATCAGTAAACAATCTCAACAAGAAAGCAGAAACACCCAGATCTGGCAGGAAGGTGACTGCAAGATCTCCTGACAATGTGAATGCGGTGAGAGATTCTGTCGGAAGGAGTCCGAAAAAGTCAATCCGAAG
The DNA here is from genome assembly GCA_023014485.1 of Bathynomus jamesi. Taxonomy (NCBI): domain Eukaryota; kingdom Metazoa; phylum Arthropoda; class Malacostraca; order Isopoda; family Cirolanidae; genus Bathynomus; species Bathynomus jamesi. The sequence continues at coordinate 386,924 of JAJOZX010003315.1, read as the reverse complement.
ACGTTGCCAAGATCTGGGTCTTTCACGTGCGTCAGTGCAAAGAATCTTGATCAAGGATCTTCAGCTGTACCCATACAGGATCCAGATCAAGCATAAACTCACACCAGCTGACATGGCAAAACGTGTTGTGATGTGCCGGTGGTGGTTCGAGAACAAGATCGAAGAGGATCCTGACTTTCTTGATGATGTTTGGTTCAGCGACGAAGCACACTTCTTGCTCAGTGGGTATGTCAATAGCAAGAACAATGTGTTCTGTGGCACACAAGCCCCAGACGAGGTGCTTCAGAGGCCCTTGCACTCTGTGCAGGGTGTCAGGGTGACTGACAACTTCGCTCGTCGGCTTCAAGTGTGTCTGCAGCGCAACGGCGGTCATTTGGAACATGTGCTCTAATAAATGTATCCTTTGATCTAGAGACCTCAAATCTTCAGTTTTTAATTGTTATCATATCAGCTTCCAGGAAATGTAATCTTTTTTGGAGTTTATTTTCTGAGTAATAAATTATTATCATGTCAATGGGTTCCATCTATTTTGAGACACCCGGTACATTAGAATGAGTTTACGCAAGCAGAGAATTGTAATCATCTAATATTTAATGCCAAATATATGTATAATATTGTTGAACACTAGAAATTATGCCGTGATTCTCATACGAAATATATATATATATATATATATATATATATATATATATATATATATATATATATATATATATATAATATATATTTTGTATAAGAATTATAGTATAACTGGTACAGTTTGTGAGACCTCTCAGACTATATTCCGGTCTCACGGGTCTCACAAGCTGTACCATTTACAGACGTTCCTCCTAACTAATTAATTATAGTGTGCCTCCACTTAAGTGTAGGAAATCTATTTCCAACAGAGAAATAAATAATGACTCGTGCAATAAGTCATAAATCCTCAATTAATTGAGAATTACTAAGTTTATTCAGAGCCATTCTTAATGAAATACATAAACATAGTAGGTATTTTCGGTTACATCTACGTATGATGATTAGAGTTACGTTATTACATCATGTAATCATGTTTACATTGTAAGTAATTCGATACATCAATAATAGGTTATAAAGGTAACGATAACAAACCGGAAGTTTATTTCCCCCCTTCGTGGGGGTAAGTGTGCCCCGAGGGTGGTCATCATTTTAAGACCTAGCAAAGACGGAGTAAGCGGCCAACTCAACCCAACCCAGAAGCCAGCAAGCGGGAGCCAACCAGAATCTCACCGCTCAGACACCGCCACCGTACTCACTAAAGCCAAAAAATAAGTTATGACCTAAATTAATAATTCTTATCAAATAGCAATTTCCATGATTTTTTATGGTTGTATGGTTGTATAGTTGAATGGTTGTGTGGTTATATGGCTGGTTGTAATATTGATTGACTGTAGTTTAGGCCACAATTATTTGATAAGTTGGTTGTTCCGGTTCACGTCTTGCGTCCACCAGAGGGCGTTGAAACTGTATAATTATTTGACACTTATTTCTCAACTAAAATACAGAGACTGTTTGTCCGTTTTGATGGCGTTGTTTAACTTCCTTCGCAACATTTTAAAAGGTCATATAACGGAGGGGACCTACAACTTTACGTGGGATCAGAACAACGGGTTACTACATTTGAACGCAAAGGTTGGTCACTTCGCTGATCGACGGGAAGCGGGGTTACGACATTGGCTAAGACGTAACCCTATCTCGTCAAATTGGAGAACTAATGAACGACAAGTACCGAAACTTATTTGGGATTTGTGGTGGTCACTTCGTAACACCGCTTCCCGTTAAATCAGCGAAGTTGAGCGCAATTGGGTCTGGGTTTTAGTTGGATGGGGAACCCCTTCTCTGCGTTCAGATGATGTAGCGGTTCGTAATAGACAGTAATCAGTGAGGACGGCCAGAAACTATGACACAGTACTTAGGCCAACTAATGCGACCCATTTCGCTAATAATTTCCAGATTATTATGACTAGCACCATCCGGAGTCGAACCCCCGACCTATATTTATAAGGAAACGGCGTTATCCACTAAGCTACGGACGCTGGCAACTATTATAGATAGTTCGGAAACCAGGTAAGGCCGTAGGTCCCCTCTGTCATATAACCTTAACTGTTACGAACAAGGGTACACAACCCACGAAACCATCCTCATCACGTGCCCACTGACCACGCCACAACACCGGGGTCCTACCCCAACGGTATAATCCACCCCGGACGGTTGCCTACGCATGAAAGATTAACAGAGTTGTACTCATAACCACCAAATACAATAATAAATAATATCTGAGGTTGTTAAAAAAGTTATTTAAAATTTTTTTTTTTTACTTTTTACAATTTAAAATTATTTAAAAAGTTTTTTATTTTTGATATACAGGGTGGCGCAAACGTCGCGCACCATATGAATTTTCAGTGTTGACTATATTATATTATTTTTTCTTTTACGTTGGGGATGGCTGCGAAATTAACAATAGAGGAGAGGGTGAACTTGGTTTTAATATATGGAATACCAGGTACTACAAATCGATGAATCGGTACAGAATATAAATTCTATAGCATTTGATAGATTTGTAGTACCTGGTATTCCATGCATTAAAACCAAGCTCACCCTCTCATCTAGTGTTAATTTCGCAGCCATTCTCTACCTAAAAGAAGAAAAAAAAAATAGTCAACACTGAAAATGCTTATGGTGCGCGACTTTTGCGCCACCCTGTATATTTAGATATATTTTACAGGAGAAACTATTTATGGTTAACTTGAATAATAATTAATCAGCAATTTCAGATTTAACTTTGACATTCTGAGTGTATATATATATATATATATATATATATATATATATATATATATATATATATATATTATACGAATACTAAAATTCACCGAATAGCGAATATTCGGTGCAAAACTATTCGGCCAAATACCGAATATTAATTTTATTTAGGTTATTAGGCGTCAGTATTTATCAGTTTGACATTACATAGAATTAATAGTAAATGTGAGGAAAAGCAGTATGTTTTAGCCACCAAAATTCTACCAGGTTCGCATACTCAAGAAAACAATGCAACTGCATTGATTTCTTTATTGCAAGAATGGTCAATAGAGAGCGATCGTGTGAATGCAGTTGTGCACGACAATGACCGTAATATTACTAAAGCTGTTCGTATTCTCAAAATGAATTTGTTGCTTGCGTGAATCATACTTTAGCACTTGCAGTTAATAAACACCTCCTTAGCCAGAAGTCTGTTTCAGATATATGCGCAATTAAGCGCTGAATCTGTTCGCACTTTAATCATTCATCTCTAGCCTGTGACAGACTTAAGGAAATACAGAAGTAACATAATTTACCCGAAAACAAACTTATGAGAGATGTTATCACCCGATAGAGCTCTACATTCTCTATATTACAACGACTTCTTCAACAAAAAAGTACGGTTGTCGCATACGCCTCGAACTATGACATACCACTCTCAGTAACCATCAGTGGACTTTTGTTTAGCGTGTTGTAAAGCTTTTTAGTCCATGCGAAAAATTAACGAATGACTTTTTCTCCGAATATTCTTGTCTTTCCATGGTGTCTCCCCGTGTAACGGGTCTCGTGCTATTTTTGCGTAACATAACTGATGATGATGATGTTCATACTATGAAAAATGGTTTAATAGAAAATTTACAGAATCGCTTCGAGCAGTGGAAGACAGACATTATTCGCATGACTGCTCAGGTTTTAAATCCTCGTTTCAAATTTGCTCGCATTACAGTGCCTGATTTTGTAAAAAATGAGATAATCACTATGTCTGCATCACCTAATGGTAGTCCTACACGTAATATAACTCATGGCGATGAAGCAACTGCTTTTGTTTCACGAGAAGATCAAGAACCTTCGAAAAAGAAGCCGAAGATTGACTTATGGAGCTACTTCGATGATGTTGCTACGTCTTCACGATCAAATGTGCCTCCACCTATCAAAAGTAACCAGCAAAGTTGTCAAAAAAAATTAGACATTATTCAAAGGAGCCACGAGTCAGTCGCGACACGAACCCTCTCGATTGGTGGTGGCATAATGTCGAAAGATTCCCGAAACTATTAGCACTCGCTCGCAAATATCTCACTACGCCAACCACGAGCGTACGAGGTGAACGGCCTGTTCAGTTCTGGGAAAAATATAATAACCGACGCGCGTAATCGTTTAGCTCCTGATACTGCTGAACGACTAATTTTTCGACACGATAATCTACTTACGTTAAATTTAAATTTAAATTATTAGGTTTTGTTTTTGCTTTAATTATTTATTACTTCTCTCTCTCTCTCTCTCTCTCTCTCTCTCTCTCTCGCTCTCTCTCTCTCTCTCTCTCTCTCTCTCTCCTCTCTCTCTCTCTTCTCTCTCTCTCTCTCCTCTCTCTCTCTCAAGTTGGATTTGTTTGGAATTATTTTTTTAAATAAAAAAAAAACATTTTAAGTTCCATTTCCTAAATCACGTTCTTTACTCTAATAATTATCAAATATTCACTATTCGGTTAAAAACACACAAAAACTATTCGGCCAAATACTGAATACCGAATATTTGGTTCATCCCCTTCATATATATATATATATATTAGGGTGTCACTTAAATGCAAAGTTTGAAATTTTGATGCTGACACCCCGCGAATCTATTCCATTGGTAAAAAAAACATGGTGACTGAAAAATCTTTTTATTTGAATAACTATAAAAGGTCGCCCCCGCCTTCCAAAGTTTAATGCTTGCGCGGCGTCTCCATAATCGTTCATTAGATATCTATATATCTCTATATATGTGTGTGTGTGTATCTGTGTGTGTCTGAATATCTGAGAAATAAAGTGAACAATACTTAACGATTCACCGTTTCTCATTTCAGCTACGTGATTTCTGGTGATGGAAACCCGGAAGTGTATATACCTATTAGGGGCAGCGGTTGATGAGGTGAAAGGATGCAAGCTTCCTTCCTACAGGCAAGCATTCGGTTACTTCCTTTACCTTCACCATGAAAAGAAAATGACAATACGTGACGCGTTGAGGAAGTCACTTCGAGCAGTGATGTCCTTCTGGGAGAAAGCTCACATTCCAACCAGACTCGAGACACACTGCGTCAGCAAACTGGATAAAGTCTTCGAGGAGTGGAAAGGACTCAAAAACACGCCTCAAGGACGAGCGATTCACACAAGACGAAAGAAAAAGAATTCATTGAACGCCTCGATCGTCTCTTTGACATCGCCCACGCTGATTGTGAGAAATTGGTCAAGTACCCAGAGGATTGGGAGTTCCTTCAGCAGCAGCGCCAGAAAGGACGTCCAGGTTCAATGGCAGGTTTGGACATGACCCATCAGCGCCAAGTCAAGATTGTACTCGACGTCGGGAGGAAGAGGAGAAACGAAGAAAGCGATCAGCAGCTGAAATGGAGGCAGTATCCAACGAAGCGGTTTTGGAGTCCTCATCCTCCAGCTCAGATGATAGCGAAGAAAAAGGAGCATGTGGTGGTTCGTTAGCGTCTAAACAAAGAGCAACGAAGAACATCATGACATCGGAATTGGCAGCAGCGCTTGATCGCACGCAACTCTCGTCAAGAAAGGCCACATATCTGCTGTTTGAGGCAGCTTCCAGCTTAGGGCATGATGCTAGCGACTACAACATCAATCGTGGATCCATTCATCGTCAGCGTGAAAAATTCCGTACCCTTAAGGCTCGGCAACTGAAGAGCGAGTTCCAAGGCAATAGTCCGTTGACTGTTCACTGGGACGGAAAACTCATGCAAGATCTGACGTCACGAGAATATGTTGACCGCTTACCTATTCTTGTATCTGGCTCCGGGACAGAGCAGCTCCTCGGGTGCCAAAACTTCTGTCAGGAACCGCGCTGGCACAAACAAATGCCATCATAGATTGCCTGAATGAATGGGGAGTGACCGATCATGTCAAATCTATGTGTTTCGACACAACCGCGACAACACAGGCCACCGTGGAGGAACTTGTTCTTCTGGAAGAAAAAGTTGGACGTGACCTGTTACACTGCGCGTGCAGACACAATGTACTGGAGTTGGTCATCGCTAGATTCAGTATCTACCGGTCCAGAAATTCTGCTTTTCAAGCGCTTCCATGATTATTGGACCCGCATTGACCAGCAACAGTTCCAAACTGCGGACACAGATGCGTTCACCAAAGCAGCTATTTTTAAGCATAGAACGGAGCTCATTGAGTTTGCAAAATCACAAGCACTTCAAGTTCGTGATGACTATCAGGAATTCCTCGATCTTTCCGTCATCTTTCTTGGAGGAGTTCCATACAAGGGACTAAACTTCCGCGCCCCTGGTGCTATGCACCGGGCGAGATGGATGGCTAAGGGGCTCTATGCCATCAAGATCTGGCTCTTCCGAAGACAGTTTAAACTGACGAACACTGAGGAACGCGGAATTCGAGATATCTGCCTCTTTTCTGTTCTAGTTTACATGAAAGCGTGGGCAACAGCTCATCTGTCCATCGAAGCTCCGCTGAATGATTGGGAATTGATGAGGACGCTCCTTCGATACCCGCACAAGAAGATCTCTGATGGTACCACCAAGAAGCTGTCTGCGCACCTGTGGTACCATTCGGAGGAGGCAGTGGGTCTGGCGTTCTTTGATGAGAGGATATCGATGGAAGTGAAGTGCAGCATGGTTGCAGCGTTAGATCAAGAAGCCCCTCACATGCCGCCAAAACGACCTTTGGTTCTTGATACTATGTTCCTCAGTGACAGCAAAGGACTGGAGCAACTGATCACAAAGAACACCCGAGGATTCTTCTCAAAACTTCAGTTGCCAGATTGATTGCTTTCTGCTCCACCATCCCAGTTCATGGACGTCAAACTCTGAATATGTGCAAGCTCGGGATGTGGTCTCCAAACTTGCAGTGGTGAACGACAGAGCAGAACGGGCCGTGGCTCTGGTGAAGGAGCTGAACGGAAAGTTGACAGTGAAAGAAGAACAGCTCCAGTTCCTCGTTCAAGTTGTCACTGACCACAGAAAGCAACACCCAGCTCCGAACAAATCAGCATTAGTGAGGACGCGAAAGAACTAATCACTGATCAGCGTATGAGCACCAATTATTCTGCTACTGTATATGTATTTTATTTCTCAAAGTTTTGCTTTTGTTGCTTCTCCATTTTGTACCATTATTCGCCAAATTATGTCTTCTATTTTGATTATATAATAAACTGTTTGTATTCTTTGCGTTTTTAAGTGTCTTACTTTCGTTATTTCACCAAATTGCCTTGTTTTTTATTATCTGGTTCGGCCCAAGCTGTGAACACTGAACAGCTTGTTGACGTCAACAAATGGGTCTTGTTTTCAGTGACGAGGGCGACCTTTAAATGATGACCAATCAGGACCAAATTTCTCTTCCGTATGTTTTACACCAAATGGAACAATTTTAGGGGGTGTCATAGGAAATATCCATCGTTTAATTTTCCCCCTATTACCTAGTGACACCCTAATATATATATATATATCTATATATATATATATATATATATGGGAATGAACTCAGAATGGTTCCCTGAAGTTTTTTATGATACACACAGACCGTGCATGGAACAAGGAACTCTTCTAGGAAAATTAAATCCACTATAGTCCGAATAAGTAATGGTAAATGACAAATACTATCATGAAACGGACATGTTATGTGCCTTGAAAAGTGGACGCTCAATTCTGCCAGTTGAGGTTTAAGTGTTGGTTTTGGCTAAAAATATAATAGTTACCCCTTTTTCTTCGATGTATTCAATCTGACGTGAAGGCAGCGAGTCTTTTGCTTATATTGAGGTTCTAAATGTAGCAGGGCTAGGCTGCTTTAAACTCTAGATCCTGTCCCAAAGCTGGATCCTATCTACTTTTCAGATAGCTAGTGAGGGAAGCTATATTTTTTGGACCTCTTTGTGAGTGACCCGTTGCCCACGTCGGGCTAGCATCATGAAAAAGAAAAAACTATAGTATTTGTCATTTACCATTACTTATTCGAACTATAGTGGATTTAATTTTCCTAGAAGAGTTCCTTGTTCCATGCACGGTCTGTTTGTATCATATATATATATATATATATATATATATATATATATATCTGAAGAAGGAAACCACTCTTCAGGAAGACGTAAATTTTTATTTTTTAACACCAATAGAGTTTTGGCTCCTCGCGAGCCCTTGTCAATTGCTAATTATATATATAATATATATATATATATATATATATATATATATATATATTATATATATTATATATATATATATATGAAAATTATTTCACGAAAGTAACACGTGAAAAATATGATGAATAAAACCACGAAAGAAAGGAAACACAGAGTGGTGCTCAAGCGCTTTCGTCTAATGACATTCTGAGGAACACTGGACTGTTCCTGAGGATGTCATTAGACGAAAGCGCTTGAGCACCACTCTGTGTTTCCTTTCCTTCGTGGTTTTATTCATCGTATATATATATATATATATATATATATATATATAAAGGACTGCCATCTAAAGGACTGCCAGGCGAACTGTGAAAACTATGAGTTCTGTAGTGACAAAAAAGAAATACAAATTAACAACTATAACATCCTCCGAGCCGACAGAACAGAGACGTAAAGGAGGATGTGCTATTTACACACGCGAAAGGCATATGGCAGAAATGACTATAAGTACCTCAAACAGCTACGTAGAATGTGTAGCAGCAAAAGTTGAAAAATTAAATATGGTACTAATTGTAATGTACAGACCCCCGAACACGCCAATCTCAAAATTCTCAGACTCCATTACAGAGGTAAGAAACTGGGTAAAAGATCTACACTCTCCAACCCCAAATATTTTTCTCTGTGGTGATTTTAATTTTCCATTCATGAAATATAAAAGGATAGGAAAAAATATATGTATACACCAGGACAAGGGGGGCACACGGGTAGACCAGGAGCAGGTAAAAATGCTACTAGCTCTAGCTGAGGAATTTATATTAACGCAAGAAATAACAGAACACACAAGAAAAAACAACTGCCTAGATCTGGTATTCACAAACAACAGCAGTCTAATTGATAATGTAGAAATATCTCCAACTATAATATCAGACCACAACATTATTGAAATAACAACCAATATAAAAGCAACAGGAAAGGAAAGAACACGAACAACAGAAAGAAGCAAATTCGGAATTTTTAATTTTCACTCCAAAGCTATAAACTAGGAAGATGTTGCATCCAGCATGGAAGTAATAGATTGGAAAACCATTTTCGAGGCCAGCACAACGGAAGAGATGCTAATGACTTTAGAGGAGAAACCGTTAGAAATTGTGGAAAGACATGTCTCAAAAATATCATACAACATAGAGGAAAGAGAAGAAGGTTCGAGAGACAAAAGAGGTCATTGTTCCGAAAGAGAAAAAGAGTGACTGCAAAATTAAGTAACTGTAAAGATAATAACATCAGAAAAATATTAAATGATAAACTGCAGAGTATCGATGACGTCATACAGGAACTAATTGAGAGCATACAGAAAAAGAAGAAGACGACGCTATAGAAGCGATAAAGGTTAACTCAAAGTACTTCTATAATTTTGCAAAAAGAAAGTCGAAAAACCATGTGACTATCGGACCTCTGAAAAATGAGAACAGTGCTTTACCTGATGATCTAACAGAAGTATCTGAAATATTAAGAGCTCAGTACGAATCATCTTTCAGTATCCCAAAAACTGACAAACTGATATGCGATAGAAACGCGTTCTTTGAAGAAGAACTACAAAGGGAAAGTATAACGGATTTCGTCTTTACGACAGATGATATTACGCAAGCTATAGGGAAACTAAAAACATATTCAGCGGCAGGACCGGGTAAATGAAATGCCACACTGATCAAAAACTGCAAGAATACAATCGCTGAGCCCCTATACTGGGTATGGAGACGATCACTAGACACGGGAGAAATACCGGGCATCCTGAAGAGCGCGAACATAGTCCCAATATATAAAGGAGGAGATCGATCCGAGGCCAAAAACTATAGGCCAGTGTCGCTTACATCTCATCTCACTAAAATATTTGAAAGAATAGTTAGACAGAAAATCTGAATTTTTGGAAACTCAGAAAAACTTCAATGATAACCAACATGGGTTTCGGTCAGGCAGATCATGCCTATCACAACTAATGGAACACTACAACAACATTAGTGATGCACTTTAAAGTAATGAAAACTATGATGTAATATACACAGACTCTGCCAAAGCGTTCGACAAGTGTGACCATGGAATTATAATACATAAATTGAAGTATATGGGAATAACAGGAAAAGTAGGGAAATGGATATATAATTTCCTTAATGAGCGGCGGCAAGTCGTTACAGTACAAGGAGTATCTTCATCAGAATCAGAGGTCCTCAGCTCAGTACCACAAGGAACAGTATTAGCTCCACTATTCTTCATAATCATGCGAACTGACATATATGAGGACGTTACGAGAGACAGCACAGTAACATCCTTTGCGGATGACACAAAGATCAGTAGAAAAATAAGAAACCCAGAAGATAGAGGATCTCTACAAACCGACATGAAAAGAATCTACAAATGGACGGAAGACAACAATATGAAGTTTAACACTGAGAAATTTCAGCTGTTACGCTACGGAAAAAGAGAAGACCTAAAATCCATGGAATATTATACCCCAAATGGACAGGAAATTCAGAGAAATTCTAGAGCAAAAGATTTAGGGGTTGTAATGACAGAGGATGCGAAATTTGAAATACAAAATAAGATAGCAGTAAACAGAGCAAAGAGAATAACGGGGCAGATATTGAGAACCTTTAAACCCAAGATCAATGGGTGCAAAGAACTAAATTACTGGGAAAGGTTACGCGAATTAAACCTATATTCACTGGAAAGGAGAAGAGAGAGATACACCATTATTTACACTTGGAAAATAATGGAGAAACTAGTCCCTAATCTTACTCTGAACCCTGTAACTCCCCCAAACAACGGTGGAAAATAGAAAAGGAAGCCTGTGTCGTGTTCCCAAATTAAAGGCGAGACAGGGAACATCCTTAACCCTGAAAGAAAATAGTTTTGTTGTGAGAGGACCAAAACTGTTTAATCAGCTGCCCAAAGACCTAAGGAACACGAATGGTGTTGCAGTAGACATCTTCAAAAGAAGATTAGACGCCTGGCTCAGACAATCCCCGATGAGCCTGGCGTACCTGGCTATGTGAGGTGGAGAGTACAAGAAACCAACTCACTACTTCACCAAGCCAACTCGAGAGGAGGAGCGACGACTTTGACCTTCATGAAATGAGGAATCATCGCGCGGAACCTTTGAAAGGTATGTTCGATCGCAAAAAGTCTGCGATTTACGAATTCTTACACATAAACGGAATAAGATAGATACAACATTCAAAGTAATGTTGGTTGTAGATGATTGAAAGTGGTTGTGACTGAGAGAGTGTTGGTTGTTTGAATGAGAAAAGAGGAAACTGAAATAAATTGAAGCGAAGCAAACAAGTCATGAACGCGATAAAAGAAAGCAAGTGTTTGAATGTAGATGCAATAAGACGTTTACAAGAAGGTGTATCGGTGCCAACACTGAGGTACGGATGAGAGACACTTATCCACTGTTCACAGTTAACCCTTTCAGGGTAAGTGGTTTGAGAATAAAGCCACTTTTCACTCCTAACTTCATCCTAAAACCACTACATATACTCCCTTTCCTCCGTCAAATTGTAACAAGATTGGCGCATGAACCAAAACATAAAAATAACAAAATAATAAAATAAAATGGTATAAAAATCTTTTGCGTGTGTGCCGCAAAGAGTTGATGAAGAGCAGTTAAGATCAATAGTTTAAGCGGCGTAATTGGTGTAAAATGGATTGACCGTGTGGAAAATGAGGATGTTCGGGAGAGGCGTGGGGTGAAAAGGTCTTTGGAGATGAGAATGGAAGCTCGTATACCATGTTAGCATGGTGATGTGGAGAGAATGGAAGCTCGTATACCATGTTAGCATGGTGATGCGGAGAAAATGAATAATGATAGAACTATTAACAAGATGTATACTAGTGAATGCATAGTTGTTCAAAATAAAGGAAGACCGCGGAAAAAGTGGAAAGATGTAATTAGTGGATGTATGAATAAATGTAGAGGTGAGTTGTCACGAGAGTTAACGAGAAACAGAAAGAAATGGAAGCGGGTTGTGAGTTGTGTAAATAGAGACGACACTGGTTTCGAATGACGTATCACTAGAAGCGCACTCCCAACCTTGTTATGAAAGGTAACATTGAATCTCCGGGGTTGGGTGGTACCTTATTCTCGGTGGTAATCCTTATTTATGCAATTGGTTCGGGTGTCTTCTTCGGTCTCTAGATCAAGCGTCGTGCTCACCCTGTGGAGAATAAGTTTTTAATATATGTACGTTTCGAGTTTTTAATATATGTACGTTTCCATGGAAACTATTATATCTTGCTTTAGGGTACTTCACTGACTGTCACTGCTACATCCCTTCGTACGAAAATGCCGCCCCTCATTTCGTCCGGATTTAGAAATTTAGAAACTTTAGAGATTTCGTAAGTTAGAAATCTGTGTGTGTGTGTGTGTGTGTGTGCGCGTGTGTGTGCGTGTTCTTGGCTGCCTTACATCATCGCGATAATCTTTAGAATACACACAGTTGGTCGCGACAAGAACGTGCGTGTAGCGACATTAGCGATGTCGCCATAGATTCAGATTTTTTTATTTATTAAAAATCATTAAAAAAATCATATAAAAAGTATAAAACGAAGGTTGGGTTAATGTTAACTAAGATTAACTTTGTATAAAATTAAATGTCACCATCAACGATTGATAACATAAAAATGTCGCATTTTTGTAAGGTTGCCAAACATGTGTGTGTGTGTGTGTGTGTGTGTGTGTGTGTGTGTGTATCAAAGAATTATTTCCTCTAAATACATAATAATAATAATAATATATTTTTATCGTAACCATGCAGCTGGGATCACAACCGTATTTCTCATACAAATCTAATGATAATTTCTCTAAGTGGGAAAAAACAGAAAAACTGCGATAGATTTTCATTTATTTATAAATATACAGAACACACCCACATATATATAATTATATATATATATAATATTATATATATATAATATTATATATATATATATATATATAATATATATATATATATATATATATTGACTTTATGGAGCCGTACACTGCCGTAATTATGGACTTTATAGGCAAGCACAGAAGGCCTTAAATCCTATAAACTTACTGCGTTAAAGATACCATTATTAGATGAATATGTCTTAAGTGCAATAACCACACTTTTATATTTCCATATTACATAGCATTTGCTGACATCGTGTCCAACTTTATATAAATCCAGGAGAATTACCTGAGCCCGGACAATCATGGATACAGGTGGACTGCCCAATCTCCAACCGCGGCGATGGTAGGGGTAGAACCCAAACCTTTGTAGTTTCAGTCTAATTCTAACCAAACGAACCATGAAGATGTTAGTTTGTTGCAAACATTGAAAACGTTATACAGTGCAATTCAAAAGTCTTGCTTCATAAATAACTATACAATAAATATCTATGAGGCAGGACTTTTCAATCATACCATACAAAATAAACAGAAAATAGAATTTATGAACACGCTGTAAAATCTGAATACATGTCGCCATTACAGTTTTGTTAAGAGAGAGAGAGAGAGAGAGAGAGAGAGAGAGAGAGAGAGAGAGAGAGAGAGAGTTACAAGGACAAGAGGAAGCCTGAAAGACCTTCTGGTCCACTCTGGGAGGTTCCTGTTATTAAACAAGTTTATTTTTCTTTCAACTATTCTTGCAGTAGTAGAAAACGGGATAGAAAAGTATAAGGCTCCCTCCCCACCCTCTGCTCCCTCCTTGTCAGAGGCAGGTACGGAAAAAGGTTGAAGAAAATACATTGACCTTGGAAAAGTAGCCAAGGAAATTTTACAGAAAAGTGGAGAATATAGACTGATCTAGAGAAAGACTTAGGAGTCTATATCAGCAATGATCTGAAACCGTCGAAGCACTGTGCTGAAGTCGAAAAGAGGGCCTTAAAAATATTAGGTTATATTAAAAGACAGTTCCAGTTTCGGAACAAGGAGACTGTAATGTCTCTATAATTCACTAGTCAGACCTCAACTGGAATACTGTGCGCAGTTTTGGTCTCCATCCCTCAGGAAGGACATAGAAAGGTTAGAAAGAGTACAAGCAAGGGCTACAAAATTGATCCCTTCAATGAGAATGCAAAGCTACCAACGGAGATTGGAGCGTCTAAATCTGTTTACCTTAGAGACGAGGAGGTTGCGCGGTCAGCTTATTCAAGTCTTCAAGATGCTCAATGGAATAGACAGGGTAGATTACAGAAACTATTCTCACTTAATGCCAATCCGGCAAGAAATAATGGGTTTAAACTGAAACTAAAGACATTTAGGACCTCTGTCTGTGGGAATTTCATTTCCTATAAAATAGTTAATATCTGGAACCAACTTCCCTCAGAGGTTGCTTCGAGCCAAAGTGTAAATGTGTTTAAAAATAGGCTAGACAAAGTACTGAATACTCTCATGGTTTAAGACTAAAACATAGCGTAACTCTGCAGGAGTTCGCTTGCACGGTGTCTCTGTGGGCATGCTAATTAGAGAACTTTTTTCTCAGTCAAGTTCCTTCCCAAGAGAGAGTAATCGGTCTTCGGGTTTTTATAACCCATGTGCATTACCTTACATTTGTCCAAGTTGAATGGCACCTGCCAAGTAGCGGACCATTCGCCAAACCTGTCAAGATCATTTTGAAGCGTTCTTACACCCTCCTCAGTACCTACACTACTTCCTAATTTCGTATCGTCTGCAAATTTGGAGATTGTACTTAGAAGCCCGACGTCTATATCGTTAATATAGATCAGGGGTTCCCAAATTGTGTTCCGCGGAACACTTCTCACGGTATACAAGTGTTCCGCGGAACACCAATTTCGGAACCCCTGATATAGATGATAAAAAGTAAAGGATCCAGAACGGAATCCTGTGGGACACCACTGGTGACAGACGCCCACTCCGAAGCCACTCCATTTATTACCACTCTCTGTTTTCTATCTTTTAACCAATCCTCAATCCAGTTGGAAACGAGCCCGGTGATTCCTAGTCCTCTGATTTTAGCCATCAATCTCGCGTGAGGGACTTTTTCAAAGGCTTTTTGAAAGTCGAGATACACTATATCTATTGTCCTACTTGCATCGTATAGTCACTATAGTGTATGCATATTATGGAAAAACTCAACATTTTTGTTAGACAGGATCTATGTCGCGTAAATCCATGTTGAGAATAAAAAATTAGATAGTTAGATTCAAGGTGATACACAATACGTTCTGTAATGATGGATTCCAACAGTTTGCCGACAATTGATGTTAAACTGATCAGGCGGTAATTACAAGGATTTTCCCTATCATCCTTTTTAAAGATTGGTGTTACATTTGCTAACTTCCAGTCGGTTGGAACTTTTCCTAACTCGATTGATCGTTTGAATATGGTTACGAAGTCGTCAACAACATTGTGGCTAACCTCTTTTAATACCCCTGGAAGAAATAAGTCGGGACCAGGTAATTTGTATTTATTCATCTTGTTAATTAATTGCTGTAACTCATCTCTCGTAAAACTTATGGTCTCCATCGGATGGCCACCGTCATAGGTAATCCGAGGACTTGGCACTTCAATTGAGTCTTCCTCCGTGAAGACTGTAACGAAGAACTCGTTTAACGTATTAGCTATATCTTTATCACCGAGAGAGAGAGAGAGAGAGAGAGAGAGAGAGAGAGAAAATTCCTTTGTTGCTTTTGGAATATATAAACTGTGTACCGTTGTCTAGAATCTTCTGTATTAACTATTTTTCTCGTAAGTAAATTAAACTTTAGTCCAAGGTCAAAATTAAGATTTGGGTACTCCTTAAGTATGCGCTCTACCTCAAAAACCGTGATCTACGCAGCAAAATTTTACGGGAAAACATTCTACATTTTTAGTCGTGATTTTTTTTTTTATTATTATTATATTTATGTTTTTGAAATTATGAAATTACATATTACAATAATTAAATCCATAATTGATGCATAATTTCAGCTTATCAATTTAAGAGAAAATGAAACTAGCGATATACAGAACGAATGTCATTTAAAAAATCGGAGAACAAATCTTGCGAGTTTTTTCTCATTAATCTCCAGACCTGACCTAACCTAACCTAACCTAACCTAACCACCTGTACCTTTTCAATAACCATTTACCTACCTGTTAATCCTTTAATGCGCTGTGATACGGTTATTATCATGGGTAGATCGCATACTTAAGTCAAAAAAGTCAGGTAGAGCGCATACTTAAGGAGCACCAAGATTTGTATCCGTGTTTGCAAGGCAATAAACCATACTTTCCCTAGACTCATTAAAGGGTACGCTTATTGGTATGCTCAGATCAGTGGTTCCCAACCTTTTTGAGATGATGGCCCACTAGAACTGATCGAATAACTAATGGAAAAATACTGTAAACCTAGTTATATACCAATAATTTTATAAAATTACTAAAATTATACTAATTCTAAATTTTAATTTGATTTTTAAAAGGCAGTCTATGACCAACCTCCGTGGCCCATCCAAGAAATTCGCCATAGCCTACCGGTTGGGAACCAGTTGCTTAGGTAGTGGCCATTGTCGTAACCACACACCTATATGAAACTAACTGGACGTCGCTTTATTGAAATAACTGTTCGTTCGGCAAAATATTTTCGCCCACGTTCTGAAAGTTGCCGGAGCCGAGAAAAATAATTGTTTTCGTGAGAAAAATTCGTTGAAACAGGAATTTTTAAAAATATTTTCATGCAAAATGACATTCTAATTGCTTTTGAATGTATTGTGCATATATATTAATACATCGACGTTGGGAAAAATAGTTCAACTATATCTATCTACATATGTAAAAAATATTAAAAGTCAATGTAATTTTGGTCGACAGTTGCCAAATACCACGAATTCCAGACTCTCTATATAGGGTCTCTGCGGCAAAGAATTGCCACATACTTTAGTTTCATACAGTACAATAAAACCTCTCAATAACGACACTCCACTATAACGAAACCTCTCTTTACAGAACACCTTGGGTATTTCGAAAAACCTCTCTTTATCGAAAACACGTTTCGTTATGAGAAGGTGTTTTCGCTAATTTAGCCTAAGCTGCACGCGTTCGTCTCTACCGCCATTTCCTGATCAAGAAAGTAAGCGGCATGCTGAGTGGCTAATGCCTAAAAGCTGAAACGTAATTGGCTAGAATATTTCTCCCTAATTTTTAAATACAGTAAACCCTCGTCCAACGCGGGGGTTAGGTTCCTCGAGAACGGCGTGTTAGGTAAATCCGCGTTGGACAAACTTAATACCTTATGGAATAAATGGAGATACGTGAACGTCTCCCATTTAATACTTAGATAAATAGATTTTTCATTCACACATAAATGAATTTCCCGATCTATATTGTATATGAAATAAGAACATAATAAAATCATAAACGTAATGATATTTACGTATGATAAATAAAAATATATTAAATGAAAATAGCACACATCTTTTCTTCACTCTTTCAAATGGTGCGTATGGTAGACTCATTCACGTGATACTCGCGGCCAAGTGATGTTATGCTCATACCACCACGCAACTTATGTAGAATCTTTATTTTTTCGGCTAATGTCATAACCTTACGACTTTTCTTCTCTTTACTATCACTCGCAGATGCTTTACGTTTTGGTGCCATACTGCTGTCTAATGGTAATAGAAAAACAACGGCAAAATATGACAAAAACAATCCAACACAACGTCACTGAACTTAACGCGGTAGCGGGACTGAGACGAAGGGTGATGCGAAGGGTGACGCGAGAGGGAGGGAGATGCGGGAGTGTTGGAGAGTGTAGGAGAAAACACTAGAGCACGCGGCAAATAATTGTTCGCATTTATTTTTCCGTGTATAAGCAAATTCGCGCTGGACAAACACGCGCTGGACGAGGGTTTATGTACTGAAAATACTTTTAAGTAATGCATTTAATATACTGTATATACAGTAATATATAAAGTACGTATAACTAACTGATGTGGGTCTATGTAAATAGGCTATTAAAATATACACTACAATCTTGACAAAAGGAAACCTCTTTATAACGAACAATCTCTCTACAACGACAGCCATTTGGCTTATATATTTCGTTATAGAGCGGTTTTACTCTAGTTTGAAAACCCATTTTACTATTTTTTATAGTAAACACTTATTAAACTAGAATTTACAAATGAAATAATAATAATAATAATAATAATAATAATAATATAATAATAATAGTCTAGATAATAATAATAATAATAAATTTAAAATTTATAATAATATTATTATGCCTTTCAACCTTCAAATGTTCCGTGCGATGATTCCTCATTTCACGAAGGTCAAGCTTGTCGCCCCTCTTATTATCATAAATCATAATAATATAATAATAATATAATAATAAGTATAAAGTTTAGGGTGAAGTCCAAAACATTGGTCTGAAATCTCACGGTTTAGACACGATAGCGGGTCTATCTTTTATACATTCGTGGTCGCAAAACCGCTTCCCGTCCATCAGCGAAATTAAGTGACATTGGGTCTGGCTCGTAATTGGATGGATGTAGATGATGTAGCGACCAGCGGTTCAGATCCCGCGTAAAGCCGTAAGTCTCCGCCGTTATATGACCTTATATAGATATTGCGAAGGAGGTTAATTAACCCCTCAAGCACACACTTAGGCCGGCCGCACGCAGGATCGTCTCGCGACTCACGACTCGAGTCACGTGTGATTTTACATTGACAGAATGGGAGCCCCCACACACTGCAGCGACCGCGACGGGAATAAACATTTTTTGTCACCAAAGAAGAATAAAATATAAAAAAATACGTGCGTATATAAGGCTAACGAAGTAGGAGTGACGAAGTCGCCATATGTTCGAAAATCCGTTTTCTGTATTACCATTTTTTCTGGCCTTTGTCTATGCCAGGGTCACCAACCTGGGCGGTAGCGCCCACTAGTGGGCTCACATTAAAGGTAATTAAACATTTATTTCATTATTTATTTTATCGATTATGTTGATTTATTCTTTTTGATCTAAGGTGGGCGATAAGCTTTTTTTTTTTTCAAAAAATCGTAAAAGTGGGCGGTGAACAAAAAAAGGTTGGTGACCCCTGGTCTATGCAGTGAATAATACACACTTACTCCTACTTCGTCACTTATTTAATTTGAGAGGCATTGACGAAGTATAGTTGGCACCACCGCATAGACAAAGGCAGGAAGAAAATGGTGATAAAGAAAACGGATTTTCGAACATATGGCGGCTTCGTCACTCCAACTCTTGACGCCTCATATACGAGTATTACCAATTTGTAATTGGTTATGCTTTTTAAACATTTATGTCTGTCGGCGAACTTTTTTCCAAAACTGTACCTCAATTTCATTGGATCAAAATAATTTTGAAAACAAGTTTATAAAAAAAAAAAAAAAGTGACTTAATCAAAAATTTATTTCCATTTCTGATTACACATTTTGTAAATCTTCCAACCTTATGGTGGATGTTGGATCTGGGTCTTAGTCGTAGTTGGTTGGTACTCTGCTTCCAGATAATGTAGTGACCAGTGACCCGTAGTTCGAATTCCGAGTTAAACCGTAGTTTTTCCGTGTCTAATGATCCTACTATTAGCACGGTTACATTATTGGTTCTAACTTCTATGATATAGTTGGGTGAGTGACCTCCCTCTTCCGTATTCAGATAATTTAGCGACCCGTGGTTTAGATCTCACGTTAAGCCGTAGGTCCCCTCTTATCATATAAAACGCGTTTGGACCGTTTGTACGGGAGCTAAGTAACGTCCTTGAAGCCATAAATTTTAAGGGCCAAACGAAATAAAAAAAAATAGCAATAATTCAGTAAACAAATGTATGTTCTAATTTAAATTAAATATAATGAACATAATATGGCAATATTTACTTTATCAAAAGAGTTTTCAGTCATCACTTGATTAATTCAAATAATGAAAGCAATGATCGTTTTATGTTCAAAGTAAGCAATGGTATTGATTGTCTTATCCCGACGAACGTAATATCAATTTAGATAATTATTGGTTTTAAAGAGGAACTTGCGGGGGATTTTTTTTTTGGGGGGGGAGGGAATGCTAAAGAACGCGATAATGTTATTCTCTCGACGTGACATTTAATAGACAAATGGCCATGTGGGTTAAATTAAATTAGGTTAGGTACAGTTAGATTTAAAATAATAATAATAATAAGCCAGGAGGGCCAGAGACTGGCACGGCTCTCAGGCCAGACTAATGCCATTGCACTAACCGCTGGATTTTTATGAGACAACACCATTGGGATTCAAACCTCGGATCTCAGTGTTTTCACTTCGCTTATAGGCAAGTGGTTACCCACTCAGCCATAGACGGTGGATACTCCCGTCTCTGTTGCTTGCATTAAAAATGTTTTGTTTCCTTTTCAATGTTAAGAACAATAATTGCAAATGCCCATAAAATATTTAATTATTTTAATTAATTTAAATTATTTTACGTTAAATTAATTTTGTTGTATAATTATTTTATAATTTTATAATTATACTGAAATGAAAAATTCTATTTTGTGTTGGTATTTCTTTGATAGTCTAATTTGCGTACAGTTGATGAAAAGGACAAGACTTTTGCGCACGAATGTATATTCCTCAATCTAAAAAGTACATACTTTTACAAACCAAACACGCACACAAATGTTTGGATACCTTACGAAACCGCGACATTTAACCTAACATAAATAACCTAGTTAACCTAACCTAATCTTCATTATATCCCTCTTTTAATGATACTTAATGACTGTAAATAAAAAATTAAATATTAATTTATGGCGACACTGCTAATGTCGTTAAACGCACGTTCGCGTCGCGATGTGCTTCCCAACGATTGTCGCAGTTTCGTAATGTAGCCAAGAACACACACACACAAATATTTCAATATAAACCGCTTCTATAGTTCATTTGGAGTACTCCGTTTGAAGTTGAAATCGTTTGAAAGGGGTTGCCTTTGAACTTGGGTAAATATTCATTGAACGAAATGAAGCTCTTGGTTTGACATTGGCACATGAACCGATGAATTTCCTCTTCAGATACTCCTTCGAGATGACTATTCCGATGGTCCCTGTGGCTTTGTTCTCGCTCGGTTCACCGAATCGTCAGGGAGCTACGATATTCGTGACTTTCATGACGATTTGACGATTGTTTCTTCAGGATTAAGACTACGAGTGTCATTTTTTCGCTCTTTTTTTTCCTTCTCCTTAAGGTTGCTGCTGGTTCACCTCTAACCGAAATACTTTTTGCGTTCAATATGATGCCTCGTTGGAAGTACTGCTCTATTCTTCGTCTGATTTTTATGGGTTCTTCCACACTTTATCCGGTCCAGCGTCCATAATTGAGTGTGTAACACCGTTTCCCTATAAGCAAATTGAAGACACTGAGGTCGGGGGTTCGAATCCCGGTGGTAGTGGTAATAATAATCCAGGAACTAGCGCAATCGGCCGCATTATTTGGCCTGAGCGCTGTGCCAGTTTCTGTCCATTCTGAATCATTATTATTATTATTATTATTATCGGGTCTCTGTGCGCACTCCATATTTCTTATAGTTTTTCCACTTTTCTGTTCAAAACGTTACTATTCTGGATGTGTTTCCCGATTTTCTCCTGATTCCTGCAGTTTTTACAGAACTCTATGTATAGCTATGGAGTATCACATGGTACTCCCATTGCTGAGAGTGCCTCACTGGAGTTTGAGTAGAATCCAGGGAGGGGGATGACGGGAAAGTTCAGGAGGGGGTGGTGATGGGAAAGTTCAGGAGGGGGGGGGGTGATGTAGGAAAATCTTTGCTTTCAGTACATTTTCTTCGGATTGGGTTTTGGTACTAGCGCCATTGGCATCCTGGTGGGCGGAGATAAGTCGTTCGCTCCGCCTCCCTGCTGTCCCTTGGATAGCCATATGACTCTACTTACCAATTACTTTTTTAATCATTTTAATTCTAAGATTATAATTCACGAACAAACTCGCTTATAAAATAGCCATTTTCATTACGGTTGAATGGGTTAATTAACAAAGGAAGCGAGTTTAAATTGAGTTTGGGCTAAAGAGCTTAACTTTCACACAATAAAAACGAAAGTTTCGCACATTTTTTCTGGTGACAAAATGGCAATTTCGCTCCATACTATGACGGAAAATAATAAAAATGACGACTTAAACTTATTTCTTAAAGTTGCCTATTTGAAAATGGAATTTTAAGGACTTGAGTATAAATGAGCCATTACAGCGTTCGATTAGTAGCGCAAAATACTTTATTGTACTTTATTAAAAAAAGTAATGAATAAAATAATATAGTAAATTACTGACAAATGAGTTATTAATTTAAAAAATATAAAAAAATACTTACTTTTGCATGTGAAATGTATATAATTATTATTATCAATAGGTTTTTGAGATGGCCATGGGTAATCCCCTGTCGCCCCTCCTCTCCAATATTTATATGGAGTTTTTCGAAATCACTTACATTCCGAGAATCCTGGGGGTTGGCATCCCATGGTTGCGGTACGTCGACGATATTTTGTGTATCTGGCCCATGAAGCGTGACCTGGATGACTTCCTCCTTCAGTTAAATAATCAAGTCCCCTCCATTAAGTTTACTTTAGAAGTGGAACAAAACAACTCAATCCCGTTTTTGGACGTGCGTGTACATAGGGAAAGCCCAGGTTTTAAGTTTAGTATCTATCGGAAAAAACAAACAATTTGTCCTACGTACACTTGTACTCCGGACATGACACCCCATCAAGAAAGCCATATTTTCTTCACTGTTTCTCCGCGCTCTTAGAATTGCCAGACCGGAATACATGGATGCCGAATTAGAAAAAAATCAACAGTATTGGAAGTGATTTGGTTACCCACCTGCTTTTTTGGAATCTTGTCTTAACAAAGCAAAACGAACTTTCTATCGTGTGAATAATAACCCTCGCACTTTATCGAAGAATATTTCAGTACTTCCATTTTTCCCAGGCTTTTTAGGGATTGCTAATGTACCTAAACATTTGAATATTAATGTAGGATTTTCATACGACAATATTGTGAAAAATGCCATAATAAAAAATAGTCCTACCACTAATTCAGGCATTATATAAAATTGGTTGTAAACAACGTGATTCCTTTTACAGTGGACAGACAGGAAATGATTTGCACACGCGTGTAAAACAGCATTAATATTCCGTTAGAACGGACAGTCGTCCAGTGCCCTTTTCGTCTATTTTTCAGAGTTATCCCACTGTACTGATTGAAATAATGCTTCAATTTTGTTTCACTCAAGCAACATTGTTAATAGAAATATTCTTGAGTCTGCCATTATTCAACTTGCAAATAATTGTAACATTAGCCAGGGCCTTTTTTCGCTTGATTCTGTTGTTTTGAATTCGTTTTCAGAACGGATTTAGACAAGAGGGGCAAAGTGCTAAAACTCTGGTAGCGTTTCTTTATAAATTTGTATGCTCCTCCTATAATTTTTATTTTTCTATTTTTTTTTGTGACCTATATAAGTCTCGACCTTGTTATTTACTTCAGTGTTCCTGAGGATATCATTAGACGAAAGCGCTTGAGCACCATTCTGTTTCCTTTTTCTTTCGTGGTTATTTTCATAAGGTGTGTGTATATATATATATATATATATATATATATATACACACACACACACAGCTGAAGGCACGTTGGTCAACATTCCTGCAGCGACTCTTACAGGCAAACATCTACTGTTCTGATGCCTACAGAAGACGCTTTTTGTTCTCTCGAAGTTTCTTTCCCGCTTCAAATAAAGGGCTTATATTTATTTTCGACCAGAAGATAGCTTTTTGAGAACGTTTCCATGGCGACCAGGCGTCACACCATACTCTCGATGCATCCAGTTGAAGTTGCCTCCTTCGAATTCTTCTCAGTCCTTGCTTGGCACGCACGAAGATGCCACAGTCATTTAGTAACCTAGCAATTAAAACCCAATCAATAATTCAATTCAAATCCCATTTATATATTGTTCATTTCTCTATTTTTCATCATCATTTTCGCTCAACAATTCATCAACTTTTCTCACTCCACAATTAATTCAACAATCAATTCAACAATTATTTGAACAACTGTACGTTATTTCACTCTGTGACATTTATCATTGTTTCGTTAATTAAACTAAAAACCACGAAATTTACCAATTTCTTTAATTTTGACAATTATTTTGGTCACCCTTCAAACAAGCAAGAGACTTTAATTAATCTCATTACATTAATTATAGGGCCTACAGTCAACATGCCACGACATATATATATATATATATATATATATATATATATGCAAATAACTGCAATGACCGCGCAGTATATAAATGAATAGAAACGACACCAGGCGGTTCGCCTCATTTTTCATTATTTCGTTATCTCTCCTCCTCGTGTGCAGAAACGTTCCTTAATACTTATGTCGTTTCTATTCATATATATATATATATATATATATATATATATATATGTATTGTGTGTGTGTATATATATATATATATATATATATATATATATATATATATATATATATTATATATATAATTTCCAAATTATATATATATATATATATATATTATATATTAGGTCATCCCATGAGTAATGCGGCATTTTAAAAAAAAAAAATTTCCATGTTTATCATTATTTTACGGATAGAAATAATCGAAAGCAGGTTTATTTTTATACTAGCCTAGTCTACTAAACTCGAAGCCTAGGTACCTGTATGGCTTAGCCTAACCCAAGGCTTACATTTTGACATACCTTAGTCGTCATTTTCTGAGCTATTAATTTTGTATTATTATTGTTAATTTAATGTGCCCTTATCGTTAAATGATGAATATTATGGAAGTGTCAAAAGAGCACATTCGCAACGTTATGCTTTGGGAGTTTAGAAAAGGCAACAACGCTAAGTTAACAGCAGAAAGTTTGTGTCAAGTATACGGTGAAGGAACAATTAGTGTGAGCCAGTGCCAAAGATGGTTTCAGAATTTTCGCTCGGGAAACGTTACTCTCAAAGATGAACCCCGTTCAGGACGACCAGTGGAATTTGATCAAGATCTTTTAAAAATAACAGTGGAAGAAAATCGGATTGTAACTGTTGAAGAATTGGCTGAAAAACTGCATTCAACTCATTCCACTGTGCATCGTCATTTAAAGGAGATAGGCAAGGTTTCACGATTGGGGCAATGGGTTCCTCACGACCTGTCAGAGGTACACTCGCAACAAAGAATCAACATTTGTTCATCTCTCCTTTCTCGGCTAAAAAGTGAACCATTTTTGAGTAGGATTGTTACAGGAGACGAAAAGTGGGTTCTGTACAACAATATTAAACGTTCTAGACAATGGATTAGTCCTGGGGAAAAACCAATACCACAGCCGAAACAGGGGCCTCATCCACGGAAGATTCTCTTGCGCGTTTGGTGGGATATGAATGGCATAATCCATTTTGAACTTCTTAACCCAAATCAGACTATCACCAAAGAGGTTTACTGTGCTCAGTTGGACCGTTTAAATGCAGCACTTGAAGAAAAAAGGCCAGCATTAATCAATAGAAGAAGAGTGCTCTTTCATCAAGACAACGTACGACCTCATATCACAAGAGATACCATACGAAAGCTTAATAATTTCGATTGGGAACTAATGAGCCATCCTCCATACTCACCCGACTTAGCCCCATCAGACTACTATCTTTTTAGGAGTTTAGCGAATCACCTGAAGGGAATGAAGATGTCAACAACAGAAGAAGTCGAAACAACCTTAAAGAACTTTTTTAAATCAAAGTCAAACGATTTTTACAAACATGGTATTGAAAAGTTAGTAGAAAGATGGAGACTAGTGGTAGAAACTGGTGGAAATTATATTACTTATTAAATTAATAATATTTATTTAAATATAAATAACTTCAAAGAGTTGTTTGATTTCTATCCGTAAAATAATGATAAAAATGGAAAAAAAAAATTAAAAAATGCCGCATTACTTATGGGATGACCTAATATATTATAGAGCAAGAGAAAACCGCAATGAAATGCATTCACTGTAACAAAGCTTTGAGAGTGCGCAGGCAACCACAGTCCAACAGTTTCTCGCATGCCAGGCGAGAAAACCGTTGAACTGTTGTTGCCATGGCACTTTCAAAGCGTTACTTATGGAACACTTAATTTCGACATTTGGTAACACAAATCAAACCTTTTCTCAAACTACAAAAACTCATCAGTTGATAAAACTTTTTTTATGACGTAAACAACCAAGTAATTATTATTCTAAATAAATCTGTAGAACACACACACACACGTTTGGCTACCTTACAAAACAGCGACATTTTCAATTGTAGATGGCGACATTTAACTTAATCTAAATAATCTAACTTAACAACTTAACCTAGCCTAATCTTCATAATATTCCCTTTTTTCCTTGATATGTAATAATTTTCATTAAAAAAACTAAGTCTAAAACTACGGCGACATTGCTAATGTCGCGATACGCACGTTCGTATCGCGATGGGCTCTGTGTGCATCTTTAAAATTGTCAGAAAAGTCAAGAACACACACGCACGCACACACGCACACACACACACACACACACACACACACAGTTTGTAATAGAGTTTCGTGAAGTGGGGTAAATATTTTCCTTATCCGATGAACTCTTAATTTGGAGACCTCGAATCAAATTAGAAGTTTTGTAATTAAAGCTGGTCGCACACAGAATCGTCTCACGACTCACGACTCGAGTTCGCGTGTGATTTTACATTGACAGAATGGGAGCCACGTACACTGCAGCGATACACTGCATAATTTACCATAGTTATGAAATAAGAGTTCAAAATTTTATATATACACACACACACACATATATATATATATATATATATATATATATATACTTAAACAGTCATATAAGCGTGAACGCTTTACGACATCTACACTCATCGACTTTTTGTTAATTAAACATTTAAACTCAATTAACTCATTATGTTAACAATTATCGAAAATTACTTAAAGTTAACAAAAAAAGAAAAAAAAATTATCTAACTTTTGTTGTGTAAACAAAAGCCAAAAAATGTAATAATCGCCGCTTGAAATAGTAAACACTATTTTTGTTGATAAGTCTAAAGATAAAGTAGATAAGGTCTTAAAATAGTCGTAATTATTAATTGATAATTATCAATTATTAATTAAAGTTAAATATAAAAAGTAACAAGCTTGACAAGTCTCGTTATTAGACGTCGCCAATCATTTATCCTTAAGTCAATTTGTTGAAATGATATGAATTTTTCTTTTACCTCTCTCTCTCTCTCTCTCTCATATAATATATATATATATATATATATATATATATATATGATAAAAACGAAGACGTAGAGCAAAAAAAGTAATTATATTTGGCTGCAGCCGACGTTTCGGGCAACTCTATCCATTTTCAAGGCCTAATAAATAAAAGCTAAAATTAATGCATGATAACTGAAACGAATTTAAAATACAAAATTAAAACAGTTCCAGAATAAAAAATAAAAATTCCAAAGCAGAAAAGAGGCATAAGCCAAAATCAAATCAGAAGTAAAAATTATGTAAATGACAAAATTATACGAGTGATAAAATAAAACTTAAAACTAAAAACATTCAAACGTAAAATAGTTTAAAAACTTTACTAATAAAAAGTTAAACGAAATAAAAAGTTAAAAGAAAAACCACAAGAGTAAACCAAACATACCATGCTCACTTGACAACCACAAAAACCTGAGGCGAAAAGGAGACAGGGTCACGAGGGAAAAAATTTTAGTATGTAGGTATTCTAATTAATATAAAGGGGGGTAACAGCTAGAATCAATATTTAAACTGGAGTTCAAAAATTTAATACACAAAGATTCGTAAATACGGAGGGTCTACAGCTATGAACAGCTATGAATGCCGTTGATCATCTGGAGTGTTTTTTTTTTTTTTTAAATATGTTCGAATTTGAGTTCATTTTTCTCAGGTAAATTTTGACAACGGGTTTCTTTTTCTGGTTTTCGAAGCTTGAACAATTTTCGTTTAGGGAAAATAAAAGGTTCCAAGGTATCACCTTTTCATATCCCTTTACATCACGAAACATCCTGAAAAGGTTAGGTTTTGGTCCAAGTTTGTAATCCGTGAAACATATTTGTTTTTGTGAATGGGATGATGCCCCCCCCCCCCCGCAAAAAAAATAAATATATATGTCGACGCAGAAAATGGTCGTTACAACAAGATTTGGCATCGTGCCTCACAGCAAATAATGCGAAAAAGTTTTGAGGAAAACGGCAATGAAGCATTAGATCGGTACGGAAATTCACCAAATCTGAATCCAACCAAAAATCTTTGATCGATTTTGAAAAAAACGAACGAGAAAGGAAGCTATTTTAATACAGGAAAAACTTATAAGACGCCTTCGTGAGTGCTGCTTGAGTGATCCAAAAATTACCAACATTCGTAAATCATTCGTAGAATCGACGCTAAGACGAGTTTAAAAGGTTTGAAAAGCAAAAAACATCGTCACGCAAAATATCCCCCCACTCCAAAATAAAAACCTCCCCGACATACTTTTATTTCAGTCCTAAATACAATATATTTAGCGTAGAATTCACTACATAATTTAACATAGAATTTACTTAGTTATTTAATATAAAACAGTCCTAACTATAATATATAAAAATTCCATTCAATGGTAACATAAAAGCAGTGACCCATTTTTCATGTCCATTACTGTGTAAGTAAGTAATTATTGCCATGAAAGGTAACTCTGATTGCCTCATATTTGCCAGCTTCTAAAGGTGTACTCTTAAAATTCCATTTCCTCATTACAATAACCGTACTTTTATATTTTCTCTACTTATCTTTCGAACAATAAGGCGTTGAAAATTTGAATTATTATTAATCCTCTTAAAGCGAGGTCTTATTTTTTAACCTCACCCTACACTAGCAGTGTTTCCCAAACGGTGGGTCGCGACCCCCAGAGGGGTCGTAAAGCAATTCATCGGGGGTCGCAGAAGCATGTTTTAGAACTTTAAACATTTCCGAAAATCGAGTAATCTTGAAATCTAAGGAGGATGTGAATTGATAAAATCTAAAACTTATCGCATTTTTATGGAAAACTCTGCGCAACGTACGGGACTGTTGCCATCACGCTGGTCCTAAATTTAGAGATATGCGGAACGTAATATTAAAGAGTATTTTAATGTCAGATTATATTTATGTACATAAATTTTTTTTTTTATTCTTATATCTTCTTTTATTTTCTTACATAAATTATGCATTTTATAAATTGGGCTACTTATTATTTAGATTTGTTACTTTTTGTATTTGCTTTCGCTCCTTTTCGTCATTCAAATCTGAACTTATGGGGCACCCTGCAGAGTCTACAGGGTGCCCCATAAGTTCATTTAGCCCTGACTCTTTTCCTACGAGAACAGGGTAAGCGTCGAGGAGGTAAGCGGAATTGTGGGGCACCCTGTACAATATGGCTAATTTAACCAATTATAATTCACTCTCCAACACCAGGAGCGGGTGATGCCCATAAACAATGCTATGAAGTGGTGCGGCATCTCATAAAATACTCGGTATTGAAGAGTTCGTAGTTTTTCCCGGGGTGACGTCCTTTTAAGGGGTGTTTCCCCCAAACGTAAATGATCAATTATTGCCCCGTCCGTGGGTGGGTGTGTCGATGTTAATACGCGTCTGCCCCGTCTGGTAGCGCGGACACAAAGATATTTTCCAAACCAATTTTACTCACTGGAGCTAAGGGACTATTTTTAAGTTTACACCATTTTCCACTTAGGCCTATTTATATTTAATGGGCGTGTGTCTCTCACAAATTTTAAACGACAATTATGACTTTCACTCTTATTCTAAAACACAACAAAATGTTAATATTTGATCTCAAGTTTCCACATACTAAACTAGTTTTCTTACGTTATATAATTAATAAAAGGGAATAGGTCTTGATCGGAATTTGAATATGCCTAAGGAAATGGGAGATATGGCCTAGCGCGGGAAAAAATAAGCCTAGGGCCCGAGAAAAAAAAGTACCCCCTACGAAAGGCCTAGGTGAGAATTTAATTGAATTTACTGTCTCAAGTTCATCTTAAAAGTGGGTCCCATTTCCTACGGGCCCGAGAGGAATATTAAAATAAATATGACATGGGAGGGAAAATGCAATCTTCTCATGAACTGTGTACGACCCTCTCTCTCTCTCTACAGGGTGATTCAAAAGTCAGGTTACATAGGGAAATACTGTATTATGTAATGATACAGGGGAATAGTCACATCACACGTTCGATATGGCCACCGTTAACGGCAATGCACTCGTGCAGCCAGCTAGGAATATCGCATCAATGCGCTCCTCCTTCGATAACATCTCATAACTCATTTACCTGCAAAGAAACAGAAAAGCCCTACGTAACCTGACTTCTGAATCACCCTGTATAACAAATTTTATTCTCCGCTGTTGGATCGACTGACTCTCCATCCGCGCTGTACTCTCGTTTTTCCTTTTACAATTCGAATTTTTACCTGGCATTGGAGAAACGATCATTATTCTCTTTTCATTTGATCCTAGAACTGAGAAACAATTTTAAAATACATTTTATATTAAGAGTTTTACAAATTTATAACTCTTTTATTTTATTTAACTTATTTTACCTATTTTGCAATATTAAATGATTTTGATTTTGATTTCAAGTACGATACTATTTGAAATTAAGATTATTTACGAATGCATGATTTGTTGAAGTGGAGCTGTAGCATCATATGACGTATTCTCTCACACCCGAGGGGTTGAAAAAAACAACATCAATATTCCATTAAAAACCTGTTGAAACCCGTTCGGATGTTTTCGTGCGAGCAATCACTATTTTGGGGGGGGGGGGGGGGGTACCTTAGGACTACTTTGAACTTACTAACTTATCTTTTTCATTTATATCAAAAATTTTACTACATTTTATATTCTTTATAAATCCCTAATTTTGCAATCCCAACAATATGTCAACACCACTGTGTGTGTGTGTGTGATCATCTTTTTTATGACTAACATGCAAGGACAGACGACTTTAATCATGAATAATATCGATTCCGTGAAGGAAGTTAACACGAAAATCGATAAACATGTCACGTTTTGTTCGTAACTGTAAAATGGAATTGTAAACGTTATTTCATGTCAGTATTCATTGCGTGAGAGGTCCAGATAGGTCCGATGCATAATAACTGATTCACGTGATTCTTCACACCCGCTACAAAACGTGATGTGGTGAGGAGGTCGAGACCTTATTGAGGGAATGAATGCTAGGAAAATTAGCTATTATTTAACTTCGTGCTTGGAAATGACGATGGATTTTGAGATACACTAAATACACTTGAGATACACTAAATACATTTGAGATATGCTAAATATACATGATACACTAAATACATTTGAGATACGCTAAATATACATGATACACTAAATACATTTGAGATACACTAAATACACTTGAGATACACTAAATACATTTGAGATATGCTAAATATACATGAGATACACTAAATACATTTGAGATACGCTAAATATACATGAGATACACTAAATACATTTGAGATACACTAAATACACTTGAGATACACTAAATACATTTGAGATATGCTAAATATACATGAGATACACTAAATACATTTGAGATACGCTAAATATACATGAGATACACTAAATACGTTTGAGATACACTAAATACACTTCAGATACACTAAATACATTTGAGATACACTAAATATACTTGAAACACGCTAAATGATAACAACAGACAAGGTCATATGACAGAATGAAGCCAAGAGCTTAACGTGGAATCCGAACCTAGGGTCAATACATCATGTGATCTCGGAGAAAGGTCACCCATCCAACGTCTGCCTGGAACCAATGTATTCGTACTAACAGCAAGTTTCATACGAAAGAGAAGACCTGAAACTTAACGTGTAATCCGAACCACGAAGATCATCCGCCCAGCTCCTACTCAGATCCAACGTCGTTGAATTTCGCTGAGCTTACGGGAAGCGGTGGAACCACGTGACCACGACGTATTGAAACAACTATATTAACAGTAAATAATTGTTCATAAGTTTATCATTAAGAAAGATATTATTGGCGTCATTAACAAGCATTTAGGAATACCAAAACGATGCACAAATGAACCTCAAAATGTTATTTTAACTAACTTTATGTACTGTTATTTAAAAAAGTTCCTGAAACTCCATAATAAGATAAATAGAACTTCACAACAGGACCTTTTTAACCGATTGTTTCGGAAAAAAGTTCACCTAAAATACCAAAAGAAAACTGTAACATTACCAATTAGTAATTTTTTTATGATGTTTGGTAATTATTTGTAGGTGAACTTTTTTCTTTTTTCCAACACTGTACATTTAAACTATAAAATTCACTATAGTTACTGTAGGTACTGTAGTCTTTTTTTATATAGGATTTGCTAATTGTATCCCTGATAGACTCTGAAAATATGTAAACATATATAAAATATGTAAAATAAAGTGTTAATACAGGGTGGCGCAAAAGGTACCAACCAACATTAACTTACATTTTCTTCGAAACGAATGAATAGAATTCGATAAAAATTTGCTGACATTATATTACTCACGCCATTTGTTTAACATCAGTTTGGAGAGAATCACTGAGAATGTCATTGTTTGAACTATCGGAAGCACTATGGAAGCGGCATTGATTGGCCTGCCTATTCGCCTGATCTCAACCCGTGTGACTTCTTTTTGTGGGGATACTCAAAGATAGAGTTTACCAGAGCAACCCAGACTTTGGAGGAGCTGAAATCATCGACTGAACGTCAAATCGTCCACATTCCGACAGAGGTTCTCCGCAGCGTGGTATCGAATTTTGGGATGAGGTTGGGAAAAATCGTCGAAGTGGAGGGACAGCACATCGAACACATTGTCATATAAATGGCTTGAGATGCTGATTTGAATGGCGTTTGAACTAGCTTTGTACTCTCAATAGTTTTGGTGAAATAAAGGCTTAAACTTGGTAGGTACCTTTTGGGCCACCCTGTATGTAAGTGTAAGTCACGTGAGTGAGTCACGTAAGTTACGTGAGCGAGTCACGTCAAGATGACGAACTCACTTCATCTATACCTTCAGTGTGATTATAGCAGTAGCCGAGTGCCGAGTTGTTAATCTGAAGGTGTTCAGGGGTTGAAGTCCATGCCCGTACTTCAGATTTGAGCGATTAAGGTGTTTCTCTGGGTTCCACCCTCAGGGGTATAGTGGATTGGATCCCACGTAAAGTTATAGGTGTCCTCCGTCACGTGACCTCTGTTGTTACGAAGGGGGTTAAACAAACCCGAGTATCACTATTGTACTTTTTGCTTTTCAATTGTTTCAGGATGGAAGCACGCAATTTTCATCTTATTACTTAGTGAACGTAAGGGTCAGTATTAAAATTACAGTGATCTCTATATATATACAATTTCGGAATAAAGTTCGCCTAGAAACAAAATATTTAGAAAGCATAAAAAATTACTAATTAGTAATATTGTTTCTCTTTGGATATATATATATATATATATTTTTTTTTTTTTTTTTTTGGAAACTAATAAAATTCCAAAAACAAACGAACACAATTAGTATTTAAAAAAATTTTTTTTTTTACTATACTATACTATGTTATCTTAACGTACTATACCCTACTACACTATACCCCTTTCAAACCCACTACTACAAATGTTTTTGAGAAACCAAAATCTGATTTTTATTTAGTTTAAAATCCCATAACGTTTTTTTTTAACTGAAAATTGTGAGGATAAAAATTTATTTCTTCGTTTTCAAGGAAAAAAATGTGTTCGATCCTCATGTAATGAAGCTCCTTTCGATCTAATATATCGTAATATGGGGTGACTTTGGCTCAATGGGTGACATTAGCAATTCTTAAAAAAAAAACGCCTAGTTTTATGCATTTTGTGCAAAAAGAAACCGTTTCATGGAAAAAATTACTTTTATCATTTTTAATCTATGGAATTTTACCTATCTTTTTGTCTAAACACATTTTGCTCTAGCTTCCTTAACTTATGAGTTACGTTGTGACAATTGTCAGCGGAAAAATTGGTGTTTTGGGGACACCCTGTATATAAGAAGACTTAACTATTTTATTTTTATTTGCTCGCAGCCCAATCATCGTTTGGACAGAATTTACGATGGCAACATACGTCAGTCCGGAAACAGTTGTTCCCGTTTGCTTAACCCGAGTTGACCTTTTCTGGCCTTCTGTAAGTACTGAAATTTGGCCTTAAAACGTTTGGCATATTTTAGACATAAATATTGGAAAATTTTAAAGCATTTGGCCATTTTTTTTTAGATTAAAGTTTTACCTTAGTCAGTGGCGTAACTAGGCATACGCATTATACGCACGTACGTACAATTTAAAAAAACATTCGCCACCGGTTACCTGATAACATGTTTTCATTATGGTTTAAATTTGAAATTAAGTCTAGTATTCTATATTTTATTCATTTGCGTATTTATTTAATTATTTATTTACTTTATTATTTATTTATATGTTTATAAATAAATACAATTTCTCGTGACATTTTATGTATTTTCGATTTTCACGACCTCGTGCCTATAGTTTTTTAATGTTTGGTTACGCCCATGTTATTTAAGCTATGATGCTTGTGTCCTTATACTTTTTAAAATTTAGGCTTTAATATTTTATCTTTGTTTAGGAATACTTTCATCAACATTGCTTGTTTTGAGTGAGTTTCTCCTTTTATAAGACATATTCTAAGTCTATTTACATTCCGCTTATTGGTCTTTTTTTAAACATTTTTTTATATATATTTCATGCTGACCTTTTTAAAGAAAAGATTATTTTAGTATGTTTGAAGTTGGCCTTTTTTGAAGAAACATTTTTATTGGCGGTGGCGGTGGGGGGGGGGGGGGGGGGGGGGGGGAGGAATCATATTTTAATTTTTACCAAATATTTCCAATTTATTTTAATTTGGTCTTTTAAGAAACATTTTTGGAGTCACATTTCAATTTGGCATTTTTAAATAAACATTTTTAGGAGTCATATATTAATTTGGTCTTTTGTAAGGAACATGGTTTGGCATATTTTAGTTTGGTCTTTTTAGACTAAAATATTTGCCTTCATTCATACTTGGCCTTGGCCTTATTTCATACAGAGAGAGAGAGAGAGAGAGAGAGAGAGAGAGAGAGAGAGAGAGAGAGAGAGAGAATGTTTAAAAAATATGGACATTTTTATCTTCCCCTAAAAAATAATCCCCCATTCTAAAATAGGTTCATTGAATAACACCGTAATAAAATACGGAGGTCGGGAGTTGGAACCCCGATAATTGTGATTAGTAATAAGACAGGAGATTAGCGCAATGGCGGGCATTAGTTGGCTTGAGCGCTGGACCACCTTTTTTATGGCCCTCCTTACAAACTAGGATCACTTAAATAACTTTAAAATCCTTTATACGGAACCATTAAATCCTACGCCCTCAGAAAAGAGGAATCATCAACGAACATAAATAAACCAGCGATAAAATTAAGTTTAACACACCTATATATATATATATATATAGATATATATATATATATATATATATATATATATATATACACAGTGTGTCCGTAAAGTCATGATGGGATTTTAAATAGCTACATTATTGCAACGAAACATGATAATGAGATGAAAAAAAGGCAAATTGAAGAACAACTCTAAAAGAATAACTTTATTTAACGTAGTTCGATATGGGCTCCTCTGGTAGCCCTGCAGACATCTAGGCGGTGATTCAATTCCAGTCACACGCGCCCAAGAACATCAGGAGTGACGGATGCGATAGCTTCCGTGATTCGCTCGTGCAAGTGATGAATATCCCTGATGGGTACACTGTACACGCTTTGCTTGACGTAACCCCACAAATAAAAGTCCAAAGGTGTCAGGTCCGGAGAGCGTGGAGGCCATGGCTTCCATCCTCCTCTTCCTATCCATCTCTGTGGAAATTTTTCATTAAAGAATTCTCGAACAACGTTGGCATAGTGCGGAGGAGCACCATCTTGCTGAAAGATGACATTATTGTCAATAAATTGGGGTACTGCAAAATGTTCCAACATAGCGAGGTAGTTGTGTGACGTCACAGTGGGTTCCGCGAAGAAAAATGGGCCAATCACTCGATCTCGTGCTAGAGCACACCACACATTAACTTTCGGGCTATTACGCTCATGTTCAACATAGGCATGTGGACAGCCTAGACTAACTACGAGATAAAGGTTAAGCTTAGCCTAGACTAACTACAAGATACAACTTTGAGAGTTGTTCTTAAATTTGGCATTGTTTCATCTCATTATCATGTTTCGTTGCAATAATATAGCTATTTAAAATCCCACCATGACTTTACGGACACACTGTATATATATATGTATATATACATATATATATATATGTGTGTGTGTGTGTGTGTGTGTGTGTGTGCGGTGGAGAGCGCAAGAGAGCAACTCGCTTCTCCACCAAGCCAGGCCTAGAGGCGGGGTCACCAGTTTGACCTTCGTTGTGTAAAGAGAGACCAACACGCGGAACTTCAATGAGATTAATGTATGATGTGCTGCACACTATATTTACTGTTATTAATTTAAACTTTCTGTTTCACTCGTGTTTTGATGCAGTTTCGGAAATAAATTCACCGAAATCATTAGAAGAAAGCTACATATATCACGAATTAGTAATTTTTTTTTATGCTTTACAAAAATTCTGTTTTTAGGGAAACTTTTTTCTTTTTTTCAATGTTGAAATCTCATTTAAATTTAGATTTTAGTTCCCTTGAAAATGTCTGGAGTATGAGAACGAAACGGTGTGTTCCACATAACGAAATATTTATGAACAGTTTATTCCAAAAGAATTTTCCATAACTTTTCTTTACTTGAAGGAAATGCAATGAAGAAGCTCACGAAGGAGTCTATTTTTAGACTCTATAATAATAATAATAATAATAATAATAATAATCAGAAGGTAAGAACCATGTTCCATATCCCCCCCCCCCCCCCGAGAAAGTAGGAGTTAGGGACCCAAGCGTCTGGGCTACCTACCCTAGCCAGAGTCAATTAAAGTTGGATGGCCGACTCGCCGCTTCGTTGTAACGCAAGATGCAAAAAAGACAACCGCTCAGCTCAAGGCAGTAAATTAATAAACCAAATACTTCCTATAAAATAATATATCGAGCGTGTAATAGAAGCATCAATTCATTATTTGTTTACGACTTCATAATAATAATAAAAAGCTGCAAAATGAGAAAGTTCTGAAATTCTTAAAAGAAAGTTACGCGAAAAAGAACTTTCCCATTTCATCAGATACTTTGAAGCTAATTAAATTTACAGATTCACTGTTTCGCATCTACAAACTTCTAATTTCTATTTTGTTTATTTTAACTTTATAATTATATATATATATATATATATATATATATATATATAGGGTGTCCCATAAGTCTGGTCTCATAGGACAATTTATTTTAAATTAAATTTACAAAAGTAATACATTATAACTAAAATAAATGTCTTCTCCTCACGAGTGTAATTCACTTCCATATTAGCCATTGCGTGTTATTCTACCTGCAACAAACAAAAGGTCCCAAAATAAGACGTCACTTTGAACCTTTGTTTTAGTTCTAATGTATTACTTTTGTAAATTTAATTTAAAATAAATTTTCTTACGACACTGGACTTATGGGACACCCTGTATATATATATATATATTATATAATAATATATATATATATATATTATATACAACTTCAGAGACGACCCTACGACGAGGAGCATCAAAGACACCGCCTTTTTTTTAGGGGGTCCTAGATGGCTCAGTGAGAAAAGGCGTGACTAAGTGATACTACACGACTATCGGGGGTTCGATTCCCATTGTCATACAAACTCTTAACTCATTACCCTTCCTCTCTTTCACACCTTCTACAGCTAGTTTATCGCCCTTTAAGAGTATTCAAAAACAAGTCGATATACGATACATTTTCAACAGTTGATACAACCTGGTGCATTCCTCTTTTCAGATGTACATGCTCTCCCTTAACCTCGGGCTGTTCTTCCTGCCATTTTTATTGCTCATCCTCCTGTATTCCCGTATCGTGAGGCAGCTCTTCATAGACGACAAGTATTTGTGTCCCCACAAACCAAACTCCAACTTACAAGCCAGAAAACAGGTTTCTTATACTTTTTAATGGTTTTACTACTACTACTGATATATTATATATATATATATAATATTTAGGAGAAATCCAATGACAAGGAGAAATGTAAATGCCATGAAAGTCTTCTTTAATGCAACGTTTCGAGCAATACGCTCATCTTCAGGCTGTTTATAACAATGTGAAATTAAAATCAATATTGAATGAAAACAAACAGAAAATTTCTATAACCTATTCATGAAGACAAATTTTAAAGACTGAGAAAAGAGGGTTAAATTCTAAGTTATACAGATTTACATATAAAAATTAAGAAGCTATTTTTAAATACATATAGTAAATGTGAAATTAATACACTGGAAAAATTAACAATAGTACACTGGAATAATGAAACTAACTACCTTACACTGCAGTTTCCGAGGCTAACTGAATTGAGCCGAGGCAATACGGGAAAACAAAAGATGGCGAGGGCGATTGGGGAAGGGGGGATTATAAGGAATTGGGGAAGGAGGAGGGATCATAGCAAATTGAGGGGGACGGCGGATGAGTCAACATTTAGACTCGGGGACAATGTTTTGATGAAAAGCGATTCCAAAATTCTTAGTGAGTTGGGACAAGTATTACAACCAAGAATTTTAAAATTGTCTAAAGTGACATCAATTTTACATTCTATGCTGTGTTCGCGAATCCTCGAAACCTCTTTAGTTTTTAAAATTTTACCTGTTCGGCCACTTATTCCCATATGCGAATAAAATCTAGCCCTGAGAGAGCGAACAGTGCTGCCAATGTAATTCCCAAGGAGACACCTAGGGCAGGTAAATAAATATACAACACCGCTACGCAACGAGTCAGGGGTTCGATCCTTCGCTGAGAAAAAGCTACCTAAAGACGTTTTATTAATAAATATGATGCGGAAATCAGTATGATAAAAAAATTTCCTTAACAATTTTGTAAATTTAAGCTTAAATTCCTTATTCAAAGGACCCATTTCAGGTACCAAGAAATATTTTATATCCTTCGGCACTGTAATATAACGTATACAATGGAAACTGAGCAAAATGGCTCCCTCCCCTTCTTAGATCTTTTAATTTCCAAAAACGGTGATTCTATTACTACATCAGTTTACAGGAAGCCCACTGTCACTGGTTTGGGCATGAATTTTTAGTTTTACTGATTTCAACTATAAGATGTCTTGTATTAAAACTCTCCTGTTCAGAGGATATAATTTGACCTCTAGTTTACCTTACTTAATGATGAATTTAATAATCTAAGATCATACTTTACTAATAATAGTTTTCCTGTTCAATATGTAGACAAACTAATTAGATCCTTCTTAAAAGTGTTTATAGCCCTCAACTTCCATGTATTACAGTGCCGAAGGATATAAAATATTCTTGGTACCTGAAATGGGTCCTTTGAATAAGGAATTTAAGCTTAAATTTACAAAATTGTTAAGGAAATTTTTTTATCATACTGATTTCCGCATCATATTTATAAAACGTCTTTAGGTAGCTTTTTCTCAGCGAAGGATCGAACCCCTGACTCGTTGCGTAGCGGTTTGTATATTTATTTACCTGCCCTAGGTGTCTCCTTGGGAATTACATTGGCAGCACTGTTCGCTCTCTCAGGGCTAGATTTTATTCGCATATGGGAATAAGTGGCCGAACAGGTAAAATTTTAAAAACTAAAGAGGTTTCGAGGATTCGCGAAACAGCATAGAATGTAAAATTGATGTCACTTTAGACAATTTTAAAATTCTTGGTTGTAATACTTGTCCCAACTCACTAAGAATTTTGGAATCGCTTTTCATCAAAACATTGTCCCCGAGTCTAAATGTTGACTCATCCGCCGTCCCCCTCAATTTGCTATGATCCCTCCTCCTTCCCCAATTCCTTATAATCCCCCCTTCCCCAATCGCCCTCGCCATCTTTTGTTTTCCCGTATTGCCTCGGCTCAATTCAGTTAGCCTCGGAAACTGCAGTGTAAGGTAGTTAGTTTCATTATTCCAGTGTACTATTGTTAATTTTTCCAGTGTATTAATTTCACATTTACTATATGTATTTAAAATAGCTTCTTAATTTTTATATGTAAATCTGTATAACTTAGAATTTAACCCTCTTTTCTCAGTCTTTAAAATTTGTCTTCATGAATAGGTTATAGAAATTTTCTGTTTTGTTTTTCATTCAATATTGATTTTAATTTCACATTGTTATTAAACAGCTGAAGATGAGCGTATTGCTCGAAACGTTGCATTAAAGAAGACTTTTCATGGCATTTACATTTCTCCTTGTCATTGGATTTCTCCTAAATATTAAATTGAAGCTCTGTAGAAGCAACCCGCATGATTATATATATATATATATATGCTACAAACCCACAAGGAAAAAGAAAAACGATTCCAAGGCCGTTCGTGTATTCAGAGCTACACCTCGTCAGGGAATGAAGAGAGAAGGCAAGATGCCCATAAATATACAGTATACAACGTAGCAGAAACCAAAACAATTAGCACATACTTAACAAGAGTTAATGAGAGGCAAAAGAATTTTAACAAGATATTGTCAATTTTATACATTCCCGCACTGTTATTGAAATTGTTTTTAAAATGAATAAATGCCTATCTTTACAGGATCTAAAAATTTGGAGATGCTCTAATCAGTTCAATTTGAAGTCTATTGCAAGCCTACTAATAATAACTATTATGTGCATTTTTATTCTGACCATCATCCCTCGATTAAATCCCCTATTTTCTCTGCTATGTTTCTTAGAGCATTGAGAGTTGTCAGTCCTGAATTTTTAGATTCCGAGTTATGCAATATCATGAATATTGGAACTAAATTATGTTATCCTATTTCATTTTTAGATAACTGTCTTAGGAAAGCCAAGAATAGGTATTATAATAATGTAATTGTAAAGGAATTTGAGCGTAAAAATATCCTTAGCCTACATTACCATGTTAATTTTTAATATCTTCCGACTTTACTTAAAGCGATTGGCATCAATGTAGTCTTTAAGTATAATAATACTGTTAAATCACGCCTAATAAAGAATAGCCCTGATAATGTTGTTGGTTGTGTGTATTCGATCGGATGTACACAATGTAACTCAGTAGCTATATATGTATATATAGGCCAAACGGGTAAAACGTTAGATATTAGGGTAAAACAACATAAATATGCGTGTAGAACAGCTAATAATTCCAATGCTTTGTTTAACCATATGTATAGATGTAATTATAGCATCAAGTGGGATAGTCTAAAGCGCTTGTTGAAAACAGAGATATAATAGAAAGAAATATTCTAGAATGTGCATTTATCCATTTTAAAAACAATTTCAATGACAGTGCGGGAATGTATAAAATTGACAATATCTTGTTAAAATTCCTTTTGCCTCTCATTTACTCTAATGAGTTACTAAGTAACTAAGTATGTGCTAATTGTTTTGGTTTCCGCTACGTTGTATATATTTATGGGCATCTTGCCTTCTCTCTTCATTCCCTGACGAGGTGTAGCTCTGAATACACGATTGGTCTTGGAATCGTTTTTCTTTTTCCTTGTGGATTTGCAGCATTCATTCATTTCACGTGTTTAATTGTGAAAGTCATATATATATATATATATATATATATATATATATATATATATGATACACACAGACCGTGCATGGAACGGACATGTTATGTCCCTTGAAAAGTGGACGCTCAATTCTGCCAGTTGAGGTTTAAGTTTTTTTTGGCTAAAAATATAATAGTTACCCCTTTTTATAGAAAACCTCAGGGAACCATTCTGAGTTCATTCCCATATATATATATATATATATATAAAATGCGCCTCGGTGATGTAGTGGTTAGCGTCGCTGACTACGAATCTATCGGCCCCGGGTTCGAGACCCGACGGCAGCCGGCGCGCAGCAAAACCCAGCTGTTCATCCTTCCACACAATAGAGAAAGTGGTTGGTAGTTAAATGGGTATCCTAGGTGGCCTAGTGGTTAGGACGCTGGGCTGCTGATGGGGCGTGGTCGGATTCCACGTTAAACTGTAGGTCTAAGGTGGAGTGAAAAGCTTGACCTTCGTCAGAATGAACAATTCGGGCGGAAGCTAACCAAAGGTTATATATATATATATTGGGGTGGTCCAAAAAACCAAAGTTTTTAAATTATTTTCTCCCACCCTCGCATATTGTTCCTGTATGGTAAATATTACGATGTACAAAATTATAGCTCAATTGAAATAGGATAAAGAGTTGCGAAATAATTTCTAAAACTAGCACTTTCAGTATTTGCCCAGCTATCATCGTGGTGGTACGTGTCCCATCTTCTCTCTTAGTGCCGTGTACTAATTTCTTAAATTCATTTTATATACAACGCAAAAAGTCGAACATTTAAAGTGTTTTGGAATTTTTCTTTATGTGGTTCCAGTTTTGTTTCATTTGTTTTTTGGCATAAATCAAATGCCTTTTCTTCAAAAATTGAGTTTCATTTTGCAACCTATAAATATGTTTATATTGTCGTCATTTTTTGTGAAAATGATTTTTTCTAGTAGT
Organism: Bathynomus jamesi; assembly: GCA_023014485.1. Classification (NCBI taxonomy): domain Eukaryota; kingdom Metazoa; phylum Arthropoda; class Malacostraca; order Isopoda; family Cirolanidae; genus Bathynomus; species Bathynomus jamesi. The sequence continues at coordinate 344,031 of JAJOZX010003315.1, read as the reverse complement.
GGAACAAAATCAATGGGTGGGGAATAGAAAAATTCGGAAAAAAAAAAATTTTCATCTATTTTTTGGACCACCCTAGTATATAATATATATATAGCCCACGTTCGGCTTCCATCATGAAAAAGAAAAATTATAGTTTTTATCATTTACAATTATTTATTTGGACTAGAGTGGATTTAATTTTCCCCAGAAGAGTTCCTTGTTCTACGCACGGTCTGTGCGTAACAGAAAAGTTTCTCAGGGGACCATTCTTAGTTGTAAAAACATATAATATATATATATATCAGACATGGAGTAATAGTAATAGGCGATAGTAATAGTAATAGACTAGTACAGGATTTTTCAAGTAATAGTAATAGATCATAATTTGTTGGCTGTAATAGTAATAGAAGGGAAAATAATAGATAATGGTCTATTACTTTTCCATTACAGTGGCAATGGACATATTGCGTGAACAAAGAACTGAAAAATGAACTAAATCTACTCTAAACTAAAAGAAACGTATGGGAAATTGTGAACTAATATTGTGGTAAATTTTTCCTTCAATAAAGTAAAATTTATGAAGACGTCCAGTCTCTGAAATTGTAATGATTTGGTTGAAACAAATATTTAACACACTACTGCTTCTAATTGCATTTAAATAGACATTTAAAGATCCTTTTCAAATGAATGAAATACCTCACATACAAAAGTAATAGTAATAGATGACCAAGTAATAGTAATAGAAGAAATCAAAAGTAACAGTAATAGTAATAAAAACCCAGTTATTATAATAGACCCCCATGTCTGATATATATATATATACAGGGTGGGCCGAAAGTCTGGATCCATAGGAAAATATTTATTTTAATACATAAATTACAACAAATGGTAAATACTTAAAATGAATATCAACTTTAACTCGTAAATGCGTATCCGTGATACTGTACAGTGGTTCGTACTCCAGTATAAACAACAAATTATAACAAATGCTCAAATTGGCGGCCTCTGACATCGAGACACTTAGGGATGGAATTTATGATTTTTAATAATTCTTCGAATTGACGTTCTCGAGTTGCGTGTTTCATTTGATAATCTTCTTGTTGACTTTACTGGACTATTCGTTAAAGTTTCACATACCATTGCGGAGGTATTTTCATCAGTTGCAGTTTTTGGACGACCAGAACGCCGTCGATCATGTACACTTCCTGTTTCTTTGAAACGTTTAAACAACTTGCCAACAGTCGCATGTGTTACTGGATGCTTATCAGGATGATTTCTATTGAATTCGGTAGCAACTTCTCTGTGTGTAGCGCCCTGTCTTGCGTACATGAGCACAAGTTCTACCCGGTCTTCTGTTGTTAGATTCGAAGCCATTTCTGGGCTGAAATAAAAAACGTATTTGAGTATTTATACTGGAGTACGAACTACTGTACAGTATCACGGATACGCATTTACGAGTTAAAGTTGATATTCATTTTAAGTATTTACCATTTGTTGTAATTTATGTATTAAAATAAATATTTTCCTATGGATCCAGACTTTCGGCCCACCCTGTATATATATATATATATATATATATATATATATATATATATATATATATATATATTGTAGCCATCTTATAATTATTCTAATCTAACCATTTGGAATGATTGTCAGGTAGTCTTCAGGTAGTTCACTCATTATTTTGGTTGTTGCAACTTGGTTTTTTTTTTTAATTAAAATTTGGTTACTTGTATATACTAAACAGTTTGAGACAAAATCTAACCTAACGTTACCACAGTCACGTAACCTAATCTAAACTAAACAACACCTAACCTAACCTAAACAGAACCTAAACTAACGTATCCTTAGCTCACCTAACCTAACCTAAATTAACAAATACGTAACCTCCCTAATCTAAATTAAGCAATACCTAACCTCACCTAACATAAATAATACCAAACCTAACCTAACCCACCTAACCTAAACTCACTTAACTAACCTAACCTCACCGCAAGGCCTTTTGAGGTACTTTTCCTTGTAACCTAACTCCACCTAACCTAAGCCCACTTAGCTAACTTAACCTAACCCCACCTAGCCTAAACTCACTTAACTAACCTAACCTCACCTATCCCCCAACTAACCTAACCTAACCTAATATATGATCTCTGATTAATTTATTTTATTAGCACTAGTAACTGAACTAAATAATTAACCCAAGTTAATTTTGAAAGGTTGTGGTGATGTTGGGCACTGTGGTTGCCAGCTTTTTCATCTGCTTAATGCCGTACCACGTGTTCAGTCTTTGGCATTTCTTCGTTTCAGACGTTTCCACGTTGAGCAGCGTAAGTATACGTTTCATAATATATACATAACCGATAAGGTCATTGAGTGAGGGAAAACGTCGAATTTTTTTAATACTGTAGAATAAAAAAAATAAAGTACAACCACCTGGAATTGGACGGTTAGAAAACGTCATAAAAGTTTCTAAGATGTCAATAAAGCGTTTATGTCTCATTTGTTGATGGGCGCTTTTATCGTTAGGGGTAACTACCTTCTTAGTAATGGTTTCCTCTTTTCTTTTTTTTTTGTTTCCCTCAGGACTGGTATTTCAATATAATTTTTTTCTCAAGGACAATGATCTACGTGAACTCAGCCGTGAACCCTGTTCTTTACAATCTAACCTCCTCTAGATTCAGGGATTCTTTATCCCGGATTTTGGGATTCAAGAAGAAGCAGGGCAGTATTTCCCGAACTTCCTCTTTCCACCCTGGTGTGACCTTGCAGGTGGGCGTAGCCTTACCCATAATTAACGCCTCTCATCATCTGGAGAGGTCTTGTACCGTACCTTGGTACGCGGAGAGACAACAGCAACGTTCGCCCTTTGCCACCCATTCCTTGAAGCTTACCCCAAACAGCGCTGCCCACAATCGGTCCACTTCTTCCGCCCACCCCAGCCCATTTTTCCTTCACCGTACCAATTCCTCCCTCACCCTCTCTACCCAGCTGAGCAGCCCCGCCTCAGACAGGACCACCTCCTCCTCCTCCTACAGGAAGAACTTCCTCAGCAAAATCTCATCTTCGAGTTCAAACTCGCGGAAGAATCCCTTCAGGAGCACCAGTCTCAGTCCGAACAAAAACCACTTGAAAGTAGGGGGCAAAAGTCCCTTTTTGGGCAGGAGTGCCACGATGTTGCCCAGCCCTTCGCATCTCTCGGACAGAGGGGAAATAAGAAAAACGTGTAAAATACCCACGTGTTCTCGTGCCCAAAGTAACAATACGAACGGAAAAGAAGAACAGGTCTCCATTACATACATATCAACCAAATGTCCAAATGCCCAAGACGAAGAAAAGGAAAGTTACGTTTAGAATCCTCTAAACAATGACTTAATATCCTATTACAATATATTTACAATATATATATATATATATATATATATATATATATATTATATATATATATATATATATATATATATATATATGTGTGTATGTGTATATATATATATATATATATATATATATATATATTATAGAATTTATCCCAAATATATTCTATATTGGTATTCTGCGTCATTATATATATATATATATACAGGGTGTCCGAGAATTATCTGTACAATTTTGGCTGTTATTAAAAGTCAACCATGAAGTGTAGAAATTCCAGTGTTGTCCCATTTTACAGAGAATCTCATTAAGTTTTTTATGATACCACGTTTTGACAAGTTTTTTAGAAATGTACGCGGGTCACAGACATTGATGATTTAAAAGCAAGAATCACAGCTGCTATTGAGCGAATTGATGTGGATATGCTGCAGCGTACATGGCAACATTTGGAGTATCGATTGGATGTTTTGCGAATCACTAATGGTGCACATATCGAATGTTTGTAACAACGTTACTTTAATAAAAGAAACTTTTGAAAATACAGATTCTAAATAATCTTGTTTAAGAATTTTACGTGTGTTATCAAGAATTTTATTAAAAGATGAAATTGTACAGATAATGTTCGGACACACTGGAATTTCTAAAAAACTTGTCAAAACTTGGTATAAAAAAAACTTAATGAGATTCTCTGTAAAATGGGACAACACTGGAATTTCTACACTTCATGGTTGACTTTTAATAACAGCCAAATATTGTACAGATAATTCTCGGACACCCTATATATATATATATATATATATATGCCTCTAGGACAATATTCCCCCGCTGACAATATCCCTTCGCGGACAATATCCCCCGAGGATAATATCCCCGAGGACAATACCCCCCGAGGACAATATCCTCCGAGGACAATATCCCTCGCGGACAATTTATAGTCAATTTAAAGTCAATGTCACAGTGGGAAAGATAATTTTGACAATTTGTTAGATTAAACTGTAAAATCTCTCTATTTTCCTACCCTCGGATCACCGTCAAAAGCCTGGCTGCAGAGTCTTGATATTTTTTCTTCTGGGTTGTGTAGCATGACCCGCTACTCTCTGAATAATATGAACTTGTTGCAGTGATTGTTCGCGTTGAATAAATGAAATAAATTTCCAGATGTTTGGGTGAGCGCATGAAGCATCGGACGTAAAGCTCATACGCCATCTTTCGAGAGAAATGTTGGTTTTTGGCAATCCCTCTTTTGCTCTATCATATATATTCCACATATCTAAATCAAACATTGGTTTTCGACGTCCTCGACGATGTGGTCTTCCAATGTACGTGTCTTCAAAATAATCAACTACTCAATGAGTGTCTGGGGTCAGGATTTCATATAATTCTTCAAATGCTGCAACAACATTGTCAGGTGGGACAAGGGACAAGGCTGCTATCATTCTCATATTGAGCGCAAACTTTTTATCTAACCTAACCTAAAGGGGTATATATATAGACAGTGGTATTATATATATTCGGGGGATATTGTCCTGATACCACATATATATATATATATATATATATATATATATATATAGCTAGTAAAATATGCTTAAAAAATATGTTTGAATTTCAACATAATGCCCCAATATTCTATTAGAATAAACTTAAACTATACTTTAATACGTAATGTATAATAATAAGTATTTATTCTATACTTCAATTCTTTGTTTCAATATGTATTCTAATACATTTATTCTCGTAGAATACCCAAATATTATACAATTTATCTGAAGTATTTATTCTATACTGGAATTCTTCCTCCATAGATTTTTTTAAACATTTATTCTAGCAGAATACGTCTTTAAATTTGTACTTAAATTTCAGTAGAATTACATAATATTATATTCTATCAGAATATCTACAGGGTGTTTAACAAAATTTTACCATATATGTGGTAACATTTTTTTTAAGCACCTTGTGTATATATATATATATATGTTCCAAGTATTTTCTAAACTGGAATTCTTTCTACTTACGTATTCTACTCATTCTACTTCACATATTCTAGTAGAATTTTTTTTTTTTATTTGTGTGTTGAAATTCAGGTAAATATTAAGTTCCGCGGAGACCAGTGTTTTTGACAAAGTCGAAATGTTAAAAAGATCGTGATTGGCCGAAAATGGTCACGTGGGAAGTAACTAACCAATCTAAACCGACCACATAAACAAGTGTAACCTGGTACCCGGAAACTTAATATTAGCCGAATTTCGGTATAAACATAATATTCTATTATAAAATGTTTAAAATATATTTTGCCATAATATACAGGGTGCCCCATAAGTGCATCATCCGAAAATTTACTTTAAATTAAATTTACGAAAAGTAATACATTAGAACTAAAACAAATTTTCAAATTGATGTCTTGTTTTGGGACCTTGTTTTTTTTGTTGCAGGTAGAATAACACGCAATGGCTAATATGGAAGTGAGTTACAGTCCTAAGGAAAAAGCTGAGGCCTAATATGGAAGTGAGGAGGCGGAGGCCTTTTCTTCAGAAGTGTAACTCATTCCATATTAGCCACTGCGTGTTATTCTACCTGCAACAAAAAAAAAGAGGTCCCAAAACAAGACATCAATTTGAATATTTGTTTTAGTATTAATGTATTGATTTTGTAAATTTAATTTAAAATAAATTTTCCTATGAGACCGCACTTATGGGACACCCTGTATAATTCTATACAGGAATTCTTTCATGTTCCGTATGAATTGTGTCAAATTTGGTGAAAGAATCTTTTAAAGTGCACTTGAATTCTAAAATAAAATAATTTTATATTAAGATAATGTATTTAGAATATGTCTTACATTAGAATTAATTCCGAGTCCATTCTATGATGTAATTATTTGGTCATTACATTCTGTGATGTAATTCTTCTTTATTATGTATTCTATTACATTTTAAATAGAATATATTTTAACAAATTTTTTAGAAGTTTAAAATACTGAAATTATATTGTTATGGTTGGATGCGATACACCATACGATGTATACGAGGGTTCGACTCCAGTTCACAGTATAGTTTAATTTAAACAACAGCTTTTTAACCTTTATAAACCTACAACCTCCCCCCACCTTTCCCGCCAATATATATATATATATATATATATATATATATATACATATACAAAGTTATTGGGAGTTAATAAGGAATAGCTAAAAAACAAAAAAAAATTAGGGCCCCAAAGTCTCCGCGAAATACCCACAAAGTTGTAGTTTCGAAAAACAGGCCTTAGTTCGGTTACCTCCAGAAGAGAGTTGAACAGTTACCCAGAAAATTAAAAATAATTTCTGTAAATGAATTTTTTCAAAAATTTCAGATGACTTGAAAACGTCCATTTTAAAAATATAACATTAATTCTATATTACGATACCCATATCACAGATACCACTCGCAGGACCATTAAATACCATTCTTTTTCTTACCTTTACGAGCAACCAACCACTCACTAAGGCCGGTCCCACGCAGGATCGTTCCGCGACTCACGACTGACAACTCGGGTCGTGACGATTCGAGTCGCGTGTGATTATACATTGACAGAATGGGAGCCCCGCAAACTGCAGCGACCGCGACGCGATTTCCTAGAATCGTGGGGCTCCCATTCTGTCAATGTAAAATCACGCACGACTCGAATCGTCACGACCCGAGTCGTGAGTAGCGGGACGATCCTGCGTGTAGCCGACCTAAAGTAACGAAGCATTGAATGAAGTTTCAGATTTTACTCATAATCCCTAAACCTCTTTTAATAACCAACCAATTTATCTAATATAATTACCCGCGTTTCACAATGACCCCACTCTCTCCCTTATATATATATATATATATTATACTAAAATATACTTAATATATTATGAATATATAATAATAAAAGTATAAAAGGTATATCTTTAATGATATGAACAGATAATTTGAATCCTATTTTTTATATGTCAATATATATATATATATACATACATATATATATATATATATATATATATATATATGTGTGTGTGTGTGTGTGTATTTGTTGTTTTTTATGTATACTTTGCATGCAGATAAAACTGTATAACGCTCATATAATTTTTTAAGAATATATATATATAATTGGTAACCATTCTCGTCATATATTGTGATCTAGTATTTAAACTGCAATATATATATAGGCCCATATACGGTCGACACCTCTGCAGCATCTCGACTCATTTGCGGGATATGTGTATGTGTAATTTTTTACTCTGAAAAATAATTTTGATTAAGTGGTTTAAATTAATGATTAGGGCACGGAGATTGGGATGGGATACCAAATTAATTATTATTATTAATATTATCATTATTATTATTATTAGTATTAAGTGAATAAAAGCAATGAATAGACTTAAGAAATAAAACTATCACCTGTGTGTGTGTGTGTGTGTGTGTGCGCGCGCGCGAATCTATCTGTTTTATCTAATTGTGTCTACTTTGATAAATCGAAATTACCCCTAAAAATACAATTAAACATACCTACAATATATATATATATGTACCTATATATATATATATATATATATATATATATATATATACATATATATATACACTCGTGTATACGTCATGGAAGTTCAATTTTTTTATAATAAACTGATTTGTGTCAATTATTTTGTATTAATTGTGTGCGCGACCATCTCTTCTGACGAGAACAAAAGCTCGCGCTTTTACTTACTCCAAACATGTCTTAAAACCAACAATACAATCGTGTGCGCGCAAGCAAGCGCGCGAATCTATCTGTTTTATCTAATTGTGTCTACTTTGATAAATCGAAATTACCCCTAAAAATACAATTAAACATACCTACAATATATATATATATATATATATATATATATATATATATATATATATATACTCGTGTATACGTCATGGAAGTTCAATCATTTTTATAATAAACTGATTTGTGTCAATTATTTTGTATTAATTGTGTGCGCGACCATCTCTTCTGACGAGAACAAAAGCTCGCGATTTTACTTACTCCAAACATGTCTTAAAAACAACACTACAATCTCAAATGGATGTGTTTGTAGTTAATATATATATATATATATATATATATATATATATACTTTATAGCCTTAAGAAAAAAAAAAACAAATGCTAGAACCTAGACAATAGTTTGAAACAGCAGGTAACCACAGTCCAGCAGTTTTCCAGCCTGGTGCGCGAGAAATGAAATTTCGCTTTGTCCTCACCAGTCTACAGGATGGGTACATCTTTCCCGAGGAGTCGCTCCTGGCGAAGAAACTGTCTTGGGTCGCATCATGCTCTGCCAAAGTGGTGAGGAGAAGGGAGGGCTTTCCTTTCTCGTGTGTCAGGCTGGAACAGTGTTTGAGTGTGGTTTGAAAGTATATATATATATATATATATATATATATATTCCGGAGTCATTGTTGTATTAAATAATCTTTGTTATTCAAATAATCAAAATACTTTCCTAAAATATATAATAAAATTTTGTTAATGTGTGTGTATAATATATATATATATATATATATATATATATATATATATATATATATATATATATATATATATATATATATATATGCTGTGAATAAAGATATCCATCCTTTGTATTTTTATATTTCCTGTAATATTTAATATGAAGAATATTAGATTATATAATAATAAATAATAATAATAATAATTGTTAATTGTTGAAAAGACAGTACAGATGACCTAAAAGTATAATCCCCCACCCCACCCCCACCCACACATTAAGGATTAAGGATATAGAATTTTAAATCCTAAATCTTAAGAAATGTACGTCTTGACTAATATCGTAACCACAGACTTTATAGGCAGACTCGAGAGCGCCTAACTTAAACCAAAGTCTACTTAATACCTTGTCTGATGACGGTCGGAATTTTCAGTTATAATTTTTATACACCTAAGGAGTTAAACAAGATGATAAGATGATAAGATAGGAAAAGAAAACGGAAAAATTCAGAAAAACTGCGAAGAAATTATGAATTTTAATGATCAACTCAAATATTCAGTATGTGTGTGTGTGTGTGTGTGTGTGTGTGATATATATATATAGTGTCCCCCAAAAGTCCTATTTTACTTGCCCCCTTATTTTATAATATATGTATACTTTATTATTGGGTTTTGTTCTTCAGAAAGGCAACAGACTGGTTTTTTTTTTATTTTATAGATACCTACAGTAAATGCATATACCCATAGCCCAGTGGTCGAATTGTAAAATTTTAACAAGGGGGATGGTGGGTAGAGTGGGATGGACATTGAATACGTACCATATCAGCTTATGAAGCTAATAATAATAATAATAATAATAATAATAATAATATATTTCTATTTATATATTTTTTGTGTAAGTGCACTCTACATTTTTAAAGTTTGGCAATCTCGTATAACAACTCCAAGTAAAACATAATTTATTTTAATTAGAATAAAATGATCGATTTCGTGAGATTCTTTCTATTATTATTTTCTCAAAAAATTTTCCAGCATTTTTAGGTGGTTGTTGGTTGTTGTTGTTAAAGCGTATTTTATTTAGATAACACAGGGGATGGTTATTTGATTTTCACTTAACGAGGGGGATGCCATCTCCCCTCAATTCGAGCACTGCCCATAGGCGGATTTACGTATAGCCAGAGTAAGGAGGGCAAATTTTGTCGTATTTCAACGTAAATGTAGCGAAGAAAACAAAAATAGAAAATAAATAAGTTTTAATCATTAACAAATTAAATGGATTCGCAAAAAATAAGTTTTAAAATAAAAAAAAACATCAAAACCTCTAATACCAAACTAACGATATCAAATGGCGCGACAATAAGCCACTGTGGCGACAATTTCGCCGCCTATACCTATACATATTTAATCTTTAATAATCTTTAATATCTTTAATATTATATATTAAAACCGTTCTTTCTAAGATATTCCTACTTACCACAACTAATTAGTTTGTCCCGCGAAAGAAATAACTATATTACCCCAACTTCACGGTGGTTTCAGGAAGATAGAGCACCTCCACACGCTGCTTGTGAAACTCGCAACTTGTTGAAGAAGCATTTTTCCGGCCGACTCATATCCCCTCATGGCCCCCATACCTACCTGACCTCACACCCACTAACATTTTTTTGTGGGGTTACGTAAAAGACGGTAGCTATTCTAAACCTAAGACGCTTGAAGACCTAAAGACCAAAATCTATGAGGTAATCAACAACACCCCAACTGAGCTATTTGCAAAAGTTATGTGACATTTGTGTAAGATTGAATATTGTGATAGAAAAAATGGCCATTACACTGAACACGTTATTTAATTAAGATTAATAAACTCCTATGTTTTACGTACCTATTCTGTTTGTCTCTGCCTAGATTCCGTTTCTTTAGTGGGGTGGGGGGGTTTAGTTTAGACCATTTAGAAATAGGGACATTTTTGGGGGACACCCGGTATATACTACGCATGAAAGTGCTCGATTTTACATAATGCAAAATTACCCCCGATCTATAGGACTCCAGATAATCTGAATGAAATGCGTCATTAGCTCGAGTGCAGGGGGTTAATATGTAAACCGCCTCTGGACACGAAAACATTTTTTGTGACGATGAAATATTCGTTAAGACAAATTACCTTCTTGTCTATGGCGTAGTGGCTAATACCCTCACCTTCTATTCAAGAGGCGGGGATTCGAACACTGGTAGGAAAATCTTTACATTATGCAAAATCATGCGTGTTCATGTATGATGATCCATATATATATATATATATGTATATATGGGAACAATACTGTTTGCTTAAGAGTAGGCTAACCATATTTCCTTGAGACAAAAACGGGACATTGGGATGGCAAAAAAGGGACGGGGGTTATGTAATATTCTGTATTCATGAAAAAGTAAGTACATAAACATATTGAGCTTACAATTATTCTTCAGTGACAGAACCCATACAAAAAACCCATACAAAACGGTACGTATGGTCAGCCTACCTATTTGCCAACTCATGTACCACACGTACTGTGAGGATCCCCCTCAAAATTTAACATTTAGAAATATATATATATATATATATATAATATATATATATATATATATATATATAAATTTTATATATATATATATATATATATATATACACACACATCCATTTTTATTTGATTGGAGTGAAAAAAACATCAAAGCGACATCTGGTAGTCAGTCGGTGGTGAAACGAATTTATTGACTCCATTTGCCAGATAGGACTTATCTCGTATCTGATGTTTTTAGATAAGAGAGAGTGTATACCGTCGCTATAGTTTTAATTACTTTTCAACAGGTGTAATTTCATTTCCAAAGATCAAACTTTATTTTGAAATACAAATATACATTAATATTATATGATTATATTGATACGATTGATCCTATTGATTATATTGTACGTACAAATTTACAATTACAAACACGGTTAGGTAGACTAGCTATGAGTGGATTTTAGGGTCTTTGCTCGTCTGAAACATTATAACATTATAGCAAATTCGTTAAATTTGCAACATATTTGTTACTTTTAAAAGATAGAATTTCGTCCCCTTTATTTATACCTTTTATAAAAAAATCTAAATATTATTCATATTTCTAAAGAATATTGTTTCAAATACAATAAACCTAAGGTTGACAATGGTTTCGCATCGGTCCTAATGTTTCGTATCAATTTTTTTTTCTTCGCTGTAACAGTATTTTGTAGGAGAGTTTTTTTTTTAAGTCAAAAGCGCGACATTACGACCGCTGCGCGACCACTAGCATCTTTTCCCTAATTAAATAAAAAAAATTTTTATCCTATAATAATAATAAGTTTGTAAAATCTGTTAATAATAAATATTAAAAAATATATTGGTCACGCTGCCACAACACATTTTGATGCGCCTAATTATTTGACAGACTTTTCATGGTACCATAAAAGGCAAATGAGTTTACTACGAGTTATCTCGTATTGGCAACGCGGATTACGCGTGGTGTTACGGGTTATCTCGTAGTGACAACATGGATTACGCCTGGTGTTACGAGTTAACTCGTAATGGCAATATGGATTACGCATGGTGTTACGAGCTATCTGGTAATGGATAGCGAACGTGTTAATTTACTGTATAAATATAACTTTCTGAAATGGATTCATGGTCGAGAATAAAGACAAAAAAAATAATGTTTAGAGTTTTTAAACCTCTTTCGTATCAGCCAAAACGATCCTCTGACGGAGGAAACCTACAACTATACGTGATGATATTCCAACCATCTAAGGGTCGCTACATCATCTAAATATAAACCAAAGTCCCCCATCGAACTACTGACCAAACCCAACGTCGCTTAACCGCGCTGATCAAACGGAAAGCGGTGTAGTGACGTGGCCACAACGTAACTCAAACAACCACCGGTCTTAAGGTTGTATGTACGTACACTGTCGTGTACAGTGTGTAACAAAAGTCTGTTACCTAGGAAACTAATATTTTTTCTTTTTGTTTCAGGTTTATAAAACACCCGACAACAGAAAGTAAAATTTTTATTGCGTGTACCTTCCTCTGGGAACATTTAAACTTGGTTGGTTACCAGATAAGACCAACAACTATTCACCATTTAAACGATGACAAACAACAAAAATGTAATAAATAAAGATCTCCAACGTAATGTTGAATGTATCGTACGTGATCGAATTAAAGTGCGTCAACACCAATGATGCGGGACTCGAGAACGGTCTGGAGACCTTTTTTTCCGGTCTCGGGTGCTTAGATCTCAGTCTAGGCCATGGTGGTCTCGACTCCATCACTGGACTCAACACCCGAATGGCAAACAGTTCGAACATTTATTACCTTCGTAACCAAAAAACCTGATGCGGTAACGGACGTCTTCTCATGCTCATGCAAAGTATAAATAAAGAACACGAACCATTTTATTTTTATATTAATAAATTTTTAATTAAAATGGATTTATATTTAATATTTTAAAAAGTTGTTGTTTTTTGTTGTTGCTTTTTACAAAAAGTGTAGAATTATAAGTATTACTTACCCATCCTAGAGAAATTAAGGATTTATACCCATTTAATCGACAACTCTTATTATAACATCGACACTCTACAAAAACTAACCTAACCTAACCTAAACCATATATATATTTATCGATATTGTGGTTCAAATTATGGTCGACCAGATGTTGTAAGCCTGGAAATTATTATTATTATTATTATTTCTAAAAACTAGAACAAAGGAACAAAAAGGGTTTTGTTCTAAACAAGAAGAAACACGTTCCGACAAAGAAGAAGACCCGACAAGTTGTAAACAAAAGGCTTATCATGACACGATAACAATGTCGGCTATTCCTCAAAAATTACTTGTATTGCACATTATATGATCGTAGTAACCCCATAATAGCCAAATATATATATGTGTGTGTGTGTGTGTGTGACAACTAAGAATGGCTCCCTGAGAAACCTGACAGTCATTCCAGATGGTTAGAGTAGAACAATTATCAGATGGCTACAATATATATATTAGTTACCTCTGTATATAAATTAATATGGTAATATATTAATATACTCGCTCCTGCTTATCAATCATGCACACTTTTTTAGCCATTCATCATTGAAGGAACAACAGTACATTTTCTTCATTGTGTGTGTGTGCGGGGGGGGGGGGGGGAGTGCAGTGCATTCGCATCTGCTATGGTAAATTAAAATATCATACAATAGATTACGAGAGACTAAAAAAGAATGTAGCGAACCAAGTGACGAACGAACGGTCTGATAGATAAGCGAGTGAACGCCTGACCTGACGAAAATTGTGGAGCCCGGAAGCTCAGAATCAAACTCGTTTGAAACACGTCTGGTTTTGGTTGTGGCGTCTCAGTCAAGTTCCAAACTTCAAATGCCAGTGACCAGTAAACTTCTTTTTTTTTTTTTTTGTAAGTTATATTTAGAAACATATAAAAACATTAATTTAATAATTGTGTGAAATAATAGTGTTTTATTTACGAGCTGATTTTTTTTTAAGAATCTGGAGGATTAGTTAAGCGTCCCGGGAGCCGGGAGAATACACACGATTACGGGAGACTCTCGGCGAATCCGTGAGGGTTGGCAAGCCTACTCACCGCCCGTGATGGGGCGGCGTGGTTCGGATTCCACAGTTAAACTGTAGGTCTAAGGTGGAATGACAAACTTGACCTCCGTCAGAATGAACAATTCGGGTGAAAGCAAAACCAAGATATATATATATATATATATATATATATGACTGGGTGGCCTTGTGGTTAAGACGCTGGCTGCTGGTGGGGCGTGGTTCGGATTCCACGTTAAACTGTAGGTCTAAGGTGGAGTGAAAAGCTTGACCGTCAGAATGAACAATTCGGGCGGAAACTAACCAAAGTTGTGTGTGTGTGTGTGTGTGTGTGTGTATATATATATATATCGTATTGCTCATTCAAAAGAGTATATACAAAAAGAATACCATCTAAATTCTCCCTCAATAACTATGAAAAATGGACACGAAGCATTTCATAAGCACCGCGCTGATACCAGCACGAACGAAGAAATTATGGTACTGAATAATGAATATCTAACACGATACCAACTCGTTTCTATGGAAACTACTTACCACATGAAAACTAAAAAAAAAAAAGACCCGCCTCCATATGACGTCATTGTATGAACCTACCAATTACAACCGAGATATGTGTTATTTGATTTGTGACGTTGTAATGACGTTTATTTACTATGCTTTCTTATTTTCACTCCAAAGAAAAATTTGGGTTCACGATATTTAGATTTTAGAAGGTTCGAGGAGGGAAAATTCAAGCTAAGGAATGTTTCCAAACATTTTTAATACTTTTAAATTTCATTTTTACCATTTTATATTCTGGACAATTTTTAACAATCTCTCTCTCTCTCTCTCTCCTCTCTTTATATATATATATATATATATATATATATATATATATATATATAGTCATGCGGGTTGCTTCTACAAAGCTCAATTTAATATTTAGGAGAAATCCAATGACAAGGAGGAATGTAAATGCCATGAAAAGTCTTCTTTAATGCGCAACGTTTCGAGCAATACGCTCATCATCAGGCTAGATAATAACAATATGAAATTAGAATCAATAAATAAATGTGAACAAGACAAAATAATTTCTATAAAAACCTATTCATTAAAAGCAAATTTTAAAAAGACTAAAAGAAGAGGGTTAAATTCAAAGTTATAAAAATTTACATATAAAATTACAAGAAATTTAAAAAGCTATTTTTAAATTACATATGTAAATTTGAAAGTAGTACACTGGAATAATTAACACTAATACAATGGAATAATTAACACTACGAACCTTTCAATGCTGGTTCCGAGGCACGAGTAATTTAAACACAAACAGGAAACAAACTATGGGTTGGGCGGTTGGAGAGTTATAAGTTGGGGAGGGGGGAGGGGGAGGGGGATTATAAAAAATTTAGAGGGACAGCTGAAGAATCCACGTTTAGAGAAGGGGTCAATGTTTTAATATAAAGAGATTCCAAAATTCTAAGTGTTAGGACAAGAATTACAACCGAGAATTTTAAAATTATCTAAAGTGACATCAGTTTTGCATTTAATACTATGTTCCCGAATACTAGAGGCTTCTTTTTTATTTAAAATTTTACCTGTTCGGCAACTTATTCCCATATGCGAATAAATCTAGCCCTGAGGGAGCGCACGGTGCTGCCAATATAAGTACCAAGGAGACACCTTGGGCAGGTAAATAAATATACAACACCGCTACGCAACGAATCAGGAGTTCGATTCTTCGCTGAGAAAAAGCTACCTAAAGACATTTTGTTAATAAAATAATGCGAAAATCAGTATGATAAAAAATTTTCTTAAACAACTTTGTAAATTTAAGTTTAAATTCTTTATTCATGGGACCCATTTCAGGTACCAAGAATATTTTATATCTTTAGGCACTGAAATACAGGGAAGTTGAGGGCTATAAACATTATTTAAGAAAGATCTTATTAGTTTATCTACATATTTGAACAGGAAAAACTATTATTGGTAAAATATGATCTTAAATTATTAAATTCATCGTTAAGTAAGGTAAAACTAGAGGTCAAATTATATCCTCTGAACAAGAGAGTTTTAATACACGACATCTTATAGTTAAAATCAGTAAAACTAAAGAAATTCATGCCCAAACCAGTAAAAGTGGGTTTCTTGTAAACTGATGTAGTAATAGAATCACCTTTTTTCGAAATTAAAAGATCTAAAAAGGGAAGGGAGCCATTTTTCTCAGTTTCCATTGTATAAGTTATATTGGGGTGCAGAGAATTTAAGAAGTTAAAAAATTGTTGCGCTTCTACGCTATTATCAAAAACAGCTATCGAGTCATCAACGAAGCGTCGATAGAAAATTGGTTTACAATGGGTGGGAGATTGTCTAAAAATTACACTTTCTAAATGAGTCATAAAAAAATCAGCTGATAAAGGTCCGACGGGTGATCCCATCCCAACACCATCAATTTGTTGGTAAACCTTATTATTGAAAGTAAAATAACATTGCTTAAAAACCAATTCTAAAAGTTCCTTAAAATAAGACCATGAAAAACCATGAAAACTATCAACAGAGCTAAAAACCCTATCTAAAATAATGGCAATAGTTTCTGATACAGGTACATTCGTGAAAAGCGACTTTACATCAAAACTGACAAAAAACTTTTTTGAATCGAAATTCTCACTAAGAAGATCTTTTTGAAATTCATAAGAGTTATTTATAGTATAAGCATTTTTCGCAAAAGGTGACAGGAGACCAACAACAAATTTTGCCAATTGAAAGGTAGGTAAGTTATACGAAGCTAAAATAGGACGGAGTGGTGTTCCAACTTTATGGATTTTAGGCAAACAGTATAATTGAGCAAGATCAGAACCAGATACGAACAACTGAGAGTAAGTATCGTTTTTTATTATCTTTAAAGACTTTAATCGTGACAAAAATCTATTAACTTGGTCTTCCAACTTAAAATGACTTTATTGACGGGTTCAAGAATTTGTTTGAATTTGCTAACATCATTAGGATTTCATTAGTTTTATTTATGTAATCAGATTTATTCAAAATAACAACTCCGTTGCCCTTGTCCGGTCTAGTCACAACAATCTCCTGGTTCTTTGCCAAATTCTTAATAACCTGCAAGTCACTCTTCTTAAATATGAAAGATTTAAATTTAAGGTTTCTAAGTTTGTGAAAAAATTCATGAGTTAAATTAGCAAACTGACATTTAAAATTATTAAAATCACCAACATGGGGAACATTTTTCAAGCCATTAAAAATTTTTTCAAAGTAAAGAAAAAACGAAGGCTTACTCGTAATTTTATATGTAAATTTTTATAACTTTGAATTTAACCCTCTTCTTTTAGTCTTTTTAAAATTTGCTTTTAATGAATAGGTTTTATAGAAATTATTTTGTCTTGTTCACATTTATTTATTGATTCTAATTTCATATTGTTATTATCTAGCCTGATGATGAACGTATTGCTCGAAACGTTGCGCATTAAAGAAGACTTTTCATGGCATTTACATTCCTCCTTGTCATTGGATTTCTCCTAAATATTAAATTGAAGCTTTGTAGAAGCAACCCGCATGACTATATATACTCAAGGTATGGACAAGATGGCCTTAGGGCTTATCGCCATGTTTGGAAGACTTCACGAAAGCTTCTCAAGTCAAAACTCGATTGTTATTTTCTTGAAATGTGTCGTACCTGCAGGGTTTTCCCGAAATTCGTTTACTTCAAACTTTATCGTGACAATCTATGTGACTCTGAATTTTATCAATCTTCCCTGGAATATTTATTAAATAATGAAATTAATTATAAAATCAAAATTTCAGACTCGCATAATAAGTCGCTTGAGCATCATATAATTACTCTTAAAAATACCCTTTCCTTGTTGGATTATTTATTAATAATTTCTCTTGTACAACGTGATCTTGAAAAGTTTCATTCTACCATTTCTGAAACTCATGAACGTAAGTTAAAGGCCCTGGGCCTGAATTCACCTAATTTTTTCAATTCTGATAAAGTAATTTCGAATTTTTCTAGTTACATCCTCTCCCCTCGGGAAAAGTTTTTACTCTCACTTGGCTTGCAATTTAAGCTTCCGTTATTTCAAATATATAAGCCTTCGTTTTTTCTTTACTTTGAAATTTTTTTAATGGCTTGAAAAATGTTCCCCATGTTGGTGATTTTAATAATTTTAAATGTCAGTTTGCTAATTTAACTCATGAATTTTTTCACAAACTTAGAAACCTTAAATTTAAATCTTTCATATTTAAGAAGAGTGACTTGCAGGTTATTAAGAATTTGGCAAAGAACCAGGAGATTGTTGTGACTAGACCGGACAAGGGCAACGGAGTTGTTATTTTGAATAAATCTGATTACATAAATAAAACTAATGAAATCCTAAGTGATGTTAGCAAATTCAAACAAATTCTTGAACCCGTCAATAAAGTCATTTTAAGGTTGGAAGACCAAGTTAATAGATTTTGTCACGATTAAAGTCTTTAAAGATAATAAAAAACGATACTTACTCTCAGTTGTTCGTATCTGGTTCTGATCTTGCTCAATTATACTGTTTGCCTAAAATCCATAAAGTTGGAACACCACTCCGTCCTATTTTAGCTTCGTATAACTTACCTACCTTTCAATTGGCAAAATTTGTTGTTGGTCTCCTGTCACCTTTTGCGAAAAATGCTTATACTATAAATAACTCTTATGAATTTCAAAAAGATCTTCTTAGTGAGAATTTCGATTCAAAAAAGTTTTTTGTCAGTTTTGATGTAAAGTCGCTTTTCACGAATGTACCTGTATCAGAAACTATTGCCATTATTTTAGATAGGGTTTTTAGCTCTGTTGATAGTTTTCATGGTTTTTCATGGTCTTATTTTAAGGAACTTTTAGAATTGGTTTTTAAGCAATGTTATTTTACTTTCAATAATAAGGTTTACCAACAAATTGATGGTGTTGGGATGGGATCACCCGTCGGACCTTTATCAGCTGATTTTTTTATGACTCATTTAGAAAGTGTAATTTTTAGACAATCTCCCACCCATTGTAAACCAATTTTCTATCGACGCTTCGTTGATGACTCGATAGCTGTTTTGATAATGCTGTAGAAGCGCAACAATTTTTTAACTTCTTAAATTCTCTGCACCCCAATATAACTTATACAATGGAAACTGAGAAAAATGGCTCCCTTCCCTTTTTAGATCTTTTAATTTCGAAAAAAGGTGATTCTATTACTACATCAGTTTACAGGAAACCCACTTTTACTGGTTTGGGCATGAATTTCTTTAGTTTTACTGATTTTAACTATAAGATGTCGTGTATTAAAACTCTCTTGTTCAGAGGATATAATTTGACCTCTAGTTTTACCTTACTTAACGATGAATTTAATAATTTAAGATCATATTTTACCAATAATAGTTTTCCTGTTCAATATGTAGATAAACTAATAAGATCTTTCTTAAATAATGTTTATAGCCCTCAACTTCCCTGTATTTCAGTGCCTAAATATATAAAATATTTCTTGGTACCTGAAATGGGTCCCATGAATAAAGAATTTAAACTTAAATTTACAAAGTTGTTAAGAAAATTTTTTATCATACTGATTTTCGCATTATATTTATTAACAAAATGTCTTTAGGTAGCTTTTTCTCAGCGAAGGATCGAACTCCTGATTCGTTGCGTAGCGGTGTTGTATATTTATTTACCTGCCCAAGGTGTCTCCTTGGTACTTATATTGGCAGCACCGTGCGCTCCCTCAGGGCTAGATTTTATTCGCATATGGGAATAAGTTGCCGAACAGGTAAAATTTTAAATAAAAAAGAAGCCTCTAGTATTCGGGAACATAGTATTAAATGCAAAACTGATGTCACTTTAGATAATTTTAAAATTCTCGGTTGTAATTCTTGTCCTAACTCACTTAGAATTTTGGAATCTTTTTATATTAAAACATTGACCCCTTCTCTAAACGTGGATTCCTCAGCTGTCCCTCTAAATTTTTTATAATCCCCCTCCCCCTCCCCCCTCCCCAATTTTTTATAATCCCCCCTCCCCAACTTATAACTCTCCAACCGCCCAACCCATAGTTTGTTTCCTGTTTTGTTTTGTTTTAAATTACTCGTGCCTCGGAACCAGCATTGAAAGGTTCGTAGTGTTAATTATTCCATTGTATTAGTGTTAATTATTCCAATGTACTACTTTCAAATTTACTATATGTAATTTAAAAATAGCTTTTTAAATTTCTTGTAATTTATATGTAAATTTTTATAACTTTGAATTTAACCCTCTTCTTTTAGTCTTTTTAAAATTTGCTTTTAATGAATAGGTTTTATAGAAATTTTTGTCTTGTTCACATTTATTTATTGATTCTAATTTCATATTGTTATTATCTAGCCTGATGATGAGCGTATTGCTCGAAACGTTGCGCATTAAAGAAGACTTTTCATGGCATTTACATTCCTCCTTGTCGTTGGATTTCTCCTAAATATTATATATATATATATATATATATATATAATATATGAGGTTAATTAAAGAATTAAAGACTGGTTCTGCGTCAGAGGTAGATGACCTATCGAATGAGCACTTAAAATATGCCAATGACGTCGTATGTCTGCATATATCATCGCTCTTATCAGCCATGCTTGCTCATATCTATATCCCTGCAGAGCTCATGAGGGTATATATTTTGCCCCTGGTCAAAAATAAGTATGGAGACATTCTGTCCAGCAATAATTACAGGCCTATTGCTGTCGCTTCCTGCTTCTCGAAACTACTAGAAAAACTCTTGTTACTCCGATTAAATGATTTCCCATGGACATCTCCTAATCAGTTTGGTTTTAAAAGGTCCCACTCAACTGACCTGTGTATCTATGTACTTAAAGAAATAATATCTAAATACATTGAGAGTAATTCAACTATTTATAGCTGTTTCCTAGATATAAGTAAGGCATATGATAGAGTGAACCACAATATTTTATTTAAAAAACTACAAGACAGGAAGGTTTCCATGTACATATTAAATTTTATTGAAATTTTGGTATTCCCACCAATCCTTTACTGTTAGGTGGGGCAATGTACTATCCGAATGTTTTGGCTCCTCTTGCGGGGTGAGACAAGGCTCCTTGCTCTCTCCTATGCTGTTTAAAGTGTATATTGACGGATTAATTGCTTCACTTAATGAGGCAACAGTGGGATGTTGTATAGATAACACAAGGATAAATAACTTAGTTTATGCTGATGATATGGTGTTAATAAATCACTCTGTTAAAGGTCTGGATGGATCGGCTGCTAAAAGTCTGCGAAGTGTATTCGCAGAAACATGATATTCTTTTTAATGTTACAAAAACTAAGGTTATGCAATTTCATCCTAAAAGCTGTAATCAACCAGCTGATGTTAGGTTTAAAATGAGAGGTGAAGTAATCGAGGAAGTACAAGAGTTTAAGTATTTGGGTCAAACTATTACTAGCTCCTTGAGTGATGACTTGGATATAAGAAAACAATCTCGAAGCCTGTGTGCTAAAGCGAATATAACTATAAGGAACTTTCGGTTTTGCACACGTGAAGCAAAGACACTCTCTTTCGTACTTTCTGCAGTAATATATATACGGACAGCAACTCTGAGTGAATTATAAAAAAGGTTCTGGCAGAACCCTAAATTTGTCGTACAACAGGTCTTTTAGACTCTTACATAAATTACCCCCGAGACGCTCAGCTTCACAAATGTTTGCTAGCCCCAATGTCCCCAGCTTCCCGGAGGTGACAAGACGTGCTCAATACAGTGTAATGCGAAGAATTAAAAAATCAACCAACCCGATTATCCAAGCTATCCATGAGTCCTGCCGTTTGTCCTCTAAGGTCTAAGCCAGTGGTTCTGAAACTTTTTGACCCCGTTACCCCTTTTCCTGATCTCAACTAATCTCATTACCCCACACAAACTTGCAATGCCGAAGTTGTAAAGAAAGTGGAAAAATTAATTACTGAAAATTACTGAAATTACTTTGAAACTTCGAAACTCTTTGAAAGGAATTTTTTTTGCAGATTGTTTAGTATACTCGATCACGGTCCTGAATGAACAATTTTTAGAAATCGAGTATACTTCACCATGGTCCTCAAAGGGTTAATCGTCTCTTTCGCGACTCGGACATTAATGTTGAAATTTTTACCATATTATGAATTGCTCCATTACCCCCGGAAATACCCAAATTACCCCCTTGGGGGTAATTACCCCCAGTTTCAGAACCTCTGGTCTAAGCTATGGAATTCTTGGTACGAAAATGTCTGTCTGTAGCTCCACTTAACCTCGACATTACTGTATTATTTCTAACCAACTGTATATATTTCTTTCCTTAGTATGTGAAATGTCATTGTATTAATAATATTTGTCATATGGAGTATAGTCTGCCAATAAACCTTTTCATTTTCATATATATATATATAACCTTGGTTTTGCTTCCGCCCGAATTGTTCATTCTGACGAAGGTCAAGCTTGTCACTCCACCTTTGACCTACAGTTTAACGCGGAATCCGAACGACGCCCCACCAGCAGCCCAGCGCCAACCAATTTTTTTTTTACTGTGTGGAAGGATAAACAACTAGGTTTTGCTGCGCGCCGCCTGCCATCACTGGGTCTCGGTCCCGGGGCCGATGGATTCGTAGTCACCAACGCTAACCACTACACCACCGAGGCGCATATATATATATATTTTTATTTTTAACTGCAAACAACACACAGTATAATTAATGTAAAGAACGACGCTTGTGTAGAAGAGCGGCAATCGGATGATCCCGGGTTCGATTCCCGGGTGGTACCTCATTTTTCATTTGTTCGTTCTCCCTCCTCATCTTGTGCGGAACGCTCTTCTACGCTTTCTTTACATTAATTATACTGTGTGTTGTTTGCAGTTAAAATGTATATATATATGTACGGCATGTGAAGGTGCCCCCTCAGGGCATTGGTTTCTGCTCGTATGTAGGAGAATTACGACTTCTGATTGATCGAGGTCCATGGTGTAGTGGATAGCATATCTGACCGGCAATCGGATGATCCCGGGTTCGATTCCCGGGTGGTACCTCATTTTTCATTTGTTCGCTCTCCCTCCTCATCTTGTGCGGAACGCTCTTCTACACAAGCGTCGTTCTTTACATTATATATATATATATATATATATATATATATATATATAAGCACACCGGACAAAAAATTAGTCACCCCTCTCAGAATGTACCTAATAACGTGTGACGGCGCCTCTGGCCTTGATAACCGCACGAATCCGGCGAGGCAGAGACTCTACGAGGTTGTGCATGTACTGAACATCGATTTGCTGCCACTCGTTCATCAGCCGGTCCCGAAGTTCCGCCAGAGTCCTGCGCTTCACTTTCTGTTTCCAGCCTGAACAACACCTTCGACGCATTCAGGATTAAAGGCTTCATTGGACCTGCGATGTACTCGTCGCCTCCCATCATTGGAGAACAAACAAAAACGGGACTCATCGGACCAAATTACACGTTTCCAATCTGCCGCAGTCCAGTTTTTGTGCCTCTGAGCCCATTTATAACGTGCCAATTTGTGACTTGCTGTTAACAGCGGCCTCTTCCGTGGTACCCTGCTCCAGATGTCCATCGCATGCAATTCTCGTCACAATGTCCGTTCGGAAATTGGTCGCTGGAGAACCTCATTGGTTTCTTGGAGCAATTGTTCTCTGGTTTGAAAACGATTTGCAGTTACTAGACGAGAAACATGGCGGCGGCCCCTATTGTCGAGAATTGTTTTCCGGCCACAGTTACGCCGTCGATTGTCAGTTGATTGCGAACTACACCACTCTTTGTAAACTCGCTGGACAGTACGCGTTGACACACCAACAAATTGGGCTACTTCAGACATTTTGTGTCCGTGGGCTCTGCCAAACACGATGGCTCCTTTTTGCCACTGAGTAACGTCTGCCTCACGACCCATTTGCAGACTATATCCAACACACACTTTTGTTCTTCACCACCTCACGAAACAGATCTGATCCTGTGCTACGTCACCGCTACTTGTCACTTACCAATGCTACATCAGCGCCCTCTGTGTGACCTTGAACTTCCTACTATCGGTGCTATTAGGGGTGACTAATTTTTTGTCCGGTGTGCTTATATTATACATGTTATAATTTATAATCGAAGTCGCGCCCTGATGAAACTCTCACTTTATTGGCTATTTGTTTCTGTAGTTCTTCATCAAGAAGGTATTAATTAATCTTGAGTCTATTTTCGTATGATATTTCCTTTGCAAGAGCCATTATACAGAGATATCCATAAGAGAGGGGCACAATATTACCAAACAATGTTCAGGTGCAGGTTTCACGAGTCAAATTATATTTTTGAAGGAAAAGGGGATACCATGTATAAATACAAAATTTCTGTGAACATAAACAATTATAATTTTAATCAAACGTGATGTCACCATTAAATACAATTTCTTTCAATATTGATTAATTGCTCGTAAGTCTTCATGTAACAAAACACCACATTTGAAAGCTCCTTAATTGGACAGACATATCATTTTACTTCCTGTAACGTATAAAAAGAATTAAAAGAATTCTATTATTACATAATCAGCATTTTAAAAAGTGTTTCCATAATTTTGAACGCCAGTGTATATATATATATATATAGCTTTAATTTTGATATTTTAACCGGTTTATGAAAGACTTTGTTTATGCTATACGGCTCGTTGTCAGAAATCCATTAGGCACTAATTACATAAGTAATATATACAGTATGTAAATATATACAGAATATATATATATATATATATATATATATATATATATATATAATATATATAGAGAGAGAGAGAGAGAGAGAGAGAGAGAGAGAGAGAGAGAGAGAGAGAGAGAGAGAGAGTTTGCAATCTTGTAATACTATAAAGCTGTGTATACAATAGCTATAAATAGTAAAAGCTTGTAAAAAAAACATTTCAAAAACATTATAAAATTAATGTAATAATCCAGAGAAGCACGAGAAAGCGGACTATATAAACTAGCCAGTCATACAAGAGAGACACTACCAGGCATGTTGCTACCTGCTGCAAATGTTAAAGTATCACATGTACTCGTACATATCGTACGCATAGCATACACACAAGTATTGTATCATATCATACACGTAAGTATCATGTTGTATGTATCATACACGTAAGTATCGTATCATATCATAAGCGTAAGTATCATACGTATTGTACTGCATAAGCCAAAAAGTGTTAACTTAGCTCGTGCAGATCAAAAAAAGGGTAGTGAAATGTCCTCGTCCTACCTCTGAATTCGTGTAGGTCAGGGGATCACTGTACTTAGTAATTTCGATGAAACAGTGGTGTGAATTTACTATGGTTGGATAGACTATCATTAGAAATCAGAAAATGAATTTTGCAATGTGGGAAGGAAAACCTGTAGAAGAATACTATGTATTCTGGGAGGTAATACTGTACTATTTCAAAAGTCAATGAGGTAGTGAAGAAGTTGCTGGAAAGCCAAGGTAAAATTATAGTTCATGTAGATATAAATGATTTTACGAGCAAGGATAAAAATGGTAGATTAAAGTTGAACAGAAATTCAGTAGTAGTTGAACATAGGTAGAGAGAATTGATAGAACCTTTAAAAAATAGGCAGATCAAGTGTTACGGTATGTAGTGGACATTTTACCAAAGGTTGGGGGTAAGCATGAAATTTACGAGTAGAATTTTAGCCTTAAATGATAAAGTCAAGATGCTGTGTAGTGAAGGGGTTGAGTTCATAGAATTGTGGGATAATTTTAATGAAGGAAGGGTTTTATGGTAAGGATATATTACATCTCAGCAGAAAAGGAAATGCTTCATATGGCAGACTTTTAGAGGACAATCTGAGTTCCTTGGTGTTTTGAAAGATAACTTCAGATTAAAAGAGGGCATAAAGCATCGGGGTATATGTAAAGTTAATACTGTTAGGGTCTTAAATACAGATTACATTAAGAATAGGCATATCAGCTATCTAACCAAAAGTAGTGAACCAGTTAAAACTGAGGGGTTAAAGTATTTTTATACGAATGCACAGTCTTAGGAATAAGAAAAATTAATTATTTAGTTATATAATTAGTGAAAATCTGGATATAGTCTGTATTAGTGATCGCAGTATTCAATGACACTAGAGCAGAGTACGAGTTAAATAGTTATACAATGAATATTTATCGGAGAATGGACGGGCAGAGGGGTGGTCACGTCACAATACCGCTTCCCGTTTGATCAGCGAGGGTGAGCGACATTGGATCTGTTCAGTAGTTGGATGGGTGACTGTCTTCCGCTTTTAAATGATGTGCCGATCCTTAGATGGTTGGGGCCCACGTAAAGTTATAGGTCCCACTCCTTCTAAAACGTTACGGAGGAGGCCAATCAACCGACAACATTGTTATTATCATAGAACTATCTATGCATATGAAAGTGTGTATTAAAGACACGCCCATTTCAGACGTGTACCAATCAGGATGAATCTTATAACCGATTTGGGCTTACACTACGTTCGGTGGTAGCAGAAGATTGGTTAGCAATTTACCACGTCATCAACTTTCGGCCAATAAAAGATCATGGGCGTGGCTTTCGACTTTGGCAAAAAAGAAAATTCCTCAAAACGACCTATTTACAAAAGGATGTATGACTCGTATGTCTAACTGTGAGAATGCTTTTCATTCGTGTATACAAGTGAGTTAAATACAGGTAAATTAATGGAAACATGAGCTTACCCGGCTGTCCAGTGACAGGTCGAGTGCGACGAGCACGTAAAATACCTTTTTTCTGACGATGATATATTGGTCTGTGGCTGGCTGAGAGTAACCAGATTGTGCCTTTAGCCCCAGTTTAACTTCACTGCGACCAAAATATAAAAGATGTAAAAAAATGGGTGAATGGGTAGCCGACAATATACAGGGTGGCGCAAAAGTTGCGTACCATAGGAATTTTCAGTGTTAACTATAATACTCGAATATTATTTTTTTCTTTTAGGTAGGGGATGGCTGCGAAATTAACGATAGACGAAAGAATTAGTCTGGTTTTAATGTATGGAATACCAGGTACTACAAACTGATCAGAAAAGAAAAAAAATAATATATTCTAGTCAACATTGAAATTTCCTATAGTACGCGACTTTTGCGCCACAGGGTGGCGCAAAAGTCGCGTTCTATAGGAAATAACAATTTAAATTAATTAACCCACATTTAAAACAGGGATAAACTAATTAGAATACTGCTCCGTAGTATTCCTAATTATATGGACATACAAACTGGCCTTTCCTTAGCTAAGGGTATGTTCTGTTTACTCAATGAAATTAAGCCGTGCAAAATAATGTCTTGGCTTTATTGAATGGTAAAGAATTTATACATTACTCCTTCGATACTGTTCTGCTGCATACCCTAATACCCATACATACATACATACACTGTGTGTATATATATATATATATATATATATATATATATATATATCAGACGTGGGGCGATTACATGCCATACTTATGATTACGATTATAATTACGATAACAAAAATATGTAATGTAATCGATTACAGTCATGATTACATAACACGTAATCACGATTACAATCGTGATTACTTTTTAAATAATCTCGTATGCTATTTTGATTTCCTACTGATAAAGAGATGATACACATTACACATTAATGCCGAAAAGCGTTTAAGTGTGGAAATTAAGCGACATCTCGTGTGTGTGATGTGGTCATTATGTTTTTCCCAAGGTTGTAATTCATAAATGCCGTAGAAGCTTTTATACTGGTCCCGCTGTCTACTGTAGATGGACAAACATATTCGTATAATTCCAGTACCGTGACACTTTTTATGCCTAACTAATTCTTAAGAGACTTTACCAATAAAATAGTTAATAATTTATAAACGCATTTAACCATACAAATGTTTGGTTTGGATGGCATAACCAGTGTTCAAAATGATCCGAATACCATAGAAATTGCGTTGAGAGAAATGATGAAGTATTTATACATACAGTATATATTTACTCCTTATTATAATTACGGCTCAGTGGCAGTGTGAATTGATATCGTGTAAAGAATTTTTATAATGGAAGTTCAAAATGAACTCGTTTATGCATTTTAGACTCTTTACGTATGGGCTAAATGGTCGTCAAAAATTTAGCATACCGAAATTACCCCTCCTAATAAAGTTAATGCACAACGCAGATTGCTAATGTTTTTAATAAAAAATATTGGATCACCCGATGATCAGGGCCCCCAGCCTTCTCTAGTTAGCCTTATAAGGCTAACTAACGAAAATATCACCACCTCACCTAACCAATCGTCAAGGGCGTACAATTGACCTAACGAATGGTTAGGTTAGGTCGTGATATTTTCGTTAGTTAGCCTTATAAGGCTAACTAGAGAAGGCTGGGGGCCCTGATCTTCGGGTGATTCAAAATATTAAATAAAGTTTCGATTTTTTCAAATATGCTGTTAAATTCAATATATGTAATAGTTTACTCTAAATATTAAAGATAAAAATACAAAATTGCTTTTCATTCGAAAATTAAATGACCATTTAATTTCAAGTTAAAGGACAATTTAATGCCAAAGTGCTCAAAAAAGGCACACACAACTGTTGCCATGTCTCAAATAATCAATATTTACTGAAAGAGAAAAGAAAGAGAAAAGAAAGATAAAAGAAAGCTAAAAGAAAGATAAAGAAAGAGAAAAGAAAGATAAAGAGAGAAAAGAAAGAGAAAAGAAAGATAAAGAAAGAGAAAAGAAAGATAAAGAAAGAGAAAAGAAAGATAAAGAGAGAAAAGAAAGAAAAGAAAGATAAAGAAAGAGAAAAAGATAAAAGAAAGAGAAAAGAAAGATAAAGAAAGAGAAAAGAAAGATAAAGAGAGAAAAGAAAGAGAAAAGAAAGATAAAGAAAGAGAAAAGAAAGATAAAGAGAGAAAAGAAAGAGAAAGAAAGAGAAAAGAAAGATAAAAGAAAGAGAAAAGAAAGATAAAGAGAGAAAAGAAAGATAAAGAGAGAAAAGAAAGATAAAGAAAGAGAAAAGAAAGATAAAAAGAGAAAAGAAAGATAAGAAAGAGAAAAGAAAGATAAAGAAAGAGAAAAGAAAGATAAAGAGAGAGAAAAGAAAAAGAAAAGAAAGATAAAGAAAGAAAAGAAAGATAAAGAAAGAGAAAAGAAAGAGAAAAGAAAGATAAAGAGAGAAAAGAAAGAGAAAAGAAAGATAAAGAAAGAAAAGATAAAAATAGAAAAGAGAAAAGAAAGATAAAGAAAGATAAAGAGAGAGAAAAGAAAGATAAAGAAAGATAAAGAAAGAGAAAAGAAAGATAAAAGAAAGATAAAGAAAGAGAAAAGAAAGTTAAAAGAAAGATAAAGAAAGAGAAAAGAAAGATAAAGAGAGAAAAGAAAGAGAAAGAAAGAGAAAAGAAAGATAAAAGAAAGAGAAAAGAAAGATAAAGAAAGAGAAAAGAAAGATAAAGAGAGAAAAGAGAAAAGAAAGATAAAGAAAGAGAAAAGAAAGATAAAGAAAGAGAAAAGAAAGATAAAAAGAGAAAAGAAAGATAAAGAAAGAGAAAAGAAAGATAAAGAGAGAGAAAAGAAAAAGAAAAGAAAGATAAAGAAAGAAAAGAAAGATAAAGAAAGAGAAAAGAAAGATAAAGAGAGAAAAGAAAGAGAAAAGAAAGATAAAGAAAGAAAAGATAAAGATAGAAAAGAGAAAAGAAAGATAAAGAAAGATAAAGAGAGAGAAAAGAAAGATAAAGAAAGAGAAAACAAAGATAAAAGAAAGATAAAGAAAGAGAAAAGAAAGATAAAGAAAGAGAAAAGAAAGATAAAGAAAGAAAAGAAAGAGAAAAGAAAGATAAAGAGAGAAAAGAAAGAGAAAAGAAAGATAAAGAAAGAGAAAAGAAAGATAAAGAGAGAAAAGAAAGAGAAAGAAAGAGAAAAGAAAGATAAAAGAAAGAGAAAAGAAAGATAAAGAAAGAGAAAAGAAAGATAAAGAGAGAAAAGAGAAAAGAAAGATAAAGAAAGAGAAAAGAAAGATAAAGAAAGAGAAAAGAAAGATAAAAAGAGAAAAGAAAGAGAAAAGAAAGATAAAGAAAGATAAAGAGAGAGAAAAGAAAAAGAAAAGAAAGATAAAGAAAGAAAAGAAAGATAAAGAAAGAGAAAAGAAAGATAAAGAGAGAAAAGAAAGAGAAAAGAAAGATAAAGAAAGAAAAGATAAAGATAGAAAAGAGAAAAGAAAGATAAAGAAAGATAAAGAGAGAGAAAAGAAAGATAAAGAAAGAGAAAAGAAAGATAAAAGAAAGATAAAGAAAGAGAAAAGAAAGATAAAGAAAGAGAAAAGAAAGATAAAGAAAGAAAAGAAAGATAAAGAAAGATAAAAGAAAGATAAAATAAAGATAAAGAAAGAGAAAAGAAAGATAAAGAGAGAAAAGAAAGATAAAGAAAGAGAAAAGAAAGATAAAGAGAGAAAAGAAAGATAAAGAAAGAGAAAAGAAAGATAAAGAGAGAGAAAAGAAAGATAAAGAGAGAGAAAAGAAAGAGAAAAGAAAGATAAAGAAAGAGAAAAGAAAGAAAGAAAGAGAAAAGAAAGATAAAGAGAGAGAAAAGAAAAAGAAAAGAAAGATAAAGAAAGAAAAGAAAGATAAAGAAAGAGAAAAGAAAGATAAAGAGAGAAAAGAAAGAGAAAAGAAAGATAAAGAAAGAAAAGATAAAGAGAGAAAAGAAAGAGAAAAGAAAGATAAAGAAAGATAAAGAGAGAAAAGAAAGAGAAAAGAAGGATAAATAAAGATAAAGAAAGAGAAAACAAAGATAAAAGAAAGATAAAGAAAGAGAAAAGAAAGATAAAGAAAGAGAAAAGAAAGCTAAAGAAAGAAAAGAAAGATAAAGAAAGAGAAAAGAAAGATAAAGAAAGAGAAAAGAAAGATAAAGAGAGAAAAGAAAGATAAAGAAAGAGAAAAGAAAGATAAAGAGAGAAAAGAAAGAGAAAAGAAAGATAAAGAAAGAGAAACGAAAGATAAAGAGAGAGAAAAGAAAGAGAAAAGAAAGATAAAGAAAGAGAAAAGAAAGATAAAAGAGAGAAAAGAAAGATAAAGAAATAGAAAAGAAAGATAAAGCGAGAAAAGAAAGATAAAAGAAAGATAAAGAAAGAGAAAGGAAAGATAAAAGAAAGATAAAGATAAAGAGAGAAAAGAAAGAGAAAAGAAAGATAAAGAAAGAGAAAAGAAAGATAAAGAGAGAGAAAATAAAGAGAAAAGAAAGATAAAGAAAGAGAAAAGAAAGATAAAGAAAGAAAAGAAAGATAAAAGAAAGATAAAGAAAGAGAAAAGAAAGATAAAGAGAGAAAAGAAAGAGAAAAGAAAGATAAAGAAAGAGAAAAGAAAGATAAAGAGAGAGAAAATAAAGAGAAAAGAAAGATAAAGAAAGAGAAAAGAAAGAAAAGAAAGATAAAAGAAAGAGAAAAGAAAGATAAAGAAAGAGAAAAGAAAGATAAAGAGAGAAAAGAAAGAAAAGAAAGATAAAAGAAAGATAAAGAAAGATAAAGAGAAAAGAAAGAGAAAAGAAAGATAAAGAAAGAGAAAAGAAAGATAAAGAGAGAAAAGAAAGAGAAAAGAAAGAGAAAAGATAAAGAGAGAAAAGAAAGAGAAAAGAAAGATAAAGAGAGAGAAAAGAAAGAGAAAAGAAAGAGAAAAGAAAGATAAAGAGAGAAAAGAAAGAGAAAAGAAAGAAAAGAAAGAGAAAAGAAAGATAAAGAAAGAAAAGAAAGAGAAAAGAAAGATAAAGAGAGAAAATAGAAAAGAAAGATAAAGAAAGAGAAAAGATAAAGAGAGAAAAGAAAGAGAAAATAAAGAGGAAAGAAAGATAAAGAAAGAGAAAAGAAAGATAATATATTGAGTGGCCCTCGTATATATATATATATATATATATATATATATATATATATATATATATATATATATACAGAGAGAGAGAGAGAGAGAGAGAGAGAGAGAGAGAGAGAGAGAGAGAGAGAGCTAAATGTAAATTTAGTTCAATATTTCAGTGAGTCAGTTGTGCCAATCAAAATAAACGAGACTGGTTCGCACCTGTTCCACGCTCTCTCAAAAACTCCTAAGTGGAATTTTCTTTATAAACTTGAAAGGTTTACATGTGATACCGACTCTGACAATAATAAAAAAAAAGGGGGGGGGTCGATGACGAGGTTCAACCGAAGGGGTACGCATAAATTGAGTACGAATCCATCGTCCGCGCGAACAATTACGACTACGGTGACGACGCTTATATGTTTATGAGTAACTCCAGAGTGAGTAAGGTCGAGTTAAAGTACAATTTCGAGTTATTCCAACTTGGATAAGATGATTACGAGTAATCTCATCCTTGTGTAATTTCTCAAGTATGAGTGAACGTGACTTCTTCAGCTCGAGTGCGATTACGTGTGCGATTTCGTTGTATTTGCCTACCGATAATCGACAAGCGTTCTCTCCGTGATTAAGCCCACTCCATTATGATACCGAGGTAGATGACATGAGTACGTTAGGGTAGATACCAGAATCACTACTTCTGATCGACTTGACATTTTGCCCATAGGTATGTTGTGGGTTAGGTTAGGTTAGTTATTAACAGGGTCAGTGTTATGATCTTGTCGATCTGATAGGTTTAAAGGTATGTGGATAGCGTGAGTATGCTATGGTAGATCACGTAAGTATACTACGGTAAATCACCTAAGTGATATCACTATAGATCGCATGAGTTCACCATTTTCAGTGTTTTGAAATAATGTAAAAGAATGCCGCATTGGTGCATCGCGATGAAAGAGTAGGATTTGTTTTGAGGGGGGGGGGCGTTTAACCTTATTCGCAACATCTTAAAAGGTCATATAACGGAGGGACCTACAGCTTTACTCGGGATTCGGCCCACGAATTGCTGCATAATCTGGACACGGAAAACGGTCTCCCATTCAATTACTATCAGACCCAATGTCGCTTAACTTCACTGATCGACGGGAAACGACGTTACGACATTGGCCACGACGTAACCCGGAACAGTAGGATAGAGACGGTAGAGAAAGAGTAACGCTTTCGAAGAAATAGTCTTGACTCATTAGTGGCCATTGGTAGAATTTCCTACCGACAAAATTGTTTGTCATTACTGCATCACGTTTTCTTGCATTCACGTGATCTTCGGTATGAGTCACTGATATGGCGCAATCTTTTAGATTCCGTCATATCAATGACTCATACCGAAGATCACGTGAATACAAGGAAAAGTGATGCAATACTGACAAACAATTTTGTCGGTAGGAAATTCTACCAATGAGTACCAATGGGTTAATTAATATTATCGCTAAGTGTGGACCTGCTTTTTCAGCATAAAACCACACAAACGTAAAATGTGGACCATCACAAAAAAAAAAAAATTGGATAATAAATTGTCGGAAATGCTGAAAAATGATGGAAATAAATGTAATAAAAATTTAAGATTCGCCATGACGTAAAATACAGATAAAAACCAATCAAAACCAGTCATAACTGGTGTAAAGGTATTAAATCAGGTCAAAATGGCTGCAGCAACATTTTTTATAAGCGCACTCAAAAAAACTTATTTAATCTAAACCAAAAGTTTGTTTCCAATAAAAAAAAAAAAAATTACCCAAGTGGGACACACGCGTCTTTTGCGGAAGACAATATTATGGCACAGTGCCATCAGACATTCTATCGAGTGTTTTGGGTCGTGGGGAGAGGGGTAGATTAAGTTATAGGTTGTGTTACGTTTCGTTACGTAAGGTCAGACTAGGTCAAGTTAAGTTATTAAAGTGCGGACGAAAAATGTATGATAGGTCTAGTAAAGGTGTTAAATGTGACGTCAGAGACAAAAAAATCTCGTTGAATGAGGATGCGACACAAGAGACAATTAAGTTCACGCGTCCAAATTCTTTGGTATATAAGGTTCGAACCTGACATGCGAAAGAGCCAAAATGGATGGCGGTAGTAAAATTTTCTCATTTGGTGATGGAGAACCTGTTACGAGATGAAGGTGACGCCTGAACTTGATTGTCACTCGTGTCGCATCCTCATTTAACGAGATTTTTTGTCTCTGACGTCACATTTAACACCTTTACTAGACCTATAATACACTTTTCGTCCGCACTTTAATCACTTAACCCGACCGTGGATAAAGTTGTCCATTTTCCGTCTTCTTCCACACCATTCGAACACTTTCCTCCTGGACAGACTTTTTCTTGGAAATTGGACCTTGAATGCTCTCTGCCGTCCTTATGGTGATTGGATTCAAGGAATTTACTATTTTTTTCTCATTTCTCAATATAATGTGTGCTAATTTGGTCACTCCTAATCGTTCTTCATTAAGAGAAGTTGGAGTACGATGTACGATAAAAAAAGACGTAGCAGTGTATTTCAATTCTGCAGTAATGCTAACACACACACACACACACACACTCACACACATATGAAGCCAGGACAATTTCATACGTTCAATTGTGGATGGTGACACTTACTCTAATTTAAATGACTTAGCTTAACTTAATTTAACCTGATCTCCATTATATTCCTTTTTGCCTCATAACTTATAATTTTCATAAAAAATGTTTGAATCTTTGGGGACAGTGCTAATAGCGCCATACGCAAGTTCGTGTCGGATAAACTTGGGGTGTATCCTAAAAACTGTCACGAAGATGTACGGTGACCAAGAACACAGAGTTACAAGGAGTTACAAGGAAAAGAAGTATATCAAAAGGCCTTGCGGCCCATACCGACGAGGTACTAATGGCAACGGGTGCCAGGGAAAAATTCTGTCATCCTCAAATAGTGTGCAAGATTCGGTCTAACCTTTTCTTGAACTGATCCACAACTTCTGAAGGTAGCCCGTTCCACGTGTCAGAGATTTTATAGGTAAAGTAATTCCCACACACACTAGTCCTAAACCGCTTCAAATCCAACTTCCAACCATTGTTGCGAGTTGAGTTATCATTTAAACTAAACATGCTTCTAAAATTGACATCGTTGAACCCGTGTAAGAGCTTGAAAACTTCGATGAGTTGACCGCGCAGCCTCCGAGTTTCCAGCAAAAACAAATTCAGGGCGCGTAAGCGTCGATTGTAGCCCATATGCCTAACGGAAGGGATTAACTTTGTGGCCCTCGCCTGCACTCGCTCCAGCCTCTCAATATCTTTCCTGAGGGTGGGCGACCAGAACTGCACAGCATACTCTAGGTGCGGCCGAACCAGGGAATTGTACAGAGAGAGCACAATCTCCTTGTTCCGAAATCGAAATTGCCTCCTGATATAACGCAACAGCTTCTGGGCTTTCTTTTCCACCTCTACGCACTGTTTGGTAAACTTAACTTGGTAAACTGCTGATTAGCACACCCAAGTCCTTTTCTAAGTCAGTCACCTCGATATTACTCCCCAACATGGAGTAGTCCGACTTGGGATTGGCGTAGCCAATGTGCATCACTTTGCATTT
The DNA here is from genome assembly GCA_023014485.1 of Bathynomus jamesi. Classification (NCBI taxonomy): domain Eukaryota; kingdom Metazoa; phylum Arthropoda; class Malacostraca; order Isopoda; family Cirolanidae; genus Bathynomus; species Bathynomus jamesi. The sequence goes on along the minus strand of JAJOZX010003315.1, from coordinate 308,137 downwards.
ACCCAAGTTAAACGGCATTTGCCATTTTTCAGACCACTCTCCTATCCTACATAGGTCCGCACGCAGTTGCTCGATTGCTTCGGGCGTTCCAACATTGGCCCCAAGCTTCGTGTCATCAGCGAATTTGGCAGCGTCGATATCATTTATGCAAATGATAAACAACAGTGGCTCCAAAACGGAACCCTGAGGAACCCCGCTATTGACCGAGGCCCAACCCGAGCTAGCCCCTTTAATTACAATCCTCTGCCGCTTATTCTTCAGCCAGTTTCCAATCCACCTCCCTACTTCCCCACCGATACCCAGCGCGCGGACTTTCGCCATTAGCTGGCCGTGAGGTACCTTATCAAAAGCTTTCTCAAAGTTGAGATAAAGTATATCAACCGCCCTACTCTTACCGTACTCACTCCACATGACGTAGAAAAACTCGAGCAAGTTGGTGAGACACGACCTATGCCGCCTAAACCCATGTTGGAAGTCCCCAAGCAGCTTGTAGGAATCCAAATGCTCAACGATCCTATCTGCTATTATACCCTCTAATAATTTACCTACAACTGAAGTGAGACTAATGGGACGATAGTTCCCTGGACTTTCGTGATCCCCTTTCTTAAAGATAGTGGTCACGTTGGCTTCCCTCTAGTCACCAAGCACCTGGCCCGTCTCCAACGATTTGTTGAAGACTGTATCCAGGTGGGGAGCCAACTGGTCGCGCACCTCCCGCAACACTCTGGGGAGAAACTGGTCTGGCCCAGGAGCCTAAAACGCGCTCAGTTTGTCTATTCTATCGGCAACGACTGTCGCGGTACATCGAACACTATCCATGCCAGCACCTTCGTGCCTGACGCCTGGCTCGGGGATGCCGCGGGTGTCCTCCCTGGTGAACACTCCCGCAAAGTACTCATTAAGCACATTAGCAATGTCCGCGTCGGAGGTCCGCAGAACGCCGCTTCGGTCCTTTAACGGACCTATCATGCTTCTAATCGGCTTTCTACTATTAACATAACTGAAGAACTCCTTAGGGTTCCCCTTGCAGAGGCTTGCCACCCGGAGTTCTTCGTTACATTTGGCTAGCCTAACCTTCGCCTTCACTTCCCTGCACTGGCGGACATACGCCTCAGTGTTGTCATGGGAACGATTGGCCTTCGGCCTCCTATACGCAGCTTTCCTATTTCAGATAGCCGAAGCGATGTCTCGACTGAACCACTTAGGCTGCGTTGAAGCAGGGGTGACCGGTTTTGAGGGTATGACAGCAGACTGCAGCACCATAAACTCGCCCCGGAATGCACTCCACACTCCCTTAACATCGCCGCACACCCCTAACCCCATCTCACCTACGCTATCCCGGAGGCCAACAAAGTCCGCCCGCCGTAGGTCGAGCTTACTGCCTCTCGAGTTACTACGCTTCACCCGAGGGACGCACACACAGAACCTAATCAGACCGTGATCACTCCCGCCCAACGATTCGTCAACTGTGAGGCCAGTAACGAGGTTGTCTTCGGTCGTAAATACTAAGTCTAGAACGCTTTCGCCTCGTGTAGGCCCATTGACCCACTGAGTCAGGAAGTTCTCATCAGCAAAGTCAAGTAGCCTCCTCCCTTCGGCATCAGCAGTCCTGTCTTCCCAGTTTATGCAGCGACAGTTGAAGTCTCCTAAAACTACACACACACCCTGTCCCCCAGCAGGCTGCGGAGTTCGGTGTACAGGGCTGTATCCTCCTCGAGGAGGAGATGCAGAGGTCTGTACACCAAGATTAGCGTATAGTTCGTCCCTCCCAAGTTCAGATCGACGCCAAGCAGCTCCCGTTCCGATCGGAATTGGCAGTCAACCGGACTCAACGTGTCCCTCACGTATATTAGTACCCCTCCCCCCTCCCCACGGGTGCGGTGACTGCGGTCCTTGTGAAACATTCTATACCCGGGAAGCTCGAACTCCCCAACGTAGTCCCTACGATCAGTATGAATCTAGGATTCGGTGATAGCAACGATATCCTGGTGTTCTGATGCTAAGAGCGCCCGTAGCTCGCAAAACTTATTCCTAATCGACCTAGCATTAAAAAGCACTGCACGGAGGGAGCCTTCCCTATTCTGACCGCCCCCTAGCACGACCCGTTTCCCGAACAGCCAAGGCTGTCGGGGGTTGAAGAGCCCCTCACCAACAAGGGGGCAACTTCCGCAGGAGGCTGAGCCCCCTCCACCGGGGAAGGAGGGTCACCCACCTGTACATGGACGCACCCTCCAGTTGAAGGTACGTCCGCCACCTGCTCAAGATCATCTCTCCCCGGTGGGGGCCCGTCATCAATCCTCGGGCTTGACCTCACCATACGGTATGGGTGCCGGTTAAGCAGCGCGCCGAGCACACCTTTACCCTTGACATTGAGGTGAACACAATCCTTCTGATAAAGGTCCCACCTACCCGAAAACGCGTCAGTCGGGTCAACAACCTCACGCCCAGTGGGACGCACAAGTCTTGCACCCTCTCGTTGATGCCAATGACCTTACTGAGCGCGTGGTCACTGGCACTCATCCGCGGTAAAATACCCATCAACATTCCCCTGTCTGTCTTAAGTTTTAGATCATCCGCAAGAGACATGATCTCAGTGATGATCCCTTCCGTCGAACCTACCCTACCACCTTTGAGGAACAAGTCGTTGCCACCAACATGGACAACGATCGCAGTCCTCCGACTAGCCACGCGCAGCTTCTCTACCTCCTTCCTTAAGTGCGCCGTTCCCCGCCCGGGTAAGCACCTTCCCTTCCTCCTGTCCCGGTTTGCAGAAGCAAAGTACTTCTCCTGGCCCCTGATCTGCGAGTCCTCAATCAAAACGGTGTCTTCCTCCTTCGCGCACGGGAGATTAAAGCGGTTGGAGGTCCTGACAGCGGCAACCGGTGTCTCAGGTTTCGGCTTCGCAGCCTTCTTGCCCGATACCTTTCGATACCCGTCGCCATCCGTAGACTCAGCCGCACTTACAGCACCCGACCCACCCCGACCGGCAGCTACATCCTTCGGTTTCTCTGGGCCATCAGTAGGCCCCTTCCCACCCTTTTTCTTTATCGGCCCCTTCTTTGAGAGAGAGAGAGATGGTTCTATTTAAATTATGTCTGCAAACTTTTCTTCATTATTATTATTTACATAAAAATATTCCTCAGTGAAATCTTTCAAAGCATCGTAATTAAGCTTATTGTAGCAAACAATGGAGTTATGTCGCAAACACCAAAACATTTTGAAATCTGAACAAAAGACTCTTTCTCGTCTAGCACACTCTCATTCTCCTTTTTAAAATAGATAAAATTGCTTCAGGCATAATAAGCAAGTTCTTTTTATGAAGTCAGCGACTATATATGTATATATATATATATATACACGTGTGTGGGTGTTTAATTTGATGTAAATTTGCCCCTCTTTGAGAAAAGACTCAACCTTTTTCGTTAAGAGACGAAAGAATTCATTTTCGGCTAACTAAAATGTTTTTTTCGTGTCGGATCTCAATTATCTTTTTTCCCCTTTCAGGAGTGAGGGGAAATCATTTTCTTTTTTCTTTTTCACTTCCATCCCCTCACATTCTCTCGCATTCCGTTTCACCATCCGTTTTCTGAAACCAATCAATTTTTAATTCTATTTATCTACTATCGAGTCACGATAGATGTTACAAATAAATGCTACTTTTATTGGAAGCCTACTGAAATACCGGATCTTCTTCTCGGTTTCATTCACTGCTGATATTTAATAAAAAGATATATTGTTTTTGGGGTAATTTTACGCGAAGAATTCAATTTTGGCCTTTCTTAAATGCGAAAATTAACCAAAATTAAGATATATAAACCTTAATCTAACTAAATTAAAAAGTAAATTATACCCACCTATAGCCTAAATCAGCGGTTCTCAACCTTTATCTTCTTCTGTACCCCTTGAGATCTTTCAAGGGATTTTCTGGATTTTCGAGAGAGAGATAGACGATTTTTACTTTCTTTACGACCGTGTGACTCGTGGCTGTTTGTTAATCGTATATAAAATTAAAAGGATTATATTTTCAGGACCCCATCGCGTACCCCTAAGATTTCTAATTTAGTTAGGTTAAGTTTATATATATCTTAATTTTGATTAATTTCCGCATTTAAAAAAGGCCAAAATTGAATTCTGCGCGTAAAATTACCTAAAAAATATATATTTTTATTTGGTGGCAAAGCACCAGGGCCCGGACTGGAAAATAGAGAAGGAGGTGATCGGGGTTAAAGGGGCCCGAAGTCAGAAGTAGCACCAGGGTCCGTGATTCCTCTCCCAGGCTTCATTAACGTACCACAAAACAGTACCTCGCGTACCACACTTTGGGATTGTAATGATGGAATTGTTTAACTCTTTCGCAATATCTAAGGTCATATGACGAAGGGGACATATAGCTTTACGTGGGATCCAAATTACGGGTCGCTCCATAACATGGACGTAGAGGACGGTCTCCTATCCAACTACAACCCAGACCCGATGTCGCTTAAATTCACTGATCGACGGGAATTGGTGTCACGACAATGTCCACGACGTATCCCTGATCAGAACAGTGTATTCGGTGTCCATCTTCGTTTTTAAGTGGTCACAATATATTTTCACCCAATTTTAAATTTCCTCTGAATTTTTAAATGATCAGCATTTCTCCCCCTAGATTTTATTTCATGTAGGCGAAATTTTTTCCACAATTATATTTGTATAAAAAGCGATGTAGGAATTTGGTTCTTGGTTTCGAAATTCCTTTATTAGGAATCTCACAGTATCTCACTGTTTTGCGCCGACAAAGCAGTTAACACCGTTTAAAACAGGTTCTTCCTCTACAGTAACTTGAAGATCGGGGCGTCTGATTGCAAAGATGATGAACAAACTCTCTCTCTCTCTCTCTCTCTATTATATATATATATATATTATATATATATATCGGTGACTAATAAAATGTTCAAAAGAAAAATCGTTGCCTCAAGCTTTTAGACGATTTTTTTTCCAGTAAAGACACTGAGGTCTTGGGTTCGACAACCGATGATGCTAGTTTCTTATGGTCCTCCTCGCTGTTTTTGAATCGGTAAACGTAGCCGTCGTAAGAGACCTATTCAGCGAACGGAGACATACAACTGAAAAGACTTCGGTCATACCCAAAGGTTACACGGGGCAAATTGGGTATGGAGCTCGACGTCTTGTGGGTATAGGGCTAGAAGAACCATATGCTACCTCCTCTAAACTTCATGTGAGTACAGTATTTAAGTTAGTTTGACAAATTAAATTAAGATTCTTTCGCGTTGAAGACAAATTCGATGCCTTTGATACCGAGGAACGGAGTCCCGCTTGCGGTTAGCGGTCGGCATGCAGTTCCCGAATGCGGTTAGAGGTCCGCAGATAGGTTACACATGCGGTTAGCGGTCGGCATGCAGTTCCCGAATGCGGTTAGAGGTCCGCAGATAGGTTACACATGCGGTTAGGAGTTGTGAATCAGTCCCTGTATGAACTGTGTGATCTTTCTGCGTGGGAGAGCCAAAAAAAAAAATTGTTAAACCTTCGCTTTGTGGCACTTTCCTGATTTTGTTCTGGTCAACGCCAAAACAGGAAAAATACAGTGATTGCTCAAAGTCTAGTGGTGATATATGAAGCCTATCTTAAATAATAACTCTGGCATTTTGTGTATATATATATATATATATATCAGACTTCATATTTCAACGATGAAGTTACTTTCTGGCGCTTCCTCGTTAGGGTAACCGTAGCTCAGATCCCACGTAAAGCAGTAGGCTCCCTCCGTCAAACAATCTTCATAAACGCTACAAGAAAGATCAAACAACCTACAACATTATTATTATTATCTTCATAATGTTGTTCACAATCGACTCCATGTCTTTATTGCAGTAAAACATCGTTCCGATAACCAATATAATGATGATGGGGGTTGTTTAACCTCCTTCGCAACATCTAAGGTCATATGACAGAGAAGTCCTACAACTTTATGTCGGATCCGAACCCCGGGTTACTACATCATCTGAACGCAGTGGATGGTCTCCCATCCAACTACTCTTCAGACCTACTGTCGCTTAACTTCGCTGATCAACGGAAAGCGGTTTTGCAACACGACGTAGCCTCTCCGATAACCAAATTGGATTCCCAAAAAATAAAAGCATCACTGAAGGTGATTCATAACAACTTAAAGGATTCCCACAACAAATAACTCCTCATCGTCTTATTTCTCGATCTTTCCAAGCGGTTCGACTACGTGAACCTCGGTTTGTTAATTAATAAATTCTGCCGTTATGGTTTTTGCGGTTTTTTTTTTTAACAACTGTTCAGGATCGATCGGCGTTAGACCTCTCTGCAGCATCCCGCCTCATTTGGGGGGATTTGATGTAGGAGAGAGTTGTTTTCTACTGCCATCCCGTCCTTATAGCCAGCTATATATGGCTGGTAAAGAATTTTATGCAGGAACGTGTCGAGTTAGATTTTGATGGTAGTTAGGTTTGTTTGCTGGAGGTTCCTCAGTTCTTTGGGCAGCGATGGCAGTAATAAACTTTGGGGAGGGATAGAAACTGGCAGCGCGCTCAGGCCAACTAATACTGCCTATTATTCTAACTCACGCGTTATTATTATTACCAGCACACCGGGAGTCGAACTCCGGGCCTCAGTATCTTCTCTTCGTTTATAAGGAAACGGAGTACCCATTGAGAAACTGACCCGCCTTCATTCGGTAACGGACACGAGCTAAAAGACTAATTACGATTTTGGGATCCTTTTCTCGGAATTAACCAACACCAAAAGTATTGGTTAAAAACGTTGCGGTATCAATAGGAAATTGATTATTAATGCAAATGTTGATGGCAATCGTTCAAGTTATATCAACATAAATACAAAAAACTTACTTTTTTCTACGTGAAGGTCAAAATATGATAATAAAAACCCACTCTAATAGACAGAGTTTATTTCCACAACAGTTTCGATGCCAACGGCATCCTCTTCGGGTGGATACAGAAAAATGAATGAACCAAAAACAAGAGGGAAAACAGTCCAGGGACCATTAAGAAATTCGCACCTACGTTAGATCCCGTTCTCCCGACACTGGAAGGGCATTTTTATTAAAGGGTACTTATAAGCGGGTGCCTTTAATAAAAAATGTCCTTCCAGTGTCGGAAGAACGGGTTCTAACCTAGGTGCGAGTTTCTTAATGGTCCCTGGACTGTTTTCCCTCTTGTTTTTGGTTTATTCGTTTTTCTGTATCCACCCGAAGAGGATGCCAGTGGGCATCGAAACTGTTGTGGAAATAAACTCTGTCTATTAGAGTGGCTTTTTATTATTATATCAACATATTGAAGAGTATTGAATTCGTAATGTTATATTTTGACAACATTTAAATAATAATAATAATAATAATATTAATAATAATAATAAATAATAATAAAATAATTGAAATTTGTATTGTATGAATTGTATAATCTTTATATTGTACAGGGTGCAATAAAAACATGCACCCGGTTCCAAATTGAAAGTGCAGGGTAACTAGGGTAACCATACAAGATAAAAAAATTTTTTTTACAGGTTGCAGGTTCAAAATGTCTCGCTTAAATTAACAACAAAGAATCATTTGATATTTTCTTTAACGATAAAGACTCGTTGTAAACTGAATTGAGGCATTTTGAACCTGTAACTTTTAAACCTTTAATCCGCCCCCCCCCCCCCTCCACTAAAAATAAGTCTTCACTTTTGCCTGTTCAGTGCATTCTGAATCCTACCTTGTATGATTATCCCGTAGCTTCAATATAAAATCGGGTGCATTCTTTTTGCTATACCCTGTATATAATTATTTAAAAACTGTCCGAAAAATTTGGAATAACGGCTAAACTCTACCTTTTTTTTTTTAAATTTCAAATCGGCCTCTACCTCTCGACTCTCATTCCGCATCACTCTTAGGATAAAAACCAACCAACCTATTTTTGTAATAAATTACTTCTTATTTATATTTAACATACGTTTCTATCGACGAGGAAAGATCCAATTAATAACGAATGTCATTCTTCAATTTTAAAAACTTTAAAATGAACGCAAAATTGCAAAGAAAAAATAATAATTTATCAGGAATGTGTGAGAGATTCTAAACTTTTGGCCACGACTGTAAAAAAAAAAATATATATATATATACACACACTGTGTATATACGGAGAGTTATAAAGAGTTATATGGAAATAAGGGAGCCACAACAGCTTTACAGCCGACTTGAGGTGACACCCGTAGGTAGCGGATAAGCTTCGCTCACAATTGATAAATAATAATCACTCACCTCTAGAATATATGCCACCCAGCCCACTAAATTCATTTTTTTTTGTTTCTGCTACCTCTACTGAGGTCCAGAATATTATTGGTAAATTAAAAAATACAAAAAATAACATTCATAACATTCCTGTACCTATATTGAAACTTGTTAAAGATAAGATATCTGTAACTTTGGATAAAATTATCAATCAAAGTATTTCCAAAGGAATATTCCCATCAATGCTAAAAACTGGTTGTATAACACCCCTTTTTAAAGGGGGTGATCCTACACTAGCAACAAATTACGGGCAGGTGTGTTCATTATCTGTGTTCAGCAAATTTTTTTTAAAAATTGTAAAAAGTAGAATGCGGCGATATTTAGAATCCTACAATTTATTATCTCCAAATCAATATGGCTTCTGTTATAATAAAACAACGGAAATGGCTATTTTAAATCTTATGGAAAATGTAAATATAGCTAAGGAGAACAAAGAAATAATGATATCAGTATTTATAGATTTGAGTAAGGCGTTTGATGTAATAGACCATAATATTCTACTTAATAAATTATATTATTACGGCTTTAGAGGAGCAATCAGTGATTGGTTTAAAAAGTTATTTGTCCAATAGATATAATTTTGTATCAGTAAATAAGGTTTGCTCAACTAAAGCGCTTGTCAAACATGGTGTGCCACAGGGCTCAGTTCTGGGTCCACTATTATTTTTAATATATAAATGACCTTCCACGTTCATCTGATATACTGAACTTCATAATGTTTGCGGATGATACAACTCTCTTTTTCTTGCAAAGATGTTAATACAGCTAAGAATATATTTCATTCAGAATTCATCAGTGTAATGAAATAGTTGACCACCAATAAACTCTTCCTAAATACCAGTAAAACAAATTTCATGATTTTTACTAATAAAAGAAATGTATATCTTGATGAACTTAATGTTAATGAAATCGCCATAAAGGAGCGTGCTGTAACAAAATTTCTTGGTGTAATGCTAGATAAGAATTTGCAATGGAGTGATCATATAAATTATATCGCGAAAAAGATTTCAAGGAGCGTTGCTATAATGTTTAAACTTAGAAATGTAGTCCCTAAACAAGTTTTATTGACTCTTTATCATACTCTTGTTCTTCCTTATATAACATACTGCACCCTTGTTTGGGGAAACTCCGCTAACAACACATTAAATGGTATCTTTGTCATCCAAAAACGAGCAATAAGGTTATTATCTGATGCTGATTTCCTTGATCACTCTAGTGCATTATTTAAAGAGCTAAACCTACTAAAGCTCAACGATATAACCAAACTGGCACATTTTATTTTTATTTACGAATGTAAGAACAAAATCATTAATTTGCAATGGGTAAATAGATATTTTGTAACTCATCAAGAAATCCACTCGGATCAGACCAGAAATAGATCAAAGCTCGTTATACCTCAATTTAGATTGTCTTCATCTCAAAAACTACCCATTTTCATTGGATTGAAACTATGGAATGACTCGCATGCCGATATAAAAAATATTGTGAATGTAAATTTGTTTTAAACCAAGTTGAAATCCCGATTAATAATGACATACTAACAAATATCTAGGATTAATGTCCACTAATATTGTTTAATATTGTCCATTAATATTGTTTAATATTGTAATACATGTTTTAACTATTAATAATACTTATTTACTTATTTATTTATTTATTATTATTAATTTATAACAACTAGCTGCTTATTTTTAAGAAGAGCCCAGTAAAGCCTAAAGCTTAAGGGCCAAATTAAATAAAATAAATAGTCGAGCTTCACAATTATTCATGTCATTGTAAATTGAAAAAAAATTATTTATTTTATCATTATTAATAAAGGTTATTATTAATTATTATTATTATTATTATTATTATTATTATTCGTTCGGATGCAGACCACTCACGGAGAGAGAGAAGAATTAGCACAGAAAAGCAGAGAGAGAGAGAGAGAGAGAGAGAGAGAGAGAGAGCCAGCTCATTCAATTTCTATAACTGGCACTGCACAGTAACATAAAACAGGAAATGCAGGTGTTAATATGCCACTTGTACATAACGATTTCCATTAACACGAAGGCACAATGCTACCCGCTTGGCACGATCAAATGGCCAAATTAAATTCCAGTAAACTCGACAGATTTAAATTGGTTTACATGACCGTGTTTTAATTGGTAATTAAGATACCGCTGTATCGATAAATTGGGTATTAATATTGGCATTTGCAGGTATATTTCGCATCCCAGAATGTGTTTGAATGTAATTTCATTAAGGTTCCACTATCGGAAATGTTGGTTAGTTAGTTGGTTGATTGATTGCATTTTACGCGACCGCGAAGGGTCATTGAGAAAGTTTTTGAAAAAAAAAAAAATAAAAAAAAAAAAATATATATATATATACACAAAGTTTACCCCACAGACTATATACGATCGTCACATACACAACATAAAGGTACTTACATAACGTATCCATACACATTCCAAGAATAAAAAAAACGTACATAACAGCATAGAAGAAACACAACATACAGGGTGTCCACAGTGTCTTATATACGATTGAACAACGCGTATTGGCTTAGTACCTATGTCCATGAGCGACCACGTAATGACAAAACCATTGAAAACATTCGTGCAGTCTTCCAGGACCGATTCAATGGTGCACCTCCTTTTTGGAACCAATATGCGTTGTTCAATCGCATAGTTGGTGCTATCACACATTTGAAATGGGTTTGAAAAAAAAACGAAAATCAGTTAGTCTTTTACTGAGACGACAAGACATTGTGGACGCCCTGTACATAACACCAAAACGTAGCATATATAATGCAGATAGTATTCCGAACCAGCCAGCGTGGCTGTCAACACATGACGGATCCCTCGCGGTGGACGAATTTACGTATAAATATATATATTTTTCCTCCGCATCCAAGTATGAAAATGGCGAAAAATGTTATAAATTTCCTTTCAATAAAATTATTGTTTGTTTGTAAAAACTCAACAAATAACTTCTATTTTCTCTCCCTTTCATACGAATCCTTTGAGTAAACCCAAACTTGTCTTTCCTTAATAGTTGTAAAAGGTGAAATTAGGAGGGCAAACAACGCATCCGTTACTGAAGTGTGTAAACAGGGTGACCCAAAAGGGTATAAAATTGAATAATTTGTCTCTCTTAAACAAAATTATTTAAACATAAACGCTTTGCGACATCTGCGTTTGAACGAGTTTATGAAGCTCCATTCATACTATCGTGAACAATACAACGACAACAATATGAACTACGTATCTGAAGGAACAATTTCCGAACTCGATATATATATATATAATATATATATATAATATTATATATATATATATATATATATATTTATTTATATATATATTTATATATATATATATATATATATATATATCATCAAATTGCTAAAACATTCTCGAAAAGTGAGATTAAGTTAACCTAGCATACGTTTTAGGACTCGGAGTTTTTAAAACTATAATTAGATTAGGTTACTTTAAATGTAAACAACCTGACGGTAAAATACAAATAAATAATTTCCACTGATTCAAAGTGAAGTTTCGTACTCTAATTGTAAAGTTGAACCAAAGCCTACTTGTATCTAGTCAGACCACTCTTCTGCAAAATTTCATACTCTTTCGTGAAATTTAACAAAAAAAGCCAGTCAATTGATGAATTTGCGAAATACCACAGTCATACTTTTTTTTGAGCTTCACATCCAAAGCCAGTGAGACTAAATTTGCGAAGCTGCCCTTAAAAATCTAAGTGTCTCGTGAGCTTAAAGTAAATGTTAAGTTCTATCTGGCTTAAAATTTCTGTTTAAAATCGCTTGTATAGAATTATTCGCATATTATAACGTAAGCATGGACTAAGTTGACATTGGTAGGCTTTGGTGAAACTTTATTTAAGGTTTCTTCATAAGGTATTTTTCAATAAATATTCATTTATTCATAAACTTTATTCATTATTTGAATAAAGTCATTAAAAATTAATATATTTTTTTAAGTTTTAACACAAAATTACAGCCGAATTTTGAGAAAAGTAAGCTTTTGTCTTCCATACCCATTACTGGGGTATGGACAGGCACTCATATACCCATTACAACTGAGGGACAAGGTAGATATTACTGATACCGTCCCTGCAAGTTACATTAAGTTAAATTACGGAATACGTTAGTCCCGATTAAGGCTTTAAGGCTGGTTAGTTTAGATTTGGTTAGGGTAGGTTATAGCTTAGTTGGGTTAGGGTACTACTAGCCTGCTAGATTAGGTTAGGTCTAGTTAATTTAGATTAGGTAATGTGACGTTATAGGTTAAGCCTGGTTAAGTTTATTTAGATTAGGTTAAATAATAATAATAATAATGCTTCGAGATGTTTAACCTCCTTCGTAACGGCTAAGATCGTGTGACGGAGGGGACCACAAGTCGGTACATCATCTGAACGCGGAGGACGGTCACCCATCCAACTATTGATCAGACCCAACGTCGCCTAACCTCGCTAACCAGGTTAAGTCATAGGGTATATTAGTCCCGGTTAGGTTAGGTTAAAGTGTGGTTAGTTTAGACTAGGTTAAAAACGTGTCTATCCACCCAGGTAACACAATCAACGCGATTCAAAAGCCCGCAACCTCGTAAGAATTAACTGTATATTTACTTATGAGGCACGACTTTTCAGTCACCCTGTAGAGTGTAGATGGTAAAAACTCAAAATAATTTCTAACAACATTTCGCAATAAAATGAAAAGAGATTACGCCAAAATGTCATTTCAACTCGGCCCATTTTTTATAATGGAGAAAATATCATTGTATGAATGAGACACAATTTAAAAGAGAAAAGAAGAAAATAGTCTATTATTAGAAATTCTGATGCGATAGTTCCAATTTCGTGGAACGATGAGCGATTTTTTTTAAAATTGCTGACTAGCCAAAAACAAATATTCATGTTAATAATCTTAAAAGACTGATATATATATATATATTAGGGTGCCACTTATTTGGGGTGTTTTTCATTTTTTGGGAATTTCTATCAGGACGGGCGCATTTCTGGTGTCATTCCGTCTAAAAACATTGTGTGTAAAATATTTTTGAAATAAAATAATAATTAGAACTGCCTCAACGAGGTCAAAGTTTATACTTTTTGTCGAAAAGTACTCATGGCGTTCTGTTATCATGTCAGTTTTCGTTTCGATAGCTGCTGTAGTTTCTGAGTTGAAAAATGATAACAGACAGACAGACGGACGGTCAAGTCGTTGGTTTAGTCTTCCGCACTGGTGTACAGAAGACTAAAATGAGGTATTATACAGGGTGTAACACGAGTTTATCCAAATATTGATACAGGCGAAAGAACATGTTATTCTAAGTAGAAAATGGGTTGGGACGAGTTTTGCCAACACTAACAGTGTTTCATTCTCTTTTTCAGTGAGTTCTGAAACGACGTGATGGCTTCGGCAACAAGATCTAAAACAGCAGTCTATCTCCTGGGGACCGTGGACCACAGCATCACAGGAAGCATGCTGCCTACGGGAAAGCAGGCGCTTCAGTACTTTTTCCACCTTCACCTTGACGTCAAGAAGCCGATCAAGGAAGCAGCCGCTGAGACAGTGACCGCAGTCAAGGAATTCTGGGAGCGGTCCCGTATTCCTACGCAGAAAGACCAACGCGCAAGGGACAAGGTTCTCCGAATGTACGAGAAGTGGCGGGCTCTGAACAAGAACTCGAAACGGCGCACTGTGACCCAAATCAGGAACGAGGCCGAGTTCCTCTCATCCCTTGACCGCCTCTTCGACATCGCACACGAACAGGCGATGTCGATGATCACAATCGAAGAGGACAGGGAGTTCCTGACGGGACAAAGGGCCGAGGTGCGGCGCGGCCGCATCTCCTCCACACGTGACATGACGCTGCACACTGAGGAGGAGCGTGCGAGGAGACAGGAAGCGGAAAGGAGCCGCCGGCAAGATGATGAAAGGGCGAACAGAGAGAGCCGAGAAGAACTCTTCGAACTGGCATCGAGCTCCAGCTCAGGTGCAAGCAGCCCGACTCGGTCACCGACACGGCGTCGTCGCCGAGAAGAAGAGGAAGAGCTCTCTCTCCCAGGCCCGTCCACGTCGAATGCAGAAGCATCTACGACCCCTTTACCACCCAAGCGATTCCGCGCGTCAAAAAAGATGATCACCCCTGATCTCTCCGCAGCGATGGATCGGACGAAACTTACCGACCGAGAAGGTGTTTTTTTGCTGTCGGCGGCTGCGAGGAGCTTGGGCCACGACCCTGAGGAGCTGGTCTTGAACCGCGAATCCTCCCGCCGCGACCGAGCAAAGTTCCGTGCTATGGCAGCAGCGGAAATGAAGGCAGCCTTCCATCCTACTGTGCCGCTGACCGTTCACTGGGACGGGAAAATCGTACCAGCGGCTGACGGAGGCCCTGCTGAAGATCGCCTTCCAGTTCTGGTGTCTGGGGAGAACGTCGACAAGCTTCTGGCTGTGCCCAGCCTCCCCGACGGCACCGGCCGCGCCATGGCGGAAGCCGTCCTCTCTGCCCTCGAGGATTGGGACATCAAGGGACGGATCTGTGCCCTCTCTTTTGACACCACCGCCTCAAACACAGGACTCTCAGGAGGAGCTTGCTATATCATTGAGCAGAAACTCGAGAAGACAGTGCTTCATTTGGCTTGCCGCCACCACATCCACGAACTGGTGTGCGAGAAAGCATTCACGGCGTGCCTCGGTCCCTCTACTGGTCCTGACATCCTCCTGTTCAAACGATTCGCCGCCCAGTGGGACTTCATCGATCAAACCAAAGCGAAGCCCTTCGAGGATGGAACCATGCTGCAGCACCTGAAGGACGCCCGCGACGACCTGCTGATCGAATTCAGCCGCCTCCTCGACGGTCAACATCCACGTGATGACTACAGGGAACTTCTGGAGCTCTCTGTAATTGTGCTGGGCGGTCCGAACAAGCGGGGTGCCCGGTTCGCTCGTCCCGGCGCCTTCCATCGCGCGCGCTGGATGGCAAAAGTCATCTATGCCATCAAACTGTTCCTGTTCCGGGAACAGTTTCAGATGTCGTCAGGCGAAGCGGCTGGAATCCGGCGATTCACCATCTTCGCCGTGTCCATCTACGTGACGGCCTGGTACAAAGCGCCGCTCCCGGCAACGGCCCCAGCCGCGGACCTCGCGCTGCTCAAGGCCCTCGTCTATTATCCGGACTCAGCGGTGGCCAAGGCGACGGCGACAGTCTTCGCCAGGCACCTATGGTACTTGAGCGAGCGCCTCGTCACCCTGGCCATCTTCGACGAGGGTATCGACTTGGCGACAAAGCGGGAGATGATTAAAGCGATGGAAGAAGAGGAAGGATCGGAGGATCCCCCGCGGCGTATCAATGTGGACCTGTCCACCGCCTCAATCGCCAACAATACATTGGCCAAGTTCACAACGACTACATCAAAGGAGTTCTTCAAGGTTCTGGACATCAGCACCGCCTTCCTGCTCAAGGATCCGGAGGAGTGGCGGACGGACCCAGCCTTCATCGCCGCATCCCGCCGAGTCCAGGCCCTTCAAGTTGTCAATGACTTCGCGGAGCGCGGGGTGGCGTTGATGCAGTCTTTCAACCTGGCCCTTACCAAGAGTGAAGACCAAAGGCAGTTCCTCTTACAAGTGGTCGAGAAGCACCGCTGTGACTTCCCAACCGCCCGCAAGTCCACCGTGACCTCTGCAAAGTAGGCAACAATGAGAGGGAGATGGGCGCCCATGATCCCCCCCCCCCCTTGAGGGGCTAATACTCGAGTTGAGGGGGACCTAGAGTTGAAAGTATGAAGTCCAGTTATATGTTTTAGGTCAAGATTAGTAGCTTGAACAAACTAGAAGTGATATTTTATTTGCTAGAGGCATAGAACATCATGATCTAAAATTTCTACTTTTCGAGAAAATATACAAACTTTGACCGTATTGAGGCAGTTCTAAATATTGTTTTATTTCAAAAATATTTTACACACGATATTTTTTGACAAAATGGAACCAGAAACGCGCCCGTCCCGATAAAAATTCAAACTTTCAAAAATAAGTGTCACCCTAATATATATATATATATATATATATATATATATATAATTTAGGGTGGTCAATAAAATCGAATTTTCGATTTTTCCAGTTCCCACTCGCCTAATCTGTGTCACTATAACAGAAAATAAATTGTGAAAATTTTCACTCACATCGGTGCATAATTAGTGGTCGCTCATGGGGTTATACTGTATGTTCTTCTCAGAGTCACTCATTACTATGATCTATTACAGGTGCTAATTAATGCCGTTTTCTGCTCTCTCACAGGTTGGATTGTTAAATATAGCTATATGAAATAGATTTTAATAGATATTGGTATACCATACATTGGTTTATATTGGTTACATTTACTTACGGTGACGGTCATGTCAAAAGCATGTGGTTTTTACTTGTTGGAGAAACGGGACCAAAAGATTTTAGGCAGTAAACTGCCTTCAAATGGCCAGGTCCTAAGTGTTTTTTTTTTGCACCATCATGTGAATAAGAAAGACACCAAACAAAACGCCGAAGTGCTGGAGGAAGTTTTCTCACTTTGGGAAAGAGCCCGCATACCAACACGCCGGAAGGACCACTGTTTGGAAAAGCTTTTGGTCTTGTTCAAAGAGTGGCAGGCTTTGAAAAAGAATAAGGGAAGGCGAAATCCAAAACAAGTCCAAAACGAGACGTCTTTCAAAAGCAAGCTGAACAATTTGTTCGACATTGCACATGGAAACGCTCTCCAGATGATCCAGTTTCAAGAAGATCGCGACTTCCTTCTCGCTCAGAGAGAGCCCGGTCGGCGTGGCCTAATGGGCTCCGTCGACAAAAAATTGGCCGAGAAGGAGCAGAAGGTTGCAAAGCGGAAAGCAGAGGAAGATGTCCGAAGGAGGAAAGCAGTCGAAGAGCAAGCCTCGACATCCCAAACAGCCGAACTTGCTTCTTCAAGCTCTGCCGATGACGAATTTCTTGAGGGAGTCACTGGAGGTTGTCCTTCTCCCCCCCCAAAAAAAGAACACGCCAGACCAAGAATATTCTCAACTCAGAATTATCTTTAGCCTTAGACAGGACGGGGGTGAGTGACCGAATGGCGCTTTACAGTGTATTGGAAACAGCTCGCAGCCTTGGCCAAAACCTCGAGGAACTGACTCTCAGCCGATCCTCTGTGAAGCGCAGCCGAGAGCATCATCGCAGCCAGCAGGATGAATCGGTCCAAAAAAGGATTCCATTCCGGACCAGTGATGATGCACTGGGACGGAAAACTTCTGCTAGACCTTACCAACAACGAGCAGGTGGACCGGCTTCCCTCTTAGTGTCCACCTCAGATGGCAACTGCCAGCTCTTGGGAGTGCCAAAAATAGCTTCGGGAAGTGGGCAACAGCAGGCATAAGCAGTGTTCAATCTTTTGCAACTTTGGGGACGAAGTGAAAGAGTGGTGGGGATGTGTTTCAACACTGCCGCTGCTAACACTGGCCGTCACTCAGGATGTTGTTTGCTCCTAGAGCAGAAGTTGCAGAAAGAGCTGCTCTACTTTGCTTGCAGGCATCATATCATGAGCTAGTTGTCGCTGCGCGTTCACGGCATGTCATGACGCAATTTCAGGTCATAAAGTTCTATTACACTGGTATGCATCAATTTTGCTGTCAAGGGTTTTGTAAGTGATTCTTATAGAGTTTTTCCTGCTGATTTCGAATCTGCAATCCGTTTTTCTCAATCAGCTCAGGTTATCCGGCTATGGCCTCATAAGTAAAATAGAATTTTTCGTGATTTTGTCAAAGCGGAATTGGAACAGTAACATCTATCATCACTTGTTTCACTTGTATAATATCTTTTTTTACTTTTCAGGCATATAGATAAAATATTTCATAATGAATAGAGCGTGTAAAAATGATCCCAATAGATTCTGCTACATATGTGGGACGGTTACCATGCCAAATAACCAGTCCCAAATCACTAAATTTGTGAAGACAATGTATAGACTCCATACTTTGGAATTAAGTTAGGGGACCAGGACAAAAATTTCGCCCCTCATATGTGCTGCAAGACGTGCATTGAAAATTTGAGAAGATGGAGCAAAGGCAGAGCGAAATCTTTGCCTTTTGGAATTCCCATGATTTGGAGAGAAGGAAAGGATCACGTGACAGATTGCTATTTCTGCATGACAAACCTCCAAGGTGGGCTTATAAATTTATTTTTCTTAAATATTTTGAAATCCTCGTATGAAACTTGACATAATATTCACCATAATGTAATATTCACCATATATAGCATAATATTCACCATAATGGTAATCATACATTTACATATACATATTGTTATAGAAAATACATTTACACATACATATTGTTATACAAGTTACATTTACACATACAATGATTGTATATTTTCTTTCTTTTTCATTCATATTGTCCCCGAAGGGACAATATGAATGAAAAAGAAAGAAAATATACAGACTCCATCGACCTATTTCATATCTTACAGACCGCAGCCTTCCCTCACGAGCCGCCACTGTCTGAATGCTTCTTCTATTTCATATGCAAGTTTTATATCCATGTTTCTGTGTTTCTATTTTCAGGAGTTAACAAGAAGAATAAACACATTGTTGTATACCCTGACATTCCTTCTGCTATGAGACCTGTACTCCATGGTCCTGGAATTCCAATACCCGACCCACCTCAAACCCTGGATGTCGATGATTCTGATGATGAATCAATGACCAATGACCAGTCCCAGTCGTATATACCTCAAAATACCGCTTCAAATGAGCCGAGGCATCTCAACCAGGCCAAACTTAATGATCTTACCAGGGATTTAGGACTTTCCAAATTAGCTGCCGAGATCTTGGGCTCACGACTTCGAGAGGACAACTTGCTGGCTCCGGGAACAACATTCTCCTAGTATAGGAAACGAGAGGAAGAATTCCGCAAGTTTTTTGCAGTGCACGAAAATACCTCTTCCTTAGTGTACTGCTGCAATGTTGAGGGGCTAATCGAATCCTTGGGCCTACCATATAACGCATCAGAATGGAGGCTATTTATAGACTCGTCTAAACGAAGTTTGAAAGCAGTACTTCTCAACAGTGGGAATAGGGTTGCATCAGTCCCTGTAGCACATTCCGTACAACTTACTGAGAGCTACGATAACATGAAAATTTTACTGGATGCTCTCGTATACGACCAACATAACTGGAGGATCTGTGGAGATTTGAAGGTAATACTAATATCATAAGTAAACTATTGCTATTGACTACGTTGTTTTTCCAAAGGTTATTTGAGAGCGTATAAGAACACTTAACTTCCCCACAGAAGTGATACAGTCCAATGCATAGATTTTTTTATCTGATAGAACAAATTCTCTAAATTCTTTAAATATTTTCATTTTTTTTCAGATTGTGGCATTTGTATTGGGAATGCAAGGGGGATACACGAAATACCCATGTTTCCTCTGCAAATGGGATAGCCGAGCGGATGAGAAGCACTATGCACAGCGTGAATGGGCATCCAGAGAGAATTTTGAACCTGGGTCGCATAATGTCGTTTCAGTGCCCCTTGTACCACCAACAAAAATTTTGCTCCCACCACTTCATATTAAGCTGGGCTTGATGAAAAATTTCATCAAATCAATGAATAAGGAGGGTTCAGCATTCCGATATCTCGAGAGTAAATTTCCTCATATATCTGATGCTAAACTAAATGCTGGGGTTTTTGATGGTCCTCAAATTCGAACTTTGATCAAGGATACTCAGTTCGAAAACGCAATGACTCCAACTGAGAAGAATGCCTGGCAGGCATTCAAATCAGTTGTCACTGATTTTCTCGGCAAGCGTAGAAGTCCAGAATACGAGTCCGTTGTCGAAAACTTGATGGAAGCTTTCAAAGCTCATGGGTCGCGCATGTCCATAAAAATGCACTTTTTGTGGTCCCACTTGGACTATTTTCCTGAAAATTGCGGGGATTATAGTGAGGAACAGGGTGAACGATTTCACCAAGATATCAAAATAATGGAAGAGAGGTACCAGGGAAACTGGGATATCAATATGCTGGCGGACTATTGCTGGTGTTTGAAGCGAGACGTGCCCGAAGAAAAACACAGACGCAAAGCCAAAAAAACTTCATTCCTTCCTCAAACTTTTTTCCATATTCATTGTATGAATAAAAGTATTTATTCCCACAATGTTTTCATTTTTCACGAGTGTTCTGATAATAAAGGGTGATCCAGATAAATGGGACCCATAAAAAAAAGCCAAATATTCTTAATATTTAATTCCTTTCATAAAAACTATATATCATTCGAAAGAGTAGAGTTACAAGTTTATTATGAAATATTTATTTTTTAAAAATGACTCCTTTCAAATGTGCTCCATTAGTTGCCAAGCATTCCAGTGTTCTCGCTTGTAAGTTCTGCATCACTTTTGCAAGAGTGTGCGGTGGTATGGCCTGTATCTCATTTGTGATGGCGGCCTTCAATTCTTGCAAGGTCGTTGGGTTATTTCTGTAGACCCTACTCTTTAAATATCCCCAGAGATAATAATCTAAGGGAGAAAAATCCGGAGACCTTGCGGGCCATTCAACGTCTCCAAATCTTGAGATTAACTCGCCTGGAAACGTTTGACGCAAAACTGCCATGCTTTTATTTTGTTTTGTATCTTATCTTGTCTTGTATTGTCAAAACCTATACAATCCTGTACAAACTTGTAACTATCCTCTTTCGAGTGATGCGTATGATTTTATAAAAGGACTTATACTTTAAGAGTTACAGGGGTTTCTTTTGGGTCCCATTTCTCTGGATCACCCTTTATTACTCGTATCTACAGTGTTTAAGTTAAAAAAATCAATAAATTTGGGGATAAAATTTGACTTATAATAAATGGCCAATAGAGAAAAAACATGACCTGATTGAGGAAAACCAATGTCATTTTCGAATTCAGCATGGTCGAATTATATAATATGAGTTGAAAAAACCCTCACAGCAGACAAAAATATTTCATATGCATACCATTGTTATTCAAGAGATTCCAACAACAGTGGAACTACATCGACAAAAGCAAGTTCCAAACAGGTGTCGATGACCCCACTGTTGGTCCATCCCTATTACCAGTCAGAGAAGAACTTCTGAAGTTCGCCAAAGACCAAATCCAGCGCGAAACGTTCCGAGATGATTACAAGGAATTTTTGGAACTCGTCATTGTGTTCCTTGGTGGAAATCTTGAATAGCCGATTCGATTCAAGCGCCCAGGCGCGATGCATCACGCTCGCTGGATGTGCAAGGTCCTGTATTCTATCAAGATGTGGATGTTCCGGGAGCAATTGCAACATCTCGCACCGAAAGAGAAAACATGCTTGCAAGACATGAGCATCTTCGCTGTGACAGTCTACCTGAAGGCATGGTTCACTGCTCCGATGGCCGCTTCCGCTCCAGCCCAGGACCTTTGCCTCTTGGAATCATTGAGGTCGTATCCACAGCAGAAGATCTCCAAAGCAGCCAGTCAGAAGCTGGCAGGACAGCTTTGGTACCTCTCTGACGAAATTATTCCATTGGCCTTTTTCGATGCCGATGTTCCATCTGCAACGAAACGTCGGATGGTCGCAGCCCTATGCAAGAAAGACGGTGGAGAGCAGATTCCAAAGCGTGTCAACCCGCCCTCAGTTCATCTTTGGAAAGCCTTGTGACGAAGAATTCGATGAGGTTCATCGAACGACTGCAATTGCCTGCGGGTCTCTTGAACAAAGATCCGGATGAATGGGAAAAGTAGAGTAGTTTCGGCGGCGCTAAGGGTTGTGGAAAACCTCAGGGTGGTGAATGACCACGCCGAGCGAGCTGTGGAACTCATCCAACAGTACAGCGGCCGCCACACCAAAGACGAGGAGCAGCTGCAGTATTTGCTGCTAGTAGTGTCGGAGCATCGCCGGAAGTTTCCGGATGCCAGAAAAAGCTCTTTGACTGGAAGACAATGAGTGGTTGCCAACCATGACACCCCCGTCGTAGAACGGATAGTACTCATCCATCAGCTCGTGGGTTGGGGTGACCCAGAGGCTGTGGTGCTGTAGTGCATCCTTACAGTGACAGAAGGATAATTTTGAAACTCTTGAGCGACCACGAATATGAACTGACCGAAACGGAAATTTACCTGCAACATTTTCTCACAGAAAATATTTAAAAAAAATTTCCCCTGCATAGTTATGGACCACCCTAGATTATATATATATATATATACATATATATATATACACTGTACATATATATATATATATATATATATATATATATATATATATATATATATATATATATATATATATACACAAACTAAGAATGGTCCCCTGAGAAACTTATATGTTAAACACAGACCGTGCACGGAACAAGGAACTCTTCTGGGAAATTACATCCACTATAGTTCGAATAAGTAATGATAAATGACAAATACTATAGTTTTTTCTTTTTCATGATGTTAGCCCGACGTGGGCAACGGGTCACTCGCAAAGAGGTTCCAAAAATATAGCTTCCTTCACTAGCCATCTGCAAAGCAGATAGGATCCAGCTTTGGGACAGGATCTAGGGTTTACAGCTTACACCTAGCCTACTACATTCAGAGCCTCAATATAAGCAAAAGACTCGATGCATTTACGTCCGATTGAATACATCAAAGAAAAAGGGGTAACTATTGTATTTTTAGCCAAAAAACAAAACTTAAACCTCAACCGGGACATTGAGCGTCCACTTTTCAAGGCACATAACACGTCCGTTTAATATACACAAACTCAGAATGGTCCCCTGAGAAACTTATATGTTAACACAGACTGTGCATGGAACAAGGAACTCTTCTGGGAAATTACATCCACTATAGTTCGAATAAGTAATGATAAATGACAAATACTATAGTTTTTTCTTTTTCATGATGTTCGCCAGATAGGATCCAGCTGTGGGACAGGATCCTATCTGCTTTGCAAATAGCTGGTGAGGGAAACTATATTTTAGGGACCTCTTTGCGAGTGACCCGTTGCCCACGTCGGGCTGACATCATGAAAAAGAAAAAACTATAGTATTTGTCATTTATCATTACTTATTCGAACTATAGTGGATGTAATTTCCCACAAGAGTTCCTTGTTCCATACACGGTCTGTGTTTAACATATAAGTTTCTCAGGGGACCATTCTGAGTTTGTGTGTGTGTGTGTATATATATATATATATATATATTAAAGTTAGTATACATTGAGTTCTTACAGTCAAAATACTGTATATTTTAATAGGAAAAAATACTAGTTTATTTGCATACGTGGGAAATCGAAGAAAACTCTCTCTCTCTCTCTCTCTCTCTCTCTCTCTCTCTCTCTCTCTCTCTCTCTCTCTCTCTCTCTCTCTCTCTCTCTCTCTCTCTCTCTCTCTCTCTCTCTCTCTCTCTCTCTCAATTTCGAGATTTTATTCCCAAAGGTTTCCTTTTCTGATTTCTTCCCACGCAGGTATTTTGGGAAGGCAAAATGGTGACCCACTGTCAAGAAAATGTTCATACAAATATTTCTATCGAAATCAATGAACCAAAATCAATTTTCGATAAAATAATAAAATATATATCTGGATACCTTTATCGTCTTTATTCTATATATATATATATATATTATATATATATATATATATATAATATATATATATATATATTGAGCGTCCACTTTTCAAGGCACATAACACGTCCGTTTAATATACACAAACTCAGAATGGTCCCCTGAGAAACTTATATGTTAAACACAGACTGTGCATGGAACAAGGAACTCTTCTGGGAAATTACATCCACTTCCGGCAATCGGAAGATCCTGGGTTCGATTCCCGGGCG
This sequence comes from Bathynomus jamesi, assembly GCA_023014485.1. Classification (NCBI taxonomy): domain Eukaryota; kingdom Metazoa; phylum Arthropoda; class Malacostraca; order Isopoda; family Cirolanidae; genus Bathynomus; species Bathynomus jamesi. Next base: position 283,982 of record JAJOZX010003315.1, on the reverse strand, counting down.
GGTGCCTTATTTTTCATTTGTTTGTTATTTCTCTTCCTCGTGTGCAGAACACTCCTCTATACTTACGTCGTTTCTATACGTTAATATACTGCGCGGTCATTGCAGTTAAATGTGTATATATATATATATATGTGTGTGTGTGTGTGTGTGTGTGTGTGAGGGGGGATGTTTCTGTCTCTATCTCTTTGTGTTTGTCTCTGTATCTATTTGTTTGTGTATCTAATTATGATGCATTGCAGTCGCTAGAAGAGGTAGAGGGTGTATTGATTAAATGCTTTTGCAGTGAGAAATTGATAAGAAGAAAAAGGTGTACATGGCATTTACGGATTTAGAGAAGTTGTATGATAAAGTGAAAAGATGTGCCTTGTGGCAAGTGCCCGAGAATGTGTGGTGTACAATATATTGCTGAAACATGTTCCGAAGAAACAAAAAGGAAAGCGTAGCAAGCTCGAGGGAAAAGTCAGAACATTATTAGACAATGGAAACAAACCTTAAAAGATCTCTACAGATGAAAAACAAACTTTGCGAAAGTAGAAATGGACCTAAAACAAACATTCATCCACAACACAAACGAGGAGGAAAACAAGGTAACAGAAAACAAAAAGTAACCAAAAAATACTCTTCGACACCTTTTGCGAAAAGAAAAGTGCAATGTAAAGAGAATATTGGTCCGTTAAAGATGTTAAAAGGTCCGTTAAAAGTGACATAGAGAAATTATAAAGCGACACTGAAACATTATTTAAGTGGGCAGAAGACAACAATATGAAGTTCACCAAAGAAAAATTCCAACTTATAAGATATGGTAACAAAAAATGCTACAAAATGAAGGGTACAAAACACTGCAAGCCAAGCAGATAACACCAAAACCCATAATTCAGGGACCTTGGAGTAATAATGTCGTCGGATGCAAAATTCAGAGAACACGAAAATATTAAAATTACAACAGCTAGAAAAGTAATGGGAATTATCTGGAGGAGCTTTCGCAGCAGAAAAGCAAACATCATGTAAAAATTATGGAAGAGCTTAGCCCTACCAATAATTGAGTATTGCTCAGTACTCTGAAGCCCATACAGAAAAAAATACATACCACAAATAGAAGCCATACAAAGGACTTCTACCTCTAAAATAGAGGAAACAAAAGATGAAGACTACCGGTACCGAGTAAAAATCCCTGAAGCTCTACTCCCTGGAAGAAGACATGAGCGATACAAAAATAATATACGTATAGAAATACTTGAGAGTTGTGTCTCTGACCTTAGAAACGAAATAGGCACACTGGAATGAACGAAGATGGAAAATACTCTCAGAATACGAGGCCCAAAATTTTTAATGTCCTGTCGAAAGTACTGAGGAACCTTCAGCACATCAACCTGAATAATTTCAAGACCTTATAGGTTCCTGTGCAAAGTCCTGACCAGCCATGTGTGGGTTACGTTGACAGAAGGAGAGCGCTGAACCAATTTTCTCCTGCACCAAATCCTGCAAAGAAGGCGGGATGTTGGGAGGGATCGACCTCCGTCGATTCTGAACCGTCGTTCGAACTTTAAAAGTACTGTATATACAGGTGTTTCTAACATGTGGGACGCACTTTCAGGATGGATTCAGGACCTGAAAACAATGAAAAAAGTTTATATGAACATATGGCCGAAATCGCTTTGTTTCCGAGTTACAACCCGTTATGTGTTACAGCAAGTATCCGCCTTACCTTTAAAGGAAGTGCTCAAAATGACCGCCTTGCACTTGAATACACGCCTGAACACGCCTCGTCATAGACTGCCCGACGCGTTCAAACATTCCAGGTATTGCTCGGATTTTCTGTCATCCTTATTCCATACGTTGGCGAAGCATTTCAAACGTTGTCAATGGGTGTCACGTAAACGATGGATTTCAGATGACCCCACAGGTAAAAAATCGAATGGATTCAGGTCCGGGGAGCGAGCAGGTCAAGCAATGGGTCCTCCACGGCCTATCCATTTATCAGGGAAATGGTCATCCAAATAGTCCCTGGCTACTCGACTAAAATGAGGCGGAGCGCCGTCATGCATAAACCACATACGACGTCGGACACCAAGAGGAACTTCATCTAGTAACTGTAAATCGCTTAAATCATTCCTTAAAAAATTGGAATACGATTCTCCTATTAATCTTCCAGGCAAAACAAAAGGACCGATTAAGTTGTCGGCAATAAGTCCTGCCCATACATTGATACTAAATTGTTGTTGGTGTCTTGACTGGATGATGGCATACGGATTCTCTTCGGCCCAGTGATGAGTGTTGTGAAAATTGATCACGCCATTTCTTGTGAAGGCAGCCTCATCAGAAAACAACACGGAGGATAGAAAAAGAGGATCGCGAGCACACTGTTAAAGGAACCAAGTACAAAAAGTCTCTCGTGGTGGGAAATTAGCTTCAGTAAGGCCTTGTACTCTCTGAATGTGATATGGGTAAAGCTGTTGGTCCCGTAAAATTCTCCACACAGTCGTGTATCTTACACCCTCTGCTGCTGCTGCTGCTATCCTTCGGGTGGTGACACCACGATGTTCCTCCACGCGATTCAGGACCCGTTCCTCCAACTCAACAGTTCTGGCGCTGATTGGTCCACCACCATCTGAAACTCGCTTGTAGAATGATCCTGTATCACTAAGACGCTCGTCTATTCTCTGAAAGGTCTTCTTATCTGGCAGACGGCGATTCGGAAACCTTTCCGCATACAGACGTCTTGCTGGGGCAGCATTACACTCGGCAAGTCCATATATGAGATGTATGTCCATTTCTCTGTTTGACTAAGCCTCCATTCTCACTTCAAGTGCACACTATCACTGAATAGCACAAAAACTTTTAAGGTTTTTTTTTTACACTGGACTGCACTTATTCACGGTAAGAAGTTACGAATATGATGCACCTCTGACTGACTGATGGCTCTACACTCAACGATATTGAAACATGTCATACGGTGTACGAAACATTACAATCGGCAAGGCCATACATGAAATAAGCTTGTACACACTCACAAACATTGTCGGCAAGCAGTGCTTGTAAACAGTTTGCGGAAAGAATTGCTGGAACACAAACGACCTGTAACTCGGAAACAAAGCGATTTCGGGCATATGTTTATATAAGCTTTTTTCATTGTTTTCAGGTCCTGAATCCATCGTGAAAGTGCGTCCCACATGTTATGAAACACCCTGTATACACCTGGTAGAAAGTCTGTGCGTCGGTCTCTCCTCACACGAAGGTCAAGCTGGTGACCCCATATATACACATCTTCCTCATCTAAAACATATTTAATGTCATAATATTAATTACTAATGAGCGCGCGCGCGCACACACACACACACACACACATACACTCGAGCTCCCTTTTGCCCAGTTGCCTACCACACACACACACACACACACTCAAATTTTTAAAGACGATTTTTACATTCCTGGTGAAGATCAAAGTCTTCTTGCAAATTGCGAATTACTTTAAATGTCGTCATCAATTCCTTTCAGTCTTCAAGGTCAAGAATGGAAATCCTCGTGACTTTCAGTGACCTTCAGCGACCTTGGATAGACAAGTCGGCTGACTTTAATATTCACCTATTGCTTGTGTGATAATTATTGTTTTTGCAGTATGGGCCTCCCTAATTATATATATTATATATAATATATATATATATATATATATATATATATATATATATATATATATATATATATATAATATATATATTGAGGGGTCGCGCGTCTTACGGTACCTAAGCGCCACCACAGGCGAAAACGTGTTTTTGATGGATATCACTATTTTCACCCTTCCTCTATCGCGTGGTTTGGGTTATAATGACCTTACGACACTAGAAGTATGGTTGAAAACCTTATGAAGCGAACTACTTTTTCACCTCATTCTGTGTCAGAAATCTCACCCAAAGTTCGGCATAATAAGAAAATAAAAAAATAAAAAATATATAAAATATAAAATATGAAAATCTATTCCAAAAACGCGGGACCCCTCATATATATATATATATATATATATGCTTTGGTGGTGTAGTGGTCAGCATCACTGACTACGAATCCATCGGCCCCGGGTTCGAGACCCGGTGATGGCAGCCGGCGCGCAGCAAATCCCAGCTGTTCATCCTTCCAAACAATAAAAGAAAGTGGTTGGTAGATAAATGGGTACCCTGATTGGCCTAGTGGTTAAGACGTTGGGTTGCTGGTAGGGCGTGGTTCGGATTCCACGTTGAACTGTAGGTCTAAGGTGGAGTGAAAAGCTTGACCTTCGTCAGAATGAACAATTCGGGCGGAAGCTAACCAAAGGTGTAAATAAATAAATATATATATATATATATATATATATATATTATATATATATATATAACACACACGAGTGTATGCTTCTGTATAAACTTTACATAACATAATTATATATTCATGCCAATAAATATGCAACTTTGCACGATAATATCGTATATACAGAGAGAATTATCGGCCAAGTGATCTTTAACTCAATTTACATAAATAATATATATAAATTTATAATTGATGACTTCTGAAAGGAGTACCAACCGGATGTCACTTGTGTCAAAGGGCCAAAATATATATATATATATATATTAGAGGTGGACCGAATATTCGCATTCGCATTCGCATTTGCGAATATTCGCATCATTTTGAACATTCGCATTCGCATTCGCATTCGCATTTAGATGTGCGAATATGCGAATGCGAATATTTCGTGCTATAAGTAATGCATTAGTTTTTTTTCATTATAATTGTCGCAGAAACGGTTGGTGCGAAAATGAAACTGTTGGATGCTGCCACGTCTGTTTCCCGCAGTGTGTCGCTGTGTGCGTATGAGCGACGTTTTTTTCCTGACTAGCGGCAGATGCAGCTGTAGCTGTCTGAGAGGGGTCGGTGTGCGGGAGCCTGGCGAGTCAGTTACCCACGAGCCTTGGCTGAGTGAGGGTGCGTGCAAGTGTCCGTCTATAACCCTGTGTCGCCTTCAATTGCCCCCAATTCATTGTGTCAGGTGCTTTGTGATGGCGTCCTCCAGTGCCGTTTGGGACTATTTTGAGTTAGTATCAAATGATATTGCTAAGTGTAAGCTTTGTAAAGCCAATTATTCGCGAAAAGGAAGAACGACGTCTGGATTGCGTAATCATCTTAACAGCAAACACCCTGCAGAGTATAAGAATATGAGTAAGACCGAAGAAGAAGCGAAAGAAAGTAGCAAGAAGAGGAAGGCATCTCCAACACCAGCTGCGAAGATGAAGCAAGCTACTCTTGAAATGTGTCTTGAAAAGACAAAATTGTGGGATGTGAACAACGCAAAAACAAAGAGCATGGACAGTAAGATTGCAGAAATGTTAGTAATGGATGATCTTCCATTTTCTCACGTGGAAGATATTGGCTTTGTGCGGCTCATGAAAGAAGCGGCGCCATGTTATCCACTGCGCCAAAGAAAGTATTACAGAGATAAAATTTGTGAGACAATGTATGATTCTGTCAGAAGTACAATTGGAGACAATATCAGCTCCCTCAAACAATCATCGAAACTGTCCTTCACCACCGATGAGTGGTCCGATACACAATCAGGTGTTTCGTTGCTGTCACTGACCAGTCACGCTGTGGACAAAGAATTCAAACGTCAGAGTTTTGTGCTCTGCGCTGAACCCCTCTCTGAACGTCACACAGGGGAATATCTCAGCCAAGTGTTTGACAATTTGTTGGAGAAGTGGAGTCTGTGCGCGGATGATGTTCACTGCGTCATGAGGGATGCAGGTGCTAATATGAAAAAGCGTTGTTTCTTTCAGGTGTTAACAACACCAACTGTGCCAGTCACCAATTGCACCTTGTTGTCAAAAATTCTCTGTCATCTCAGAAAGCAGTCGTTGAAGTCATCTCAAAATGTAGGTCAATTGCGACACATTTCAATCATTCAAACATGGCCCAAGAAGAGTTTAAGAAAATTCAGGCTAGAATAAATGCTCCACTGCTTTCTGTGATTCATGACGTTCCTACTCGTTGGAATAGTACTCTGCAAATGATGATCAGAATGAAAGCTATCAATGAACCTCTCTGCTTGTATGCCACTGCAACCGGTAAGATCAAACCTTTAACACTTCAAGACAATTCAACTCTGGACAAATGCATTACTCTACTCCAACCATTCGAAGATATCACAAGAAATATCAGCAGCAACTCATCATCAATAGCGGACGTCATTCCTCTCGTGACCACTCTGAAGAAAGTATTGATGTCCAGTTTGTCCACAGCTGAAGAAAGTCATGGGATCAAAGCGATGCGAGAAACAATGTTATCAGAAATAACAAAAAGGTTCGATTCAGCAGAAAACAACGACTTGTACTACATTGCTACATTTTAGATCCTAGATACAAAGTAAAATTTTTCAGCTCTTCTTTTGTTACGGACAGGGTTAAAGTAGAGGTTGGATTAAAATGTGAAGCACTTAGTAAGGAAAAGACAGATTCTCAATCTCCAGGCCTTCGTGATGAAAAACCGCGCGATAAAAAACCGTCCACGTCTGTCGCCGAAGCTATGAAAGAAATCCTTTCCTCGAGCAGTGACGATGAGTCTGGAGAAAGGATTTCAGAACGATCTTCAAAGAATCTAGACAAGTATCTCAAGGAAAAACGACTGCCAACTGACGAAAATCCTCTGGAATGGTGGAGAGTGCATGCCGAACAATTTTCAGAGTTGTCGCAATTAGCAAGGTGTTTTCTTGCTTGTCCACCATCCAGTGTTGCGAGTGAACGCCTTTTCAGTGGTGCCGGTCTAGTGTACGATACAAAACGCTCCAAACTATCAGCGGAGAGAGCGGAAAAACTACTATTCCTAAAATATAATCTACCAATAGTAGAATTCAAGTACGAAAGAGTCAACCAGTGAGTGCCTAAACTATTTCTTTATCAATACCATTATCGGAAGATTGGGAATACTCTTCACAATGAATGAAATGTCTTATTTCTCTTGCCGACTAAACGATGCTCCGTGGCATTTATAAAGAAATAGTCATCCTCTTTCAAGGGTGGAGGTTGGGGAAAGAGGTTGGTGGGATACATTATAAGAGTGGGTCCTCGTCCCGTATCCCGGTAACATAGAAATTCAATGGAATTTATTCCTATTTAATTTTCTATGGCGAAACTCTTACAAGTTAACATTTAAAATTTTAAATACCTCAATTCTAATGATGAAAAACGAATATATTAATTCTAATAGTAATTTTAGTAAATATTCGCATTCGCGAATATTAAAATAAAATATTCGCATTCGCGAATATCACAAATTGACATTCGTTCCACCTCTAATACATATATATATTTATTTAATTAAATAATATCGTTTATATATACACCCAAAAGAATTAAATAAAACACCATTACATCATTCTGTTTATTTAGACGAATTATTGGAATTAATTTCATGAAATATATAGAAAATAAATACACAATCAAAATAGTTCATTCTATACACAGTTTAAACGAGAAATATATATATACACAACAAAAATAATAATAGTATAAGAAATACACAAGTTAAACGAGAAATATACAGGGTATCCCATAAGTTCGGCATCATAGGAAAAAAAAAAAAAAAAGGCAAAACAAAAGCTTTTATTTATAGAACGTGCTCAATATGTCCACCATTGTTTTCAATACACAAATTCAGACGTGATACCCAGTCAGCAAGCATACGGTGAATGATGTCAGGAGTAATGGTGTTACATGCCCCAATAATGCGCTGCCGCAAATGTTCAACACTCCTAATTTTCTCTGCCCCAGATAAAAATCTAGTAGCGTGAGATCCGGGCTTCTAGCTAGTCATTCCACAGGCCCCAGGCCCTCGACGTCCTATCCAATGACCAGGGAATTGTTGGTAAGGTATTTCCTTACTTGGGTGCTGTAATGTGCAGGAGCGCCGTCTTGCTGGAACCATGTTGGGAAATTTCCTTCTTCGTTCAAGACACTGGGAAATGCTTATTCCTTGAGCATACGTAGGTAGGTGCCTCCAGTGACATGTTCATCGAAAAGAGGGGGGCCTATGATGCGATCCTTCCAAATGCCACACCATACCATCATCCGAGATGCACCTTGTTCCTTTGAAGAAATATACCAGTGAGGGTTGTTTTGAGACCAGTAGCGGGTGTTCTGTCGATTTGCCTCACCATTTCCATAAAAAACAGCCTCGTCACTGAACAGAATGGTGGACGGGAAATTGGCATCCCGAGCATATGAATTATGGTTTGTAGAAATAGAAAAATATGAATTTCTCCTATGAGGCCGGACTTATGGGACACCCTGTATATATATATATATAATATATATATATATATATATATTAAAAAATAATAATAGTATAAGAAATACACAGTTTAAACGAATATATATATATATATATATATATATATATATATATATATATAATTATGCGGGTTGCTTCTACAGAGCTTCAATTTAATATTTAGTAGAAATCCAATGACAAGGAGAAATGTAAATGCCATGAAAAGTCTTCTTTATTGCGCAACGTTTCGAGCAATACGCTCATCTTCAGGCTGTTTAATAACAATGTGAAATTAAAATCAATATTGAATGAAAAACAAACAGAAATTTCTATAACCTATTCGTAAAGACAAATTTTAAAAGACTGAGAAAAGAGGGTTAAGTTCTAAGTTATACAGATTTACATATCAAAATTAAGAAGTTATTTTTAAATACATGTAGTAAATGTGAAATTAATACACTGGAAAAATTACCAATAGTACACTGGAACAATGGAGCTATCTACCTTACACAGCAGTATCCGAGGCCGACTAATTTGAGCAGAGGAGACGGGAATGAAAGCTGGCGAGGGAGATAGGGGAAGGAGGGATTATAAGGAATTGGGGAAGGAGGAGGGATCATAGCAGATTGAGAGGGACGGACGATGAGTCAACATTCAGACTAGGGGACAATGCTTTAATGAAAAGGGATTCTAAAATTCTTAGTGAGTTGGGACAAGTATTACAACCAAGAATTTTAAAATTGTCTAAAGTGACATCAATTTTACATTTGATGCTATGTTCACGAATGCTGGAGGCTTCCTTAGTTTTTAAAATTTTACCTGCCCTAGGTGTCTCCTTGGGAATTACATCGGCAGCACTGTTCGCTCTCTCAGGGCTAGATTTTATTCGCATATGGGAATAAGTGGCCGAACAGGTAAAATTTTAAAAACTAAGGAAGCCTCCAGCATTCGTGAACATAGCATCAAATGTAAAATTGATGTCACTTTAGACAATTTTAAAATTCTTGGTTGTAATACTTGTCCCAACTCACTAAGAATTTTAGAATCCCTTTTCATTAAAGCATTGTCCCCTAGTCTGAATGTTGACTCATCGTCCGTCCCTCTCAATCTGCTATGATCCCTCCTCCTTCCCCAATTCCTTATAATCCCTCCTTCCCCTATCTCCCTCGCCATCTTTCATTCCCGTCTCCTCTGCTCAAATTAGTCGGCCTCGGATACTGCTGTGTAAGGTAGATAGCTCCATTGTTCCAGTGTACTATTGGTAATTTTTCCAGTGTATTAATTTCACATTTACTACATGTATTTAAAAATAACTTCTTAATTTTGATATGTAAATCTGTATAACTTAGAACTTAACCCTCTTTTCTCAGTCTTTTAAAATTTGTCTTTACGAATAGGTTATAGAAATTTCTGTTTGTTTTTCATTCAATATTGATTTTAATTTCACATTGTTATTAAACAGCCTGAAGATGAGCGTATTGCTCGAAACGTTGCGCAATAAAGAAGACTTTTCATGGCATTTACATTTCTCCTTGTCATTGGATTTCTACTAAATATTATATATATATATATACAGTGTGTCCGTAAAGTCATGGTGGGATTTTAAATAGCTATATTATTGCAACGAAACATGATAATGAGATGAAAAAAAGGCAAATTGAAGAACAACTCTAAAAGAATAACTTTATTTAACGTAGTTCGATATGGGCTCCTCTGGTAGCCCTGCAGACATCTAGGCGGTGATGTGTGTCCGTAAAGTCATGGTGGGATTTTAAATAGCTATATTATTGCAATGAAACATGATAATGAGATGAAACAATGCCAAATTTAAGAACAACTCTCAAAGTTGTATCTTGTGGTTAGTCTAGGCTAAGCTTAACCTTTATCTCGTAGTTAGTCTAGGCTGTCCAAATGCCTATGTTGAACATGAGCGTAATAGCCCGAAAGTTAATGTGTGTTGTGCTCTAGCACGAGATCGAGTGATTGGCCCATTTTTCTTCGCGGAACCCACTGTGACGTCACACAACTACCTCGCTATGTTGGAACATTTTGCAGTACCCCAATTTATTGACAATAATGTCATCTTTCAGCAAGATGGTGCTCCTCCGCACTATGCCAACGTTGTTCGAGAATTCCTTAATGAAAAATTTCCACAGAGATGGATAGGAAGAGGAGGATGGAAGCCATGGCCTCCACGCTCTCCGGACCTGACACCTTTGGACTTTTGTTTGTGGGGTTACGTCAAGCAAAGCGTGTACAGTGTACCCATTAGGGATATTCATCACTTGCACGAGCGAATCACGGAAGCTATCGCATCCGTCACTCCTGATGTTCTTGGGCGTGTGGGCTGTGTGGCTGGAATTGAATCACCGCCTAGATGTCTGCAGGGCTACCAGAGGAGCCCATATCGAACTACGTTAAATAAAGTTATTCTTTTAGAGTTGTTCTTCAATTTGCCTTTTTTTTCATCTCATTCTCATGTTTCGTTGCAATAATATAGCTATTTAAAATCCCACCATGACTTTACGGACACACTGTATATATACAATAAAAAATAATAGTATAAGAAATACACAAGTTGAACGAAGAATATATATATATATATATATATATATACACACACACCCAAACGAATTAAATAAAAAAACATTACATCATTCTGTTTATTTAGATCTACAGATCCACACAATAAAGAAAGTGGTTGGTAGATAAATGGGTACCCTAGGTGGCCTAGTGGTTAAGACACTGGGCTGCTGATGGGGCGTGGTTCGGACTCCACGTTAAAATGTAGGTCTAAGGCGGAGTGAGAGGCTGACCTTCGTCAGAATGAACAGTTCGGGCGGAAGCTAAACAAAGGTTATATACAGGGTGGGCGAGAAGTCACCGTACACCAACCAATGTGCAATCATAATCAATCATAATTAATCTGAATCACTTACGTACTTCGTGGTTACATGTCCAGTGGATCCGTATGTGCACCTTGATGCTGGACACACAAGCGGATGCGCCTCCATGTCCTCTGTGACATGCGTCGGAGCATTTGTGGAGTAATGGTGCGAAAGGCGTCTTCCACAGCTCTGCGCAACTCTTCGTTGGTGTTGTAGCGACGCGCAGCCACTACTCCATTGATAATTATATAATACCCCACAACGAATTGTCCGGGGTGGTAAGGTCAGGACTACGTGGTGGCCATGGTAATGGTGCCGGAGATGTCGGTGAACCACGGCCAATCGAGCGGCCTGCAAAATGTTCGTTCAAAACGTCGCGCACAGAAAGAGCAAAGTGTGCGGGTGCCCCATCGTGCTGCAGCCACACGTCATCCATGAGTCCCCTATCTCTGAGCTGAGGTATGAGCCACGTCTCCAACATTGCCGAATAAGATGCCGCGTTCACGGATCCATCGAAAAAGTAAGGTCCAATCAAATGACCTGATGTCATACCCGCCCATATCATCACATGCGGTGGATTATGTTCCAGCTCCTGCGTGAAATGGGGATTCTCTTTTGACCAGAACACCACATTTCTGTCGCGCGAGCTGCGATAGATGGCACATTCATCACTGAAAAGAACCTTTGAGCGGGATACGGCACTTGGGAATGTGTCCAACAGAGCACGGCATGATTCATAACGCCGATCGATGTCGGCATCTGACAGTTCATTCACGAAAGTTGGGCGATACGGCCTCACTTTCAGGTCTTTCTTCATGTGGTCTCGCATCGTGGCACACCAAGCTCTGATGATCGTTTCCGCGTCGACTTAATTGGGGAACGTTCAGTGGAAGCGGCAATAGCTGCACATGTTTTCAAGCGCGTTGTCTTTCTCCCACTCCGCGTCCTGTCTTTAACGCTTCAAAGAGCGAACGCACGTTTTTCCCAATCCAGCAGTGTCGCTCTTCGTCGTGGAGCCTTATTAAACCGTTCCCGAAACACAGCCAACACCTGCGTCATTGTTTGTCCCGTGTGCGGTCTCTCATGCACCCACACACTTGCCACCAACCGCTCCTCAACAGAGTAACTGCTTGTGTCAACCATACTGACAACACCACAACTAAATTCCATGGGCGGCTGTCACGTACGCACTATCTTCACACTATTGCCAAATTGCCATTCGACACTGTTGCCAGACTGCCATTGTACATAGTAGTGTGTGCTGTGCTATGCTGTGTAAACTCAAATTGATTTCGGGTGCGTATCGTGCGGGTGTACGGTGACTTCTGGCCCACCTTATATTATATATAATATATATATATATATACACATTTAACTGCAATGACCACGCAGTATATTAATGTACAGAAACGACGTAAGTATAGAGGAGCGTTCTGCACACGTGGAAGAGAAATAACGAACAAATGAAAAATGAGGTGAACCGCCCGGGAATCGAACCCAGGATCTTCCGATTGCCGGTCAGATGCGCTATCCATTACACCACGGGCCTCGATCAGTCATAAGTCGAAATTCTCCTACATAGGGCAGAAACCAATGCCCTGAGAGGGCACCCTCGCAAATCGTGAATATGTACATTTAACTGCAATGACCACGCAGTATATTAATGTATAGAAACGACGTTTCTATACATTAATATACTGCGTGGTCATTGCAGTTAAATGTACATATTCACGATTTGCGAGGGTGCCCTCTCAGAGTATTGGTTTCTGCCCTATGTAGGAGAATTTCGACTTATGACTGATCGAGGCCCGTGGTGTAATGGATAGCGCATCTGACCGGCAATCGGAAGATCCTGGGTTCGATTCCCGGGCGGTTCACCTCATTTTCCATTTGTTCGTTATTTCTCTTCCTCGTGTGCAGAACGCTCCTCTATACTTACGTCGTTTCTATACATATATATATATATATATATATATATATATATATATATATATTATATATATATATATGAAAATTATTTCACGAAAGTAACACGTGAAAAATATTTATGATGAATAAAACCACGAAGGAAAGGAAACACAGAATGATGCTCAAGCGCTTTCGTCTAATGACATCCTCAGGAACACTGAAGTAAATAGAGTTCAAGACTATATACATGTTACAAAAAAAAAAATATATATATATATATATAATAAATATAGAAATAAAAATTGTGGGAGGAGCATACAAATTTGTAAGGAAAACTACCAATTTTAGCACTTTGCCCGAATTCAACACAAGATCAAATGGATTGTTTACAACCAATTTTATAGTTAATGCCTGAATGATATATAGGTCACAAAAAATATAAAAAATATATAAAAATAAATTGAAAAATAAAAATTGTAAGAGGAGCATACAAATTTATAAGGGAAAACTGCCCAAGTTTTAGCACTCTGCTCTTCTTGACTAAATCTGTTCTGAACGAATTCAGCATAAAATCAAATGGATTGTTTACAACCAATTTTATAGATAAGGCCTGAATGATATATAGGTCACAAAAAATATATAAAACTAAATTGAAAAATAAAAATTGTAAGAGAAGCCTACAAATTTATAAGGAAACACTACCAAAGTTTTAGCACTCTACCCTTCTTTTCTAAATCTGTTCTGAACGAATTCAAAACAACGGGATCGAGTTGAAAAAGACCTTTGCTCATGTTAAAGTTATTTGTAAGTTGGACAATAGCAGACTCAAGAATATTTCTATTAACAATGTTGCTAGAGTGAAACAAAACTGAAGCATTATTCCAATCAATACAGTGGGATAACTCTGACAAATGGACAAAAAGGGCACTGGACGACTGTCCCGTTCTAACGGAATATTGATGCTGTTTTACACGCGTGTGCAAATCCTTTCCCGTCTGACCAATGTAAAAGGAATCACATTGTTTACAACCAATTTTATAGATAATGCCTGAATTATTGGTAGGGCTATTTTTTACTATATTTTTCACAGTATTGTTATATGAAAATACTACATTAATATCCAAAAGTTTAAGTACATTAGCAATGCCTAAAAAGCCTGGGGAAAATGGAAGTACTAAAATATTCTTTGACAAAGTGCGAGTGTTATTATTCACACGATAGAAGGTTCGTTTTGCCTTGTTAAGAGAAGATTCCATAAACGCAGGTGGGTAGCACAGATCACTTCCAATACCGTTGAATTTTTCCAATTCGGCATCGATGTATTCCGGACTGGCGATCCTAAGAGCGCGGAGAAACATTGAAGAAAATATAAACATTTATTTATTTTAATATATATATATATATATATATATATATATATATAACAAAATAAACATCGTTAAAGGGTATCCAAAGGGTACGGTATCATAGGTACCAGGCACCTGGTAATGTTTCCTATAGGTGTTCCGGCATACCTTCGTACCCCTAAGTTCCTTCACGCCCCTCAGCTTCTGCGCCCGAAATTTGTGGGTCCCTACAGTCAGTTGGGGCGGTTGATCGTCCTCATCTTCTAAGCACACTAGATCCTTCAACGAGTCAAAGTTAACAACCCATCGGTTCGACTGGTTAAGCGTGATACCCTTAGCCTTCACGATATATTTCATATCCTCCCCCACCCTCACCCGTACCCCACAAGTTTTGCACCTGTTGAGACAAAACAGTCGGCGTATGCGATGTCTCCATATTCATCCTTGATGTCATCAGTCAACTCTCCGAGGAATTCACCAATAGGCGGCATGTATTCACCCTCCTTCACTGTGAATATCACACTATCTGTGTCAGCGTACAGAACCCTCTACCCAAGAGAATGCAATAGACCGCAAAGTTTGATGCGTGCGTATGCCGTTGTGAAGCTGGCTACAGCGATGTTTGTAACAAGCGATGTGTCTGTGGCCAATTCGGTAATGTACTTTATTATGTATGTATTACTTACATTCACGATCTCCATGACCTCTTTATCGGAAGCGTTGGCATAATCCCACACCTCGTTATAACTTTGGGCTAGGTGAACGTTCCCCTTGCGAGTATTCTGTGCAAATTTTCCACAAAGATTATTTAGACAACTTTGCACTAAAGCGCTTTCCTGGGTTCTTTACAATTTGGGAACAGTCAAGTTGTATCCCTTCATGGTCACAGTAACACTGAATATAAGCCAACTTTCCATCTTCGATATCAACTCCTTGCGGATACCCTGATGCTTCTACTTTACCCTTCAAAAAAGTGTTTATATATTGCGTGAAAAGGTTGGGGAGCTTCTGAAACCTCCACACCTCATATATCTTCAATATTCTGTAGCCATGGCGAACGGCTAGGGAGAGCTCAGGGCTTGTATATACGCCTCTGATCTTACGCTGGTTAGCTGTGTGATTACAAGTCCCATTGTTCTCCTCTGCGCATTTCACGCACAGGAGAAACATAAGCTTGTGATCTATAACGACAGGTAAGATCGGCATCCAAAAATCGCGAGGGGGTAGCACGTCTACGAAAGAAAGACCAAAATAGTTCTTGTTCAAATTTGCTAAGAACTCGATGGCGGGCAGGGCTGGTCCTACCAGTTTTTCAGGTGCACCTACGGGTACGGATTGTTCGTCATCATGTAGGGGTATAAAGAGCAGAAGTCGTAGTAATGGAGTTTCACGCCCTCCGTACGCGGAAAGTATAGCTTGAAGGGATTTTTATGCCCTCCGAACAAGCTATCACTGCATTTGAGAGGATCCAGCACCATTGAACGCTTGATCGTGTTTATCTCTTCACGGTGCTGTCCATCTGTTTCCATCCGTGCATCATACTCATGCTCCCACAAGATCTTGTGAGTGAACTGGGTGCCTATATGCTGATCGCGGGTGCGGGTTCATGCAAGACTGTCGGCAGGAGATCTACCGTGGATATCTTCTAAGATCCCGCACTCAGGACGGGGGCATCCGTGCCACCAACAGCCGTTAAAGGAGTACACAGTCTTTTCACCAGTGGCACGGTTTGCTTAGACCATCGAACCAATAAACACGACCATTAATCTTAATTGGTACTTCTCTCGTGTTGCGGGCATGCTTTATGTATACACCTGTCTGCTGCTGTATGTGTATGAACCAGTAAATAGCCTTGTTCCCATAACTGCGAGGGTTGTTTCTGTGAATGACGGCTAAGGTGTCTTTAGGCATGAAATTGTTCTTGAACACCGTAAAGCACAATGAGGTGATCGTGGTTGCGACTTGCAACGGATTGCATTTGAAACGGTCTATGTACATCCTTCTAAAGGCCTGGAAACATACGGTACTATAAGCACGCGCACATCATTCACGCAATAACGCTCACATTCATCACCTACATTGTAAGGATTAGATTCATTACAACTGTTGTAGTAGCGGTCAAAATCTTCACGTTCACCTGTACTCATCATACATTCATAGTTAAAGTAATGTTTGGGTGGAGGTAGTTCTACGTAATTTAAAGTCTCGCTAGTGAGGAATGTGTAAGGGAAATATCCTTTTGAAACTTCGGCGGCTACGCCTATTACCTTGGGTAGCTTTGCTAATTTACAAAGTGTGAATAATAAAGTGTCTTTAAACTGTACATTACCTCTTATTTACATCTGTATAAGTTTGTTTCCTCTTTTCAAGGGATCACCTGTAAATATCTCTGATGACTCGTGCTCAAGCAGCTCCTTATAAAGGAACTGTGTGTCAAATTTTGCCCCGTTATGGGCAAGGACATACACAGTCATTGTTTCTAACTTGTCCGCTAACTTGACAATATAGGACACAAAGAGTTTCACGGGACTGTCGTGTGCAATCGTTTTAAAAACGTTTCCCCGTTTACCACATTTGTGACACTCATCACACTCGACTTACATGCACTCATCGCAGATAGTCTGGCTTACAAGTAGATGTGGGATAACCTCTTTGGTTTCAGCAACCGTATATGTTTCTATATCGTAGTGCACAGTTATACAAGATCTATTTGTAGGCTTAGCGTCTTTCATATAACATACATGCTTTACTCTAACCGCCTTATATTTCTCATGGCATGTAGAACAGTGAATTTCATCACATTTATGCTTCAAATTCCCCCAATTATCCCTCATATGAAACATACCACATTCACAGATTCTCATTTTCCTGCACGTGCCAATTGACTTATTATTGACAGTTATTGACAGTTATTATTGAAAAATATGCGTCTGCATACATCACAATCCCTTTTCTCAGCTTCAACCACACGGCTTTCACATTTGGAGCTTTTACACTGCGCACATACCATGTGGCATTCCTTACAATGTTTCACTATATCATCCGCAAACTCGAGACATCCCTTACACAAATCATGATGCCTTCCATATTTTCGACTTTTATCATAACTCGCGTAAAGAGTCCTTATATTACGGATGGGGAGATACGTTGTCCCTGACAGTCCTAAAATAAGTAGGGGTCTTGTACGATCTCTCACACTGCTTTTAAAAACATACACAGTCTTACGACGATCATCCATTCCAAATACAACTATACGAACATTCATTTCCTGTTCAACCCTTCTCGGCTCTTCAGGACCCATATTACAGTCAAATTCAAGTTCACAGTCTACAGCTAGTTTACGGGCACGCTCCACTACCGTAGGCAACCAAATGTTTTTGATCCGTGTATTTAGTGCTGTAAACATACGCGCTAAGACCACTGCTATAAAGCCGCAACCACGATCGACGTTTATATGCCGTCTAAAATTAGCCTGAGAATTAAAGTTAAGAGTATAAGGTGTGGCGCTATGACCCGCAATACGGTATACACGGTCAATATTTACCGTGAAGTTGTCCAAAGGGCTGTTCAAAATTATAACCGAGGAGCGATATCGATCAGCCTTCAAAAGAGGTACCTTTTACGAGGTACAAAATGACTTGTCCGTCCTAATGTATCAGATAAAATTGGAGAAATTGGGTGCTGGATATACACCCCCAGACATGTGCTATATTTACAGCAATATAGTGGAGCACCGGTTTGTTGGGGATACCCAGGCACACCTGCTGCGCATCGCGCACATCCCCAACCATAGAGGGAAGAACTTGAGTATTACATATGACAGGCCCCATGAATGGCGCGACTAATCTAATAACCAATATCTCAATATATATAAGAACGATTGAGGGAAAAAATTTCCCATTCAGTGATGGGAACTTAACAGTAAAGCTACACTTCCGACGCACTGAATTATAATGGACAGAAAACCTTTCACAGTCTATCGAGGTGTGAGATACCGGCATGGGAGTGGGCTTGGATCCATTTTTACAACCATACTCTGTACGACTGTCCTTTGCTAAAGAGGGGTGACAGATATCTCGGGAGGAAAGCGCTACAATCAGGTTTTAACACTGCAGAAGACATAATGAGCACAGTGACTTTGTTACAATTAATCCGTTAAACACAATTAGTTCCCCGAGTGTTCCTATAGAATTCGTGATACCCAGCTCAGGCCATTACTTTTTTGATCCAAGCTGTGTGCATATGTTCGCTAAACTACGTATAGCCCATTCTGATGGAAGACTGTGATGACAAATATGCTGTATACCATGAAATAAACTTTCTGCACTCCATATTCAAACAGTGTGATGTATATTTAAATCAGGTTAACATATCGGCAGGAACGGGGTACTATCACCTATGAGCCTATCTGGAAAACGTGCTGAACTTTTCCAAAGAAGCGAAGGATACCTTTTTTACTGGCGAGGGCTATTATCAGACTAAAGACGAAAGTAGTATAAAGGGCAAATTTAAAAATTCTAAAAAGATATATATGAGTGTTTTGGACGCCTGCATACAGACTTCACATTCCAGGAGAAGTTTCTTGTGAATGAGGTGGATATGAAAATAAAGCTCACCCGCACGAATCCTAAGATTTGTTTAAATCTGGGGACTGATCAAGAAGAGGGTGCAAAGCCCGTGGTGATTCATATTATGGAACATACCTACGCGTACGCTGTGTGAAATTAAGTTCACCAAAACAATTAGAAATTGAGAAAAATTTAATACATGCCACAGTAAAATACCCAATTAACAGAGTACAGATCAAACCATACACGGTACCAGCAGGGTTGGCCTCGAAACAGATAGAAAACGTGGCCCTGGGAGTTCTACCTAAAAGGATATTAATTGGAATGCAGGAACACGCTTCGGTGAATGGAAAATATAAAAAGAATGCCTTTAAATTCGAGAATTTCGGCCTTAAAAATATAACTCTATACGTCAATGGCGTTGCGTTGGGCAGGGCATTGATACAGATTATTCATCAGACGCTGTGTTCCCGCTTTGCGCGAGAGCATATAGTAATGTTATAATGTTATAATGTTTCAGACCAACAAAGACCCTAGGATCCACTCATGGCTGGTCTACCTAACTGTGTTCGTAATCGTGTATTGTGTATGTCCTCCGTGGTGGCGGAGGGGACCTACAATTTTACGTGGGTTCCGAACCACAAGAACATAAGAAATTTATGTAAAAACTGCCGGTAATTTGGCAACGACCAATTTTTACGAAACTAAATAATTATCAATTTAAAACTAATTAATTATCGATTTAAAACTAAAGATAGAATCTCTGGATCCAGAGGATCAAGTCATAATAGACTACTATCCACAAATGTTACACTCTATATCTATTTATAACGGACATGCAAATATATCAGATCCAAAGAATCCAGTCAATTTCATTACGGTATCCATCAAGTCACGGTCCATATCGATTGCGGACCAAGTCAAAATTTACAACCATATACATTACAATATATACACTTACGAGGAAAAGTGTAGGTGTGGCTGTAAAGACTGTACAGTAATGTAGAAATGTGTGTGCACCCATTATGGGTCTCCCATTTAAAGGTGTTTGTGGGGCAAGTGAAGATCATGAGTTTTTCAATACCTCACAGTACTATGGGGGGCACCGCTCGGCAGAGGAATCTCTTTAAATGGGGTGTGTAAGGACAGAGAGTATCCCCTAACCCAAGACGCTGCCTCCCTATATCCCACAACACTTGTGTTGAGCTGTGGGATCTATCCCCACAAAGCCTTAATTTTACTACCTTAAACTATACCCTTTCTATCAACATGCGCGTCTAATCGATTTTTAAACATGTTTATAGACGTGCTACTAATTACTTCTACCGGCAAACTATTCCAGCTATTTACTATTCTATGCGTAAAAATGTTTTTCGCAACTGCTGTCTCGAACCTTCTACTTGTCAACTTACACCCGTTATTTCTAGTCCTATTATATTGAGATATTTCGAAAAAGCTATCTCTATCTACGTTATCAAACCATTCATAATTTTGAAAACCTGGATTAGATCACCCCTTAACCTCCTAGTCTCGAGAGTAGTCAATTTTAACTCCTTAAGCCTATCCTCGTACGATTTGACCTAAGAGACGGAATCATCTTAGTTGCTCGTCTTTGAACTCTTTCGATTTTGTCTATATCTTTGCGCATATGCGGATTCCAAAATTGGACCGCGTACTCCAAATGGGGTCTAACTAATGATTTATAAAGAGGAACTATAATATCGCGCGATAATCTGGCCCATATTGCAGGTGCTTGTGATGAGCTCAGGATTGGGGTAACGCAATTCATCGATCAATTTAACCTTTATCCGTTTAACATCACACCTGACATCTGCTAGTGTAAATACACACTTAAGTCCACAACAGAGTGGAAACATCTCAGTCAGATTGGAATTCGCCAATCCGATAGACGCGCCTATTAGTGTACTAGTATACCTCGACTCACAAGCCCTAATAGAAGTTGCTAGATTTAGGAACGTTGTCACTGACTTTTAAAATGGACGCGAATACACTTCAGAGAGTAATGAATAGTGAACGAATCACGCGCTCCAAATTTATCGGTGTGTTTGCGAAGAATGAAACATTGAAATTGCCAACTACGAGAAAATGCGGTGGTCTTATTGTGAATACCGATGTTGTTGGTGGTGAAGGGATTCATTGGATAGCTATCTACTTTAAACATAGGGACCGCCTGTACTATTTTAATTCACTCGGGACTCATCCATGGAATGACGTTATTATTGTAAAATTTCTCGAACAGCTGCACATTTCCGAAACTGTCTGGAATCCCTATCGATTCCAGGGATATTTTATTAACGTATGTGGTATGTATTGCCTTTCATTTCTTATGCACATGTCACGTGTAAGGAATTTATAAATTTTTTAAAATATTCGATCCGTGTCACACTGAGCGGAATGATCAAATGGTATGCAGATAGTGATAGATAAAAAAGGTTCCCGTTTGTGCGCACTCGATGTGTTGTATGATGTTTTGCTTGTATATATAAAATGAATAATTGCATCAATGTTGTCTCCATTAATGTTAGTTTGTGTATTCTGTAGCTTATTTAAACTGTAACTGCGACTAATTCTCTATGGCTATAAAAAATTGTACTATTTTATAAGACAATTTCTAACATTTAATAAATTGATGAAAATACATTGAGTCTTCTTCTTACTCGAAATACATGAAAAAGAAAAAAGCTCTTACCCGAAACATAAGAAAAAGAAAAACGCTTACATTATTTCGTTGATGATGTGGCAATCGTTGGGTTGATTGTGCGATAAAACTTCTACCTCCGTATTCAGATCAACGACATGCGCTTCTTCAATGCTATCACGAAAAGACTGTATAACACGAGTTAGCTCCTCATCGGATCTTTAAAGATAATTTTAAATTAATTTGATTAGTTCATACATCTTTCTGAATCGTTTTTAATAAAAACCCATTTGCTTTTCATAAAATATCTTCGAACCGCTCAGAGAAGTTTGTGACTCCTTTAAGAGAAAATATCGAATAACTTCACATTTCAAATTAATTTATTATGGAATTTTATAAAATTATTTAAAACTTGCAAAGGAGTCTTCATTGTTATAAGTTAAAAAAATTCAACGATTTTTGATGAATAGAAATATCAAAACAGGACTTTACCATAATATTAATTATTAATTACTAATACAAACTAATCTATAAATAAAAATTGAGGATACCTGCTACTTTGATGAAACATTTTACAATAAAATGTAATGAGATGGAAATAAATTACTACAGCCCCTCCATATATATTTATATATGAAATAATCATGAAGGAAACAGAACGGTACTCAAGAGCATTCGCCTAATGACATCCTCAGGAACATTAAAATAAATAACAAGTTCGTGACTAAATATAGGCCACAAAAAAATAAAATAAAATAAAAATACAGGTACATAAATTTTTATACTCACATTTCAACTGCAATCCCTTGCGCCGGATCGTAAGGAGCGTCATTGCAAATATCATCAACTGTTTGCATTGGAAATAATCCGTCCCGATCGGTTGCGTTAAAAAGACTAATTGTAGCCACCGCGGCAGTGTCTCCATCTTCATATAAAGCCGATAAACTGGAAAGTTGTGACTGACTCATGATGCGTGTGTTTATTCACTGGTAAAATAACTGCTGTGAATTCCAGCTGAAAATACTCTTTCATATGCATCATTCCCAATTGTAAGAACCACCCCCAGAAGACGAATAGGCGGTTTGTAAGTTTGCTGACTGGTTGTCAGTGTAACTGGACGGGCTATGTTATATGTGTATGCCAATTAGCTGGTAATACCGATATAGCGGACCCACGCTTTGGGCAATGAGGTCCTGATTGATCACCTTCACGAATAATGAAGGTGTCTTTATCCAATTTGAATTTGGTTTATTCTATCCGCAGATTTATTTTCAATGCTCATATCTCAATGTGAATGAGTGAATTGCCCACTTGCACACTCTACCACGGTGCACTCAAGCATTTTGCATTATTATGTAAGATTTTTATTTTCCATTTTTATATAAGATTTGAAATATCTCCACAACGCTAATATTCTTACAACCCTGACACAAATTTTTTTGTTCAGAAGATGAGTGAATACTTTATTTGTGCTTATTTGATTGCATTTGTACTATTATAATACTCTCTATATTTCTAATTTATGTAATTTGTTTGTATTAATAAATAAAAACAAACGTCGGTCTCTTTGCACTCATACGCCTCACAGTTTCATCCTCAGATTTCCCACTTTGGACATGGTTCATATTAGGTTAAGTTACATTGGTATGGAATCCGAACCATTGGTCGCTACATCATCTGGACACGGTCCAACTACTACCCAGACCCAGATTTAACGTAGACAAATGTAGTTTTGCATGTAGGTTCTCGTAACAATAATTACACGTACACGATGGATGATAGAGTTAGCGAGCGTTGACGAGGAAGTAGATTTAGGCGTACGCGTATCTAAGGATTTAAAAGTTAGGAACCAGTGGCTGGAGTCTTGCGCAAAAGCTAATAGGATGTTAGGCTTCATAGCGCGTAATTTCGAATTTAAATCGAAGGATATTATATTGTCCCTTTACAAGTCCCTAGTCAGGCCTCATTTCGAATATGCCGTTCAGTTTTGGTGCCCATATTTGCGCGAGGATATTGATAGGTTAAAAAGGGTTCAGCGTCGTGCCACGAAACTAATTCCGTCATTGCGCAACAAGCCTTATGAAGATAGGATAAAAGAGTTAGACTTGCATTCATTCGAAACTAGGAGATTAAGGGGGGAACTTATTGAAGTTTTCAAAATCGTTAATAACATCCATAACGTAAATTTTTACAAACTGTTCACTTTCGATAATAGCAATACTCTTAATAACGGATTAAAGTTGCGTGGCAGACGTTTCATTAATAATATCACTAAAAACTTCTTTACGTTTAAAGTAATTGACAAATGGAATAATCTTCCCGAGTCAGTCGTTCACTCTACCAACGTTAATATGTTTAAGAACCGTTTAGATAGGCATTTTAAAAATATTAACGTTGTTTAAAATAAAAAACAATAAACAACAGGAGCTCTCGGGGTGGTGGTCGAGGATGAGTCTGTTGACGATTAATGCCAGCTTGTGACATGCCAGCGTGTGATGCCAACAATAAAATAAAAAAAAATTAGACTAACATGAACGTTGATGTAGCTCGTAGAGTAAACTAACCCACTTTTTGTTTAACTTTACCTACTTTTTTTCTTATCCTCTCCTTACTTGCATGTCTGTAAGTCTCTTTACTTGCATGTCTGTAGTTTGCATGGTATGACTGTGAGTTAAGACTGTGTTTGCATGGTTTGTAAGTGTTCTTATTTTACTTCTTTTCATGTTTCACCCCTTTCCTATTCTCTCCGACTATTTTTCTGACTTGTCGGCAATGGCCGGCGGATGATGATAGTGAGTCTTTTTTCTCTTTTTCTGAATGAATGTTAACCCATGAGTGATAGGTGTTGCTACTTACTTAACCCCTTATTTTTTCTCTTAACCCCCTACTCTTTCCTTTCTCTCGGGCTAACCTTAGAATAGATCTTAGGGTCTTTGTTAGCCTTAGCTTCTGTAGATCTGTAGAACATTGCTGATCCAACGGGGAGCTGTGTTAGAACGAGGCCACAAAGCATGCGAAATACATATACTAAATATTGTACATTATGCATTTAATTAGTATTTTTTATGCTTTTTAGAAATTTAATTTCTAACTGAAAAATATCAGATTGGAAGCATTCGTGAATTTAAAATAAAGAGGTTTATATTGTCGATCTCTTTGCACACATACTACTCACAGCTTGATCCTCAACTTTCCCATTTCGAACATAGGTTAGGTTAGGTTCCGATTTAGGTTACGAATCCGAACCATGGGTCGCTACATCATCAAGATGATAGGTTAGGTTAGGTTCCAGTTACAAAGAGAATCTATGGTCTGAACCATAGGTTAGGTTAGGTTGCAGTTACAACGCGGGTCACTACATCATCATCAAGATGAGATAGGTTAGGTTCCAGTTACAAGAAGAATTTATGGTCTGAACCATAGGTTAGTGAGGTTAGATTAGGTTACAAGAAGAATCTATGGTCTGAACCATAGGTTAGGTTAGGTTTCAGTTACAACGCGGGTCAATACATCATCAAGATGAGAGAGGTTAGGTTAGGTTCCAGTTACAAGGATAATCTATGGTCTGAACCATAGGTTAGGTTAGGTTCCAGTTAAAAGGATAATCTATGGTCTGAACCATATGTTAGGTTAGGTTCCAGTTACAACACGGATCACTACATCATCATCATCAAGATGAGATAGGTCAGGTTGGGTTAGGTTCCAGTTACAAGGAGAATCTGTGGTCTGAACCATAGGTTAGGTTAAGTTAGATTAGGTTACAGTTACAAGGAGAATCTATGGTCGACCATACCTAGAGACATTCACTATATATCGGGTGGCCACAAAAAAACTTTACTTAATTGAAAGTTTAATAACTGCAACAATTCAAAACTTATGCGATTGAGATTTTGCACACATTAACAGATGCATATAATCTATAATTGCTGGAATTTTCAAATATGTAGGTTCTATAGTTTTGTTACAGTGAACAATTTAAAAGCATATGTCTAAAAATAGCATGCCTCGTGTGCATCTGACACGTACGTGCGCTAGCGTAGGCTAAACCTAATGTAGCGTAGTATGACACGCGCGCTGGCGTAGGCTAAACCTAATGTGAATTTGCTTTCTTTTATTTTTCCGCTAAAACCCCGCCAGCATGACGTTAAGTAAAAGTGATAAAGCCATCATAGAAGCATGTGTCAAGGAAAAAGGTTGGAATGGAAATAGGATTGTCCGAGAATTCCCCGCAAAGAACTGGACTCGTCAAAGTGTTTATAACTTAATAAGAAAGATAAAGGATACTGGATCAACAGCTAGAAAACCCGGCAGCGGCAGGCCCAAAAGTGTTTCAACAGAAGAAAATAAGGCTGCCGTGGAGGAACTGATTCAATCCCAGGAGAATACACCAGGAACTCATCGCTCCCAGAGACAGATTGCGTACGACCTTGGGATTTCTCGCTCCTCTGTACAAGGGATTGTAAAACGTTTGAAATTGAAGGCCTACAAGAGAATTCGAGTTTCTCGGCGTGATCAGAATGTAAGACAGCGTAGAAAGACCCGCTGTAAATCCCTATATGAACGCTACTCAGCTGAAGACGTGCAAAAAGTTGTGTTTACAGACGAAAAGGATTTCACGTTGGAGGTGGCCAAAAACAGGCAAAATGACAGGGTTTATGGTTCAAGGAAAAAGGACATTCCTCCCTCCAGGCTTTATCATGAAACCTCACGATTCAGCAGAAAAGTAATGGTATCGGCGGGAATTTCATGGAAGGGGAAAACACGAATTCATTTTATTGCCACAAACGAAACTAAAGTTAACTCTGAGCGCTACATCAACCTGTTAGATAATGGGTTACTTCCTGATTGTCGTCAGCTGTATCCTGATGAGGCCTACATTTTCCAGCAAGATGGGGCACCCGCCCATTCAAGCCGAGCGACCCAAAATCATCTAGAGCAAGAGACCCCTAATTTCATCAAAAAGGATGAATGGCCGCCTCAGTCTCCCGACTGTAATCCGATGGACTATTCAGTATGGGATTCCCTCATGGTGAAGGTTTACGGCAGCCAGAAAGACAAATTCACCGGAGATGAACTTAAGGAGAAAATCAGTAGAGCATGGGAGGATATCACCTTAGATGAGGTTCGAAAGTGCATCTCCTCGTGGAAGAAGCGATTGAGGGCAGTTTACCAACAGGGAGGTGGTCACATTGACCATTTGTTTAAGTAAATTTTGTTAAGTTCAAATTCATTTTCTTCGGCATGCTATTTTTAGACATATGCTTTTA
The DNA here is from genome assembly GCA_023014485.1 of Bathynomus jamesi. Lineage (NCBI taxonomy): Eukaryota > Metazoa > Arthropoda > Malacostraca > Isopoda > Cirolanidae > Bathynomus > Bathynomus jamesi. The sequence continues at coordinate 257,060 of JAJOZX010003315.1, read as the reverse complement.
AATTGTTCACTGTAACAAAACTATAGAACCTACATATTTGAAAATTCCAGCAATTATAGATTATAACCATCTGTTAATGTGTGCCAAAGCTCAATCGCATAAGTTTTGAATTGTTGCAGTTATTAAACTTTGAATTAAGTAAAGTTTTTTTGGCCACCCGATATAAAACTTTATAAATCATTAGTTAGAGAAAGGTTCGATAACGTAAATAGAGATACCTTTTTCGTCGTTCATTAACAGGGCGAGTACCCACCCAACCCAGGAGCCAGTATGCTGGAACGAACCAGAGCCTCGCCGCCAAAGTCAGACATAGAAATGATGAGTTGCAACATTAAATATACATGGGTCCTGCATATTTTAGCTGTCAATTATGTCACTCTTATTTGCATATGTATAAGTTTGTTTCCTCTTTTCAAGGGATCACCTGTAAATATCTCAAGCGTCGTTCTTTACATTATTTATACTGTGTTATTTGCAGTTAAAATGTATATATGTGCGGCATGCGGGAGGTGCCCCCTCAGGGCATTGGTTTCTGCTCGTATTAGGAGAATTACGACTTCTGATTAATCGAGGCCCATGGTGTAGTGGTTAGCATATCTGACCGGCAATCGGAAGATCCCGGGTTCGATTCCCGGGTGGTTACCTCATTTTTCATTTGTTCGTTCTCCCTCCTCATCTTCTGCAGAACGTTCTTCTATACAAGCGTCGTTCTTTACAATATATAATATATATATATATAGTAATGTCTCTCGGTCTGGTGAATGAGTGAATTGCTGTCTGATCTCCTCTATTATTATTTTTTATGCTTATATTCCATCGTTTAAAGTGTGTATTTCTTGTGTTAAGGGAGGGAATTGCTGTCTGATCTCCTCCTCCCCCTATATAAATTTAATAGATAGATTGATTCCCTCTGCAGCGGTTAAATTTATCAGGATGTAATTTAAAAAATTTTAAGCGTAAATTCATTGATGTTAATATCTTCATTGAATAAAATTGCCAGATTTTTTTATAAACTGAATTGTATTCATATTAAGGGAAGACTTTCGAACTCTTTTTCAAGTGTCTTAAAAATAATTTGAAAGTTTTTTGAATATTTTTTTTATTAAAACTCGCGAGATATTGATTAAGTTCTTTTAAAATGGAACAGATCCGTAGGAGAGAGAGAGAGAGAGAGAGAATTTTGTCACAGAAAGGATGCGGTCAGTTAGAAAATAGGGACATCCGCATTCCTACATGGCTCGTGCGTGGCTTTCGAGTAACCTCTGGCAATTCACCTGTTTATATCGTGCGTTTTTATGCGTTTTTGTCCCATTCCTTCTCGTGCAAAAGATTAAAAAAATTTGCTTAATTTTTTTTAGTGTTTTGAAAGCAATTCGTGTCTTCCGATTTATAGGGAAGTTAATAAAATTAACAATAAACATTATAAATATTTTATGATAATATTATAATGTTTATTGTCAATTTTAGTGTACTTAGTTTCTCGTTTCAGATTGCACGTTTGCTTGCTTGTCTGTTTTCGTGCATCCTCTTTGCTTTTACTCTGATTTCGCAGAATTTTCTTTATGAAAAAATATATGATAAAAGAGAATAAATAACCTTGAAACTATAAAACTATATATATATATATATATATATATATATATATATATATATATATATATATATATATATACACACATATATATATATATACACACACACACATATATATATATATATATATATATATATATATATATATATATATATATATTGTTTAAAGTGTGTATTATTATTTTTTATTCGATATTTATTTTCTATCATTTGTTTTTTCATTCAATGTCTGTTATTGGAATTTATCTTATTTATTTTTTTCTCAGATTGTATGGATTTACACGACGTTTTAATAAATAATTAAAATAAATGGTGCTCTCTGGCAACCCTCTATATATAAATAAATTCAATAATCTGTAACCGTTGCTATATAAATAAATAAATTCAATAACTGGCAACCCCCTCTAAGCATTGAGAGCATCTTTCTCTTACCTTTAATAAATAAATAATTAAAATAGTGCTCTCTGGCAACCCCTCCATATATAAATAAATGGCGCTATCTGGCAACTCCCGACCTTCTATATAACAGAAGTTGGTACCCTGGGCTCGCATTATGCGTCTGGCTGGTGCCAGGCGAAGGATGCTTTCTCTCTCTCTCTCTCTCTCTCTCTCTTGGGGGCCAATGTTGGGACGTCCGAAGCGATCGAGAAACTGCGTGCGGACCTACGTAGGATAGGAGAGTGGTCCGAAAAATGGCAAGTGCCGTTTAACTTGGGTAAATGCAAGGTGATGCATATTGGCTACGCCAATCCCAAGTCGGACTACTCGATGTTGGGGAGTAATATCGAGGCCACTGATTTGGAAAAGGACTTGGATGTGCTAATTAGCAGCGACCTTAAGTTTACGAAACAGTGCACAGAGGTGGAAAAGAAAGCCCAGAAGCTGTTAGGTTATATCAGGAGGCAATTTTAGTTTCGGAAGGAGATTGTGCTCTCTCTGAACAATTCCCTGGTTTGGCCGCACCTGGAGTATGCTGTGCAGTTCTGGTCGCCCACCCTCAGGAAAGATATTGAGAGGCTGGAGCGAGTGCAGGCTAGGGCCACAAAGTTAATTCCTTCCGTTCCGTTAGGCATATGGGCTACAATCGACGGTTACGCGCCCTGACTTTGTTTTCGCTGGAAACTCGGAGGCTGCGCGGTCAACTCATCGAGATTTTCAAGTTTTTACGCCGGTTGAACGATGTCGATTTTAGAAGCATGTTTAGTTTAAATGATAACCCAACTCGCAATAATGGTTGGAAGTTGGAGTTGAAACGGTTTAGGACTAGTGTGTTGGAATTACTTTACTTATAAGATCTGTGACACGGAACAGGTTACCTTCAGAAGTTGTGAACAATTCCTCTGTGGATCATTTCAAGAAAAGGTTAGACCAAATCTTGCACACTATTTGAAGGTGTGGAAAATTTTCCCTGGCACCCGTTGCCATTGGTACCTCCTCGGTATGGGCCGCAAAGCCTTTTGAGGTACTTCTTTTCCTTGTAACTCCTTGTAGCTCTGTCCTTCTTAGGTTAGGATACCCCTTTGGGGGGTGAGGCCGTCCCACCTTCTCCCCTAAAGCTCCCCCTTCATGCAACGTGGTGGTTCCCCCCTACCCCTTGTTGCATAACCTCCTCCCCTTCATGCAACTTGGGGGATACCCCCTTGTTGCATAACCCCCTTCATGCAACTTGGGGGATACCCCTTGTTGCATAACCCCTTGTTACAATACCTCCTCCCCTTTGCAACATTACCCCATGCTCCTTTGCAATATTACCCCTACCCCCTTTTGCACCATTGACCAACATTTGCAATTGCACTCTCCCATTTTGCGACCATACTACTAAACTGTATAATTTTATACTTATATCACTGTGATATGTATTATGTATGATAATTAGAATATTTTTAACTGGCATAAATTTAGGAAATAAAACATCGCCTTACTTTATTTATTTATACATGAACTCCAATCTTTTTGGTTTTAATGGAAATTCTTCAATTACTTTGTCGTGCAACATTTTATTCTTCTCTAGCGATATTACAATTTCTTTCTCGATGGCAATTCTTGCTAAACTAGACAGCCTTTCCTCTGACATGGCATTCCTTAGGTACGTCTTTATTCTGTTAAGCGTTGAAAAACTTCTTTCCGTTGACACCCTGGTTATGGGATTGTCAAAAGGAGCCGAATTAATTTGATCGTTTCAGGTAAGGCTGTTTTAAGTCCAAGGTCAAGACAAAGCTTTAAAATTTCTTTTTCATGTTTGCACTGACAAAAGTCAGAGTCCTGATAGATGTATTTCAATTTTGACGTTAAAGCTTTTACGTCAAATAGATTACTGTACTTATATTCAAGTGCTTCTATTAAGTTTTTTGGAAATTTTCTTTATATACTGCAAACATTAATGAATTCAACAGCTCAAAAAATGAGAACTCCTGAATGCATTCAAATCGTTCCTTCAAGGCTGTTACAGAGGTATTCAGAATGCTACCACGTCGTATGCAACGCGTTGACGTCACCACGTGACGTCATACCTCTGTTTCGACGCAGATTTGACAGATTTTATATAAAATGAACACTTTCCATATGTTGTGTATTAAATTTCCTAAAATTTACTGTACTATGCAAAAGTAGAATATATAGAAATACCCAACTGCCAGTATGATATGCAAATATTGCATTTAAATGTTTAGTAATTCAAGATGATAATATCATATATATTTGACACAGCAGCAAGTCGTCAGGCAAATAGGAATTTGTCTGACTTCGAACATTAAAAACTTGGTTATTCGGTGGATACAAAGTAATAAATCAATTAAAATACTAATTAACTTTACGTATAGTGAATATCCAAATGATTTTATAACATTATAAATAAATCATAAGATTTACATCATAACATGTTTCAAAGAGAGACATCAGGTTTAAAATTGTTTGCCTGACAAGACGTGGAATTGTGCATTTTTATGCGAATTGTAAGGCTTTGTTATTTGAGAAGATGCGTAATAATACAGTACTAATTAACTTTATGTACAGTCACAGTGTATAGGCAAATAGCTATATAACCTTATTTATAAATCCTAACATGGTCATTATAAAATGTTTTATAAAGTAAAGATATGACTCAAAATTTTTAGCCACATATCTTGCTTCTCTTTCCGCGTCTCTCTCCCCACCCTCAATGGAGAAATGGGGTTTAGATCATAGATGGATGGATGGAAATTTTTGTCCTGACAACTTGACAAGAGATAGGATTGTGTATTGTTAGTTTTTTTATGTTAGTTTTTTTACGTCCCTAGCAGGAGAACTAACAGGTCAGGCTCAACCTGAACTGCCTGATCCCCTCCGTCGCCACTGATATATATATATATATATATATATATGTGTTGCTTGTACCCTGTGGTGAATGGACGTGTTGTTTTGCTCTCTGTATTTAACACCCAAATTAGAAGGGAATAATCTACTCGGCGGTTTATTCTGTTTGCACCCGAAAGTGTATAAAGTATCAGTGAATCCGTGCATATAAATTATAAAGTGAACTTCATTAAAATTAAGAAAGTGCAATACAGTTTACATAATTTATCACCAATTTTAACGTATATATTCAAAACGAAATACGGTTGGCATTCGAGAAAGTTTGAAACAAAGCAGGAAAAAGGTCATAAAACGCAAAGGTCAGAAAACCCTCGAAATACCCTCGACCATCGAAAGGAAAGAAACAGAATAAAAATAAAAATAAAATAAAGAATTTGTGTGGGTATTTCTTCTTACGCTAATTAAGGAATATCATGGATATGGGTCCAAATTCTCACTTAATCTGTAATTTGTGCAATTTAGTAACAACGGAAAGCCTAGCGATTAGATGTGATTTCTGCCAACGATTAAACGACTTTAACTGCATGAATTGGAATGATCGGGAAATAACTCTTGTCTCGAACGCGAAACACGTCGTGGGGATCAAATTTCTATGTGGCGCATGTACACAGACCGTAAATTCTTTCGCGGTCTTTAAAGAAATGGAGATAGCAGACTCGAAAGTTACAAAAAAGAATGAAATAATGGGGACATGGTCCGAAATGGTCCCAACGAAAAACAGGGTGGATGAGAGAGAAGACGAAATAACGAACAGCATATAATAACGAACAACAATTTAATAACAAATAACGATATAAACAATAATACGGAAGGAAGACATAGATGAAAGGAAAGAAATAAGTAAAAGTGGCGAAGTAGACAAACGGTCCAACGAGCGAAATGATAAAAAGATAATAACTAAAAACGTAGAAAATAAACAGCCAAAGAAAAATAATGATAATGCCAAAACTAAGAACTTGGAAATAATAAGAAAGAAAGCAGAAGCGTAGAAAATATCGTATGCAAATACTACGCGAAAGGAAACTGCAGATATCGGGATGGGCAATGCATATATGCACATCCCACATTATGCAAAATGCATTACACAAGTGGATACTGCAAGTTTGATAAGAAATGCATGTTCCACCATCTTACGGTCTGCAACACTTATGAAAGATATGGGAGTTGCAAATACGAAAAAAAATGCCGATACCACCACCCTCAAAGGAACGCAACGAGGGAACAGAAAAAACGAACATCAAAGAAGAGTGGAAATTTTTTAGACGCAGCCAACACATTTCAGCTGCTAAATACTCTCCAGCAATTACAAAACCAGCTGACAAATATAAATATAGAAATCCGAGAGCCGGACAGAAGGTACGAACAAAGACACTTCATGCGTTATCGGGACAACAGGTACCGACAAAGATAAAAAGAGTAAATTCTCGGAGGACCACAAGGCAACGAAACCGGCACCCCCATTGGAAAACAAACGGAACCACCTGTATGCGAAAAAGAAAGAGAAAAAATAAAAATAATCCTAGCCAACATACAGGGCCTTAAATCAAACCAGTCCACGAACAAAGTTGCATACCTGAAAGGACTCATGCAAGAAGCCGGAGCAGACTTTGCATGCCTCACGGAAACTCATCTAAAGGACTGCCAGGCGAACTGTGAAAATTGTGAGTCCTGTATTGACAAAAAAGAAATACAAATTGACAACTATAACATCCTCCGAGCCGACAGAACAGTGAGACGTAAAGGAGGATGTGCTATTTACACACGCGAAAGGCACATAGCAGAAATGGCTATAAGTACCTCAAACAACTACGTAGAATGTGTAGCAGCAAAAATTGAAAAATTAAATATGGTACTAATTGTAATGTACAGACCCCCAAACACGCCAACCTCAAAATTTTCAGATTCCATTACAGAGGTAAGAAACTTAGTAAAAGATCTACACTCTCCAACCCCAAATATTTTTCTCTGTGGTGATTTTAATTTCCCATTCATGAAATATAAAAGGATAGGAAAAAATATATGTATACACCAGGACAAGGGGGGCACACGAGAAGACCAGGAGCAGGTAAAAATGCTACTAGCTTTAGCTGATGAATTTATGTTAACGCAAGAAATAACAGAAAACACAAGAAAAAACAACTGCCTAGATTTGGTATTCACAAACAACAGTAATCTAATTGATAATGTAGAAATATCCCCAACTATGATATCAGACCACAATCATTGAAATAACAACTAATATAAAGGCAACAGGAAAGGAAAGAACACGCACAACAGAAAGAAGCAAATTCGAAATTTTTAATTTTCACTCCAAAGCTATAAACTGGGAAGATGTGACATCCAGCATGGAAGTAATAGATTGGAAAACCATTTTCGAGGCCAAGACAACGGAAGAGATGCTAATGACGTTAGAGGAGAAGACGTTAGAAATTGTGGAAAAACATGTCCCAAAGATACAACAAAGAGGAAAGAGAAGCAGGTTCGAAAGACAAAAGAGGGCATTGTTCCGAAAGAGAAAAAGAGTGACTGCAAAATTAAGTAATTGTAAAGATAACAACAGAAAAATATTAAATGATAAACTACAAAGTATCGATGTCGTCATACAGGAACAATCGAGAAGCATACAGAAAAAAAGAAGATGACGCTATAGAAGCGATAAAGGTAACTCAAAGTACTTCTATAATTTCGCAAAAAGAAAGTCGAAAAACCAAGCGACTATCGGACCTTTAAAAAATGAGAACAGTGATTTATCTGATGATCTAACAGAAGTATCTGAAATATTAAAAGCTCAGTATGAATCATCTTTCAGTATCCCAAAAACTGACAAATTGATATGCGATAGAAACGCGTTCTTTGAAGAAGAACCACAAGGGGAAAGTATAACGGATTTCGACTTTACGACGGATGATATTACACAAGCCATAGGGAAACTAAAAACACACTCAGCGGCAGGACCGGATAAATGGAATGCCACACTGATCAAAAACTGCAAGAATGCAATCGCTGAGCCCCTATACTGGATATGGAGACGATCATTAGACACGGGAGAAATACCGGGCATCCTGAAGAGCGCGAACATAGTCCCAATATATAAAGGAGGAGATCGATCCGAGGCCAAAAACTATAGGCCAGTGTCGCTTACATCTCATCTCACTAAAATATTTGAAAGAATAGTTAGACAGAAAATCTATGACTTTTTGGAAACTCAGAAAAAATTCAATGATAACCAACACGGGTTTCGATCAGGCAGATCATGCCTATCACAACTAATGGAACACTACAACAACATTATTGATTCACTTGAAAGTAATGAAAACTATGATGTACTATACACAGACTTTGCTAAAGCGTTCGACAAGTGTGACCACGGAATCATAATACATAAACTGAAATATATGGGAATAACAGGAAAAGTAGGGAAATGGATATATAATTTCCTTAGTGAGCGGAGGCAAGTCGTTACAGTACAAGGAGTATCTTCATCAGAATCAGAGGTCCTCAGCTCAGTACCACAAGGAACAGTATTAGCTCCACTACTCTTCATAATCATGCTAACTGACATAGATGAGGACGTTACCAGAGACAGCACAGTAACATCCTTTGCGGATGACACAAAGATCAGTAGAAAAATAAGAAACCCAGAAGACATAGGATCTCTACAAACCGACATAAACAAAATCTACAAGTGGACGAAGACAACAATATGAAGTTTAACACCGAGAAATTTCAGCTATTACGGTACGGAAAAAGAGAAGACCTAAAGTCCATGGAATATTATACCCCAAATGGACAGGAAATTCAGAGAAATTCCAGAGCAAAAGATTTAGGGGTTGTAATGACAGATGATGCGAAATTTGAAACACAAAATAAGATAGCAGTAAACAGAGCAAAGAGAATAACGGGTCAGATATTGAGAACCTTTAAACGAAGGGATAGGAATGTAATGATTCCTCTACTGAAAACCCTGATAATACCCAAATTGGAATACTGCTCGGTCCTAACATCCCCATATAAAAAAGAAGACATTAGACAGCTGGAGGGGATCCAAAGAAGCTTCACAGCCAAGATCAATGGGTGCAAAGAACTAAATTACTGGGAAAGGTTACGAGAACTAGACCTATATTCACTGGAAAGGAGAAGAGAGAGATACACCATTATTTACACTTGGAAAATAATGGAGAAACTAGTCCCTAATCTTACTCTGAATCCCATAACTCCCCAAACAACGGTGGAAAGTAGAAGCGGTAGACTGTGTCGTATTCCCAAATTGAAGGCGAGACAGGGAACATCCTTAACCCTGAAAGAAAATAGTTTTGTAGTGAGAGGACCAAAACTGTTTAATCAGTTGCCCAAAGACCTAAGAAACACGAAGGGAGTTGCAGTGGAAATCTTCAAAAGAAGACTAGACGCCTGGCTCAGAACAATCCCCGATGAGCCGGGCGTACCTGGCTATGTGAGGTGGAGAGCGCAAGAATCCAACTCACTACTTCACCAGGCCAACTCGAGAGGAGGGGCGACAAGCTTGACCTTCGCGAAATGAGAAATCATCGCGCGGAACCTTTGTAAGGTTGTAAGGTAAGGTAAGGTATATATATATTTGGGTGGTTTTATCTCATAGAGGTGGAATTCTATTCCAATTATTTTTTTTGCCAACCCATCATCTAGTGCCACTTGGGGTAGAAACTGTTGAGCAGGACCATTTTTATGATCAAACGATATTTAGGACTTGCTCAACTCATTTGAAATATTACGAATATAAAATATATTGATATTAAATAGGAATCAATTAAATTCGTACTATATATATAATTTTGCTACAGTAGCCCATTATGATGTCCTTGAGGCAAAAAAAAACGAAATATTTATATAAAAACAAAAACAAAAGTTTATAAAAAAAACAAAAATTAAAAAAAAACCTAAAAAAATTAATATTAAAAAATTACGTTCGCAGCGTTAAAAAATTGCAACACAATATTAGTGACGCGACGCAGGTATTTAACAAATTTGTGCTTCTTTCAACTTCTCAGGAGCGACGATGTCGATGACAGCACGTGCGGCCAGTGCCCTCTGGTTGGTTGGTGTTACTCAGGCGAACATTACATCATCGAAGCTCCCATCTCGCCGACAAGTATTGGCTGTTCTATTCCATTTCCACAATCAGCAAAAATTTACTCTTAAAGATAGCGTGTCCAAGACAGCTGATCTCTTGCTTCCAATTTAGATGAAAGCTCGAGTGCCTACAAAAGCTGCTAAACATGTTGTCCAACACATCAAGAAGCTTCATACTGAGTGGCAAGTGCTCAAGAAGAATATCAACCGAAAGTCTGCCACAAACCTTGCCAATCAATTTTAAAATTAGAAAGAGCCGTGTTGAGCAGAAAACTGAGATTTGTTTATAAAAAACGTCTGAACAGGTAGCGAGAACAACGTGAAAAAAGTGTTAGCAGCTGACGAGGAAGCTTCTAAACAGTGGCTGCATCCTCCAGCGCAGGACACGTCAACGCGAAGAGGCGACGTCAAACCAAAACATCAACGCGCTGGTGGCCAAACTTCCTCAAATCTCCGTGCAGCGGGCTGTCTACGGTTGGCCAGACTGGCAGTCGACGGCCTGTTGCGTGGCACGGTCAGAGTGCCGATCGGCTCCCGGGCCGGACCTATTCTCAGCGTGCTATTTTTTCAATTACAGGGAACAATTGCGTGCTCCCCGAACTACTCTTACTCTCTGGCGACATTAAGACTAATCCAGGCCCCACTACAACTTACACATGTCACCATACACAAAGACATAGACACAATAGCACCATGAGACACATACAGAAGTATAATATTAACATATTACAGTACAACGTAGATGGCCTCACAAACAAAATCATGCAGCTTAGGGAATTCGTACACAAACAAAACATTCACATAGCACTTATACAAGAAACAAAACTAAAACGCACACACAAAACACCCACCATCCCTGACTTCACGGCGATCCGTCAAGATCGTACTGGGGGTAACGGGGGTGGACTCATCACTTACATACGTAAAAGCATTAGCTACACTGATGCTACCCAAACATTACAAACACAATCCAAGCAGGTAACACGATAGAAATACAGGCAGTTAACATTAAAACACGCGCAAAACACAACACCACACTAATCAACATTTACATCCCACCAGATAGTTCACCTCAGGTGCCAGCCAATTACAATCCACAGTTACACAATCTTGCCTCTCTCACTAATGTCATCTTAGGAGGAGACTTCAACGCCAAAGACACTAGTTGGTACCTGCACAACCAAAACAACACCAGAGGCGCCAACATAGCCACACAACTAAACAGCCTCTTCATTCTTAACAATACAGAAGAACATACACACATACCACATCAAGCAGGATACTCAAACTCCTCCCCAGACATAACGTTCTGTTCCCCCTCACTAGCAACACATACACAATGGAGAACAGAAAAACAACTGTCATCAGACCACCTGCCCATTATCATTACAACACATTCTACACTCTGCCCCAACAGCCTTAGGCACACTTACAGAAATTACAAGAAAGCTGATTGGGAACAGTTCAAAATACAGACTGAGGAACAATTCACCACATTAAACAGCACACCCATCATAAACATCGATACAACACTCAAGACATTTAATCAGATTATCAATAATGCAAACAAATACATACCCAAGGGCAACATTAGGAAATACAACCCAAATTACACTAGAGAAATAGCCCACCTCATAAGGCAACGTAACAACCTCAAACATAACACACAAACACCACACACAGAAGCCATAAAGCAGCAGATACAACAGCTCAACACAGAAATAAACAACAAACTCAGAGAAAAACAAACAGAAACATTCAGGGAATTCATAACAACACTAAACCACTCCACAGATACATACAGGCTATACAAGACTATAAACAGCATTACCCACTCTAACAGCGGCATTCACACCTCACACGCGGCTATCTGTCGCAGCCAAAATAATATCCCAACATACACACAACAAGCTAACATTCTAGTTAATCACTACGCAAAGATAAGTCACTTAAACAGAGACAACAACCAGAAACACGCAGACAAACAAACAGCCAGACACAAGAAAACCTACAGACTCGACACGACCATTACACCCTTCAATACAGACCAGACCACCAAGATCATCAAAACATTAAAATTCGAAGGCTACTGGACCAGACAACATATCTAACATACACCTTAAACACTTGGGCCCACAAGGAATACTAGCTCTCACAAATATCAGCACATATTCATACCAACACTGTATTATTCCTGACATATGGAAACAAGGTAAAATTATTACACTGCTCAAACCAAACAAAAATCCAACAGAACCAGCTTCCTATAGACCCATTACTTTACTATGCACACCTTCCAAAGTAACAGAAAGACTAATCTTACAAATCACCAACCCACACATACCACTATCGCATACTCAACATGGATTCAGACCTCACCACTCAACCACGACATTACTCACTAACCTGACGCAGCACATCATGGATGGCATCAACTCTAGAAGACCAGCTCAACGTACACTATTAGCAACAACAGACATTAGTAAAGCATTTGATGCTATCCCACGCTTCCCTCTCATAAACAAAATACTCAACACAAACATGCACAATAACACCAAAAGGTGGCTGAGCAACTATCTCTCAGGAAGATACTCACATGTCACATTTAATGGCAATCATCCAAAAACAAGCTTTTCCGAACGGGGTCCCTCAAGGCTCTGTTCTCTCACCAACACTCTTCAACTTATACATGCATGACATTCCAACACCCATAGATAACAAGCTTACCTTATCATCATATGCAGATGATATCACTCTAACATCCACCCACAACAACATCGACACCGCTACAAATAACCTACAAACATACATAAACAGTATACAAGACTGGCTCACACACAATAGACTCAAAGTAGCGCCCACAAATCAACCATCACCTTGCTTACAAGCAACACAAAAGAACACCAGGTAATTCCACAACTTACACTAAACAACATCAACATTCCACACACTCACAGAACCAAAATACTAGGTGTCACATACAACACATCATTATCTTTTGCAAACCACATTCAGGACATTAAAAACAAATGTACGTCAAGACTTAACACGCTTAGGGTACTAACAGGCACAAACTTTGGACACCAGCAGGAAACAACATCACTCATCTACAAACAATATATTCGCTCAGTTATGGACTATGCTAGCCCATGCTGGGCACCCATTATCTCAAACACACACATAAACACCTTACAAACAATACAAAACAAAGCACTTCGTATCATTACAGGATGCACTCAAACAACACCAATAGAACACCTGCACACAGAAACAAAAATACTAAAAGTTAGGGAACATTTAGACATGAGGGGAACACAATTCATGGCAGCAGCGACAACTAACCCACAACACCCTTGCCACTACATGTACAATCATGCACCAACACCTCGCACCATTAAGGTAACCCAGAGAGACATTATAACCAAATACTCCATTCCATACCACGCCCCACAGACATCACACAGTACAGAAAACACATACACACACACCTAACCCACAAAGCACTGACACGACTCGGTCCGAATGCGGTCCTAGGTGCGAAGCCGCCGCCCATTAACAGGTCAGAGATCAGCCTGAGCAGATCGGATCGAGTTAACTTAGCACGATTCCGATGTGGACATCACCCCAACTTATGGACATATAAACACAGACTAGACAACTCCATAGACGACACCTGCCACCTGTGCCAAGACACACCACAAAACAATTGAACATTATGACGGACTGTACCGCTCTAGCACAACAACGAACACAACACAACATCACGAGTGCGCTGAACCTCTGGTCCACTCCGGAGAGGGCGATCGGTTACCTGCGTGCCGCCGGCTTGCTCGATCAGGGTGGGCTGATCGGCTAAACAACAACAACAACAACCAGGCAACATTTCAAGATGGGTTAGACAACCTCTTCGACATCGTCTACCAGGATGCCATGCAGCTGATGAAAATTGAAGAGGACAGACAGTTCCTGGAAGCTCAACGGGAGACAGGACAGAGGGGCACGATGGCTGGAGTCGACAGAAAACTCACTCTGCAAGAAGAACGTGTTGCAAGAAGGAGAGCGGAAGCCTCAAAGCGGGCTGGAAAAGCGGCTTCATCAAGTGCTGCTGCAATCGACATCGCTGTTCTTGAGTTGTCTTTGTCGAGCAACTCGTCAGAAGTGGAGGAAGAGCTTGCACCATCAGAAACGCGTGCTCCTAAACGAGCTCGACTTCGCGGAACTGTAAGTATGGTGACACTTGAAGTAGCAGCTGCACTAGATCGGACTAATGTGACTGACCGGCAAGCAGCGCATATATTTTCAGCGTTTAGCGTCCACGAGCCACTTCGGTCACGAAGTAGAAGACCTGATGATTAGCCGAAGCACGATCCGCAAGTTGCAGATGGAACATCGGAAGAAGTTTGCTCATGAGATGAAGGAAAGCTTCGCCCCAGCATTTCCTCTGATCTTGCATTGGGACGGCAAAATCATGGAGGATTACTCTGGTCCTGGTCGAGACAAAGTGAACCGTCTCCCGATTCTTGTATCTGGACAAGAATACAAATGAAGTTGCTAGCAGTTCCAAAACTTCAATCGGGAAAGTCGGAAGTAATTGGGAGTGCCATCATGGAGACGATAAATGAGTGGGACTGAGGGAACGAGTGAAGGGGCTCTGATTTGACACCACCGCGTCCAACACTGGTTCAAAGGGAGGAGTTTGTGTTCGTTTGGAAACTGAGCTTGGGAGGAATTTATTGAACTTGGCGTGTCGACATCACATCTCGAGATACTCCTAGAGACGGTCTTCAGCCTTCATGATGTCCCCAGCTCCAAATCTCCAAATATTCAGCTCTTCGGTCAGTTCCGGGACTACTGGCCTTACCTCGATAAGACAGCATACTCCTCGGCAGTGGATGAAGAAGACCTAATCCCTGTGATAAATGGATATAAGACTGAGGTCATTCATTTGCTGTTAACCAGCTGTCCAAATTTCAGCGACGGGATGACTACCGTGAGCTCCTTGAGCTGACGATTATCTTCCTTGGAGAGGTCCCTCCACGCGGGATCCAGTTCCGATATCCAGGAGCAATACATCGAGCTCGTTGGATGGCTCGAGCTGTCTACGCCATCAAAATGTGGCTCTTCCGCAAGGAGTTTCCCCTCCAGCAGCAATAGGGATCATCAAGAAGGCCATCGCGCAGTGATATGGTGTGAAGCCACTTCCAGGAAGTAAGCCTCTTTGTCACGGCCATCTATGTCAAATACTGGTTTCAGAGTACGTCTTCAGTAGAAGCTCCGAGAAACGATCTGAATCTCCTCCGTGCACTAGCTAACTCTGCTGATAAAGATATATCTTAGGCTATCAGCATAACATTCAGCCACCATCTTTGGTGTCTATCAGAAACATTGGTAGGCTTCGGTTTCTTCGCTGACAGTGTTGCAGCAGAGAAGAGGCAGATGGTAAATGCCCTGAAAAACAAAATCGGGTCTGAGGAGCCCCCTAAACGGATCTTTCCAGTTGGCCAGGCATGTGGGAAAGAATTACACGATTTTGTCACCATGTCAACTCTGAAGTTTTTTGAAATACTTGAACTGCCTCAAGATTTCTTGGAGGAAGATCCAACACTTTGGCCAGTCCATGAATCATACAGGAGCCAGGCTACTGTCCGGTCGGTGAAAGTGATCAACGACCTTGCAGAACGCGGTGTTGCACTCACCCAGGAGTTCAATGCATCTCTCAAGCGCAGCGAAGAGCAGAAACAATTCCTTCTAAAAGTCGTCGAAGATCACCGGAAGGTCTTCTTGTCACCAACGAAGACGTCTACCATCATGCGAATCAAGCAACATTGATTATTATCTGGCATTTATCTAATAATATATGTCATGTAAATTGTCAATGAAGAAATTCCAATGTTTTGTTTTTGCACAATAAACAAATTATTTTTTTAATAAAATATCCCCTCAACACGGATGGGTGTGGACCACAGTCATTAACGGGGATGAAGCTAATGACCTCTTGTGTGAAAGGAACACTTATTACAATGTTTTAATAATTTAATGTCAAAATGGACAACATGCTTTTCACATAACAACTCCATTTTTTTTAAATGTGTCCCAATAGCAATAAAATGGATGGAGGTCTTATCACAAAAACAAAATAGCTTTTAGCAAGTCCTAAATATATTCTGATCTCAACATTTTCTAGTGTATCATTTTTTAAGCTAGTGGCACCAAATGCCGGATTGGCATAACAGATATTCCGACATCAGATTTATAAAACCACCCTAATATATATGTTAATTCTATTTAACCTAGGATATTGCCATTCTAGTAGAGACGTTGGCAAACTCCTTTCAGAGGAGTGACTTGTAAACCAGAACTTCAGGCGACAGCACACACACAAAAAAATTAACATTCAAAAGGAGTGTGCCAACGTCTTTACTGAAATATTACGCCATGGGACTATCAGAACTAATCTTGTATACATGCATATATGCATGCATGTATGTGTGTATGTAGTCTACGGATGTATGTATGTATGTATGTATATCTCTGTGAATAAGATAAAAATGTCCTTTTGAACTTTATTCATCGTTTTCTTTATCTTTTTGCCTTTTCAATTGCAAACTAATTTATAATTTTAAAAAGTTTTTTCTTTATATACAGTATATATTATTATATATATATATATTATATATATATGATGAATAAAACCACGAAGGAAAGGAAACAGAATGGTGCTCAAGCGCTTTCGTCTAATGACATCCTAGGAACACTGAAGTACATAAAGAGTTACAGCCTATATATAGGTTACAGAAAAAAAAAAAAAATATATATATATATATATATATATATACAATAAACGGAGAAACAAAAAGGATTGTGGGAGGGTACACAAATTTATAAGGAAAAACTATCGATTTTTAGACAAGATTAAATGAATTGTTTCCAACCAATGTTATAGATAAAAAAATATACAAATTTATACTGGAAATCTGCCCGGGTTTTAGCACTCTGCTCTTTTTGTATATAAAAATTGAAAAATTATCGATTTTTAGCACAAGATTAAATGAATTGTTTCCAACCAATGTTATAGATAAAAAAATATATATATACAAATTTATACTGGAAATCTGCCCGGGTTTTAGCACTATGCCCTTTTTGTATATAAAAATTGAAAAATAAAAGTTATTAGGGTGGCATACAAGTTTACCAAAGATTTAGCGTTCTACCTTTCTTATCTAAATCTGTTCTGAAGGAATTCAAAACAACAGGATCGAGTTGAAAAAGACCTTTGCTTATGTTGAAGTTATTTGTAAGTTGGATAATGGCAGACTCAAGAATATTTCTATTAACAATGTTGCTAGAGTGAAATAAAACTGAAGCATTATTCCAATCAATACAGTGGGATAACTCTGACAAATGGACAAAAAGGGCACTGGACAACTGTCCTGTTCTAACGGAATATTGATGCTGTTTTATACTGTACGTGTGTGCAAATCCTTTCCCGTCTGACCTATGTAAAAGGAATCACATTGTTTACAACCAATTTTATAGATAATGCCTGAATTATTGGTAGGGCTTTTTTACTATGATATTTTTCACAATATTGTTATATGAAAATACTACATTAATATCCAAAAGTTTAAGTACATTAGCAATGCCTAAAAAGCCCGGGAAAAATGGAAGTACTAAAATATTTTTTGACAAAGTACGAGTGTTATTATTGACACGATAGAAAGTTCGTTTTGCCTTGTTGAGACAAGATTCCATAAACGCAGATGGATAACACAGATCACTTCCAATACCGTTGATTTTTTCTAATTCGACATCGATGTATTCCGGACTGGCGATCCTAAGGGCGCGGAGAAACATTGAAGAAAATATGGCCTTTTTAGTGGGGGTGTCATGTCCCGAGTAAAAGTGTACGTAGGACAAATTGTTTGTTTTTTTCCGATAGATACTAAACTTAAAACCTGGGCTTTCCCTATGTACACGCACATCCAAAAATGGGATTGAATTGTCTTGTTCCACTTCTAAAGTAAACTTAATGGAGGGGACTTGATCATTTAACTGAAGGAGGAAGTTATCCAGGTCACGATTCATGGGCCAGATACACAAAATATCGTCGACGTACCGCAACCAAGGGATGCCAACCCCCAGGATTCTCGGAATGTAAGTAATTTCGAAAAACTCCAAATAAATATTGGAGAGGAGGGGAGACAAGGGGTTGCCCATGGCCATCCCAAAAACTTGCTGATAATACTCGTTATTGAAAGTGAATTTACAGTCTTTGATGCAAAGCTTAATAAGTTCCAAAACAATGTGTGAAGGTAGTGGCAGGTCATACTTATGTAATTCTTGGGAGAGTGCCGATTGACGATATGCTTGACTTTGGGATGGCCATGGGCAACCCCTTGTCGCCCCTCCTCTCCAATATTTATATGGAGTTTTTCGAAATTACTTACATTCCGAGAATCCTGGGGGTTGGCATCCCTTGGTTGCGGTACGTCGACGATATTTGTGTATCTGGCCCATGAATCGTGACCTGGATAACTTCCTCCTTCAGTTAAATGATCAAGTCCCCTCCATTAAGTTTACTTTAGAAGTGGAACAAGACAATTCAATCCCATTTTTGGATGTGCATGTACATAGGGAAAGCCCAGGTTTTAATTAAGTTTAGTATCTATCGGAAAAAACAAACAATTTGTCCTACGTACACTTTTACTCGGGACATGACATCCCCACTAAGAAGGCCATTTTTTCTTCAATGTTTCTCCGCGCCCTTAGGATCGCCAGTCCGGAATACATCGATGCCGAATTAGAAAAAATCAACGGTATTGGAAGTGATCTGTGTTATCCATCTGCGTTTATGGAATCTTGTCTCAACAAGGCAAAACGAACTTTCTATCGTGTCAATAATAACACTCGTACTTTGTCAAAAAATATTTTAGTACTTCCATTTTTCCCGGGCTTTTTAGGCATTGCTAATGTACTTAAACTTTTGGATATTAATGTAGTATTTTCATATAACAATATTGTGAAAAATATCATAGTAAAAAATAGCCCTACCAATAATTCAGGCATTATCTATAAAATTGGTTGTAAACAATGTGATTCCTTTTACATAGGTCAGACGGGAAAGGATTTGCACACACACGTATAAAACAGCATCAATATTCCGTTAGAACAGGACAGTTGTCCAGTGCCCTTTTTGTCCATTTGTCAGAGTTATCCCACTGTATTGATTGGAATAATGCTTCAGTTTTATTTCACTCTAGCAACATTGTTAATAGAAATATTCTTGAGTCTG
This sequence comes from Bathynomus jamesi, assembly GCA_023014485.1. Classification (NCBI taxonomy): domain Eukaryota; kingdom Metazoa; phylum Arthropoda; class Malacostraca; order Isopoda; family Cirolanidae; genus Bathynomus; species Bathynomus jamesi. The sequence goes on along the minus strand of JAJOZX010003315.1, from coordinate 237,715 downwards.
CCATTATCCAACTTACAAATAACTTCAACATAAGCAAAGGTCTTTTTCAACTCGATCCTGTTGTTTTGAATTCCTTCAGAACAGATTTAGATAAGAAAGGTAGAACGCTAAATCTTTGGTAAACTTGTATGCCACCCTAATAACTTTTATTTTTCAATTTTTATATACAAAAAGGGCAGAGTGCTAAAACCCGGGCAGATTTCCAGTATAAATTTGTATATATATATTTTTTTATCTATAACATTGGTTGGAAACAATTCATTTAATCTTGTGCTAAAAATCGATAATTTTTCAATTTTTATATACAAAAAGAGCAGAGTGCTAAAACCCGGGCAGATTTCCAGTATAAATTTGTATTTTTTTTATCTATAACATTGGTTGGAAACAATTCATTTAATCTTGTGCTAAAAATCGAGTTTTTCCTTATAAATTTGTGTGCCCCTCCCACAATCCTTTTTGTTTCTCCGTTTATTGTGTATATGTATATATATTTTTTTTTTTTTTTCTGTAACCTATATATAGGCTGTAACTCTTTATGTACTTCAGTGTTCCTGAGGATGTCATTAGACGAAAGCGCTTGAGCACCATTCTGTGTTTCCTTTCCTTCGTGGTTTTATTCATCATAAATATTTTTCACGTGTTACTTTCGTGAAATAATTTCATATATAATATATATATATACACACAGTATATTTGGATTATACAGTGGTGGAAATAAATTCACAAAATAATTAATAATAATAATAATAATAATGATAATTTCAGTAAGCACCCCCCCCCCCAAAAAAAAACTAATGCGCCTTCGTGGTGTAGTTGTTAGCGTCGCTGACTACAAAGCAATCGGCCCCAGGATCGAGATCCGGTGACGGCAGGCGGCGCGCAGCAAAACCCAACTGTTCATCCTTCCACAAAGTAGAAATACAAGGTTGGTAGCTAAATGGATACCCTGGGTGACCTAGTGGTTAAGACGCTGCGCTGCTGATCGGGAGGTCGTGAGATCGAGTTTGGGCGAGGATTTTGTAATTTCTGACCGCCCGTGGTGGAGCGTGGTTCGGATTCCACGTTAAACTGTAGGTCTAAGGTGGAGTGACAAGCTTGGCCTTCGTCAGAATGAACAATTCGGGATGAAGTTAAACCAAGGTTAAACCAAGGTTAAACCAAAGTTATATACTGTACAATCATTTAATATACAATTAGTAGTATACGTCGAGGAATATATTAGTATACACTTGTTTTATTTTTAAGCAGGGGGAGGGAAGGGGGGTATGGGAGGGGGAGGGGAGAAAGGTAACAAAGGAATAATTTTTCTTAAAGAATTAAAATATTTTAATTCGTAACATAAGTAACAACCTAAAAGATGACATACGTAACATAAACGCTAATATAAGTAACAAAGCATAACATAAAAGATAGCAGAAGTAACCTAAACCATAATAACATAAATAACGCAAGAATAACAAGACTGAAAATACATTTTGTATCTCGCATCTTGTATTACGATACACTTCGTCAGTGTATCTAAATTTTTGCCTTTCATCAAAGACATTTAATGAACAACTATTCTCCATAAAGATAACGGTAAGATAAGATTCATTTAAAACTTGGCCCAAAACGCAGCAATCTTCCAAATAAGGTTCAGTTGAAATATTCTTCCTTTGAAATTATAATTATTCACCACTTTTTTTAATAGTGACAATGGAACGTGAAAGTGCGGCTTCAACATATGGCTCATGTGGTACGAGATGGTCACCATTCACCGAACTTCCTAATGGAATAACGAGTATTGGTTTCATGGTTGGTTCAGCGGATAATTTTGCAACCATACTACTAAATCATGGTCATATGACACAGGGAGTCTATGTAGCTTAATGCAGGATCAATCACGGGTCACTACATCATCTAAACACATCAGAGACGGGCATTCATCTAACTACTAGCCAGACCTAATGTTTCCATACTAACAGCTACGTTCATATAACACAGGGGACCTATACAGCTTAACGAAGGATTCGAACCATGGGTCACTACTTCATCTAAACCAGGGGTCACCAACCTGGGCGGTAACGCCCACTGGTGGGCTCACATTAAAGGTAATTAAACATTTATTTCATTATTTATTTTATCGATTTTGTTGATTTATTCTTTTTGATCTAAGGTGGGCGATAAGCTTTTTTAATTTTCACAAAATCGTAAAAGTGGGGCGGTGAACAAAAAAAAGGTTGGTGACCCCTGATCTAAACACATCAAAGACGGTCACTCATCGAACTACTAGAGCAGTGGTCGGGGAACAGGGGTAAATTACCCAAATGGGGTAAATTTAAAACTTTTGGGGGTAATGCGTGCGGTATGAGAGACACTTTGTGCTGATATTTTTTTCATATATTTTTATTTTATTTTGTTACATAAATGTGGCGTTATTCTAAATTTTAGAATATTACGAATTTACGCCCTGATTACGTCCTCAAATATATTTTGGGGTAATACCCAAAAAAGTTCGCCGACCACTGTAACTAGAGTAACTAGACAAACCCAGTGTCTAAAGTTTGATTTGTCAATTTACTCATAACTACTTCGTAGATTTACGCATTTTCTAATGAACTTTACACTATTTACAAACTATTTCTCAGACACTCGTTTTTTTAATTTTATTAAAAAATTAAAAAGTAAAATTTTAAAATAAAATTAAAAATATTAAAAAGAAAGTTTGATATTCTGGTCTTCCTTTCCGCCTGTCAAATCGTGATTTCTTTTAAGAGGATTAAAGCAAGCAATTTCCTTCAAAGATAATCCTGGAATAGACCAGTATATATATATATATATATATATTACACACAGACCGTGCATGGAGCAAGGAACTCTTCTGGAAAAATTAAATCCACTCTAGTCCGAATAAGTAATGGTAAATGATATATATATATACATATATATATATATATATATATACCAATTCTAATATGAAAACTGTAATTAATTAATAACGAAATTAATACCGAGTACATACGAAATCGTAAGATTTACAGTTTCGGTAAAAAGTTCGCTAAAAAAAGCATAAAAAATTAGTAATTGTCAATATCGAGTTTTCCTTTGAACATTTTTTTATTCTTTTTGATAAAAGTTGTGAAGTTCAAACATTTTTAAAAAAATCTTAGGAATTTTTATTAATTTTAGAAACGTGGGGTTTCTAGGTGATCTTTTTTCCGAAACTTTACAATCGGTTGAAAGAGTCCTATTTTTTATCGATATTTATTTGTAATGAACGTGGAGTCTCACGACGAGGACTCTTTTAATCAACTGTAAGGCACGAAAAAATAAAATAAGGTTACGGTAAAACCAGCCTTTGGACGTGAAAATATACATATGCCGTATGAAATTACCTCGTTCCGCTCGTGTAGCGTGACTGTGCCAGGAATTGTGGAAATAGGGATTGAACCATAGAATAAGTGTAATATTTAACTCTTCACATTAAACTGTATTGACTCCGCCTCTCTTTCATGTTTCTTACACATTATGAGTGGCAAACATTTGGCAAGCCGAACATTTATGTAGAGAAAACCTTAATAATTATGTTACGATCATCGTATTAAATTTATAACAGTTCTCCTAAACGTGACTTTCGTACCTCCTTCAGTTGGCTCTCAATAAAGTCACAGAAAATGTCGACAACGAAAAGCCTTAAACTCTGAAGAAGGCTTCGCTCGCCCCTGACCCTCGATCGTTTTTTTTAATGTTACAGCGGGTTAAAAGATGACTTAAGTTAAATACCTCGAAACCACGTTAAAAATTATTTTTCCTCGAACCAAAAATGGTGAAGGTTTCTGCTACGCTCTCCTTATCCACAATGTAAGACACAGCAAAGACAACCACCCGACTTTCGTCACCACTGGGGTTCGAACCCACAACTCAACGGAGTCTTAGTACTGCCGAGCGTCTCCCGAACCGTAGTTTATATTAAACAACTTGTATTCTGAGAACACACACACACACATATATATACCTTACCTTATGAACCTTATGTTGTTTCGTGCGTTGGTCTCTCTTCACACGGAGGTCAAGCTGGTGGCCCCGCCTCTAGGTCTGGCCTGGTGAGGAGCGAGTTGCTCTCTTGCGCTCTCCACCGTACATAGCCACGGCCGGCTCATCTGGTACTGTCCTGAGCCAGGCATCCAGTCTTTTCTTGAAGACTTCAAACTTTGACCCCGTTACGTTTGAGGTCCTTAGGAAGCTGGTTGAAAAGTCTTGGCCCCTGACAACCAAGCTATTTCCTTCAGGGTTGAGGAGGTCCCTGTCGTGCCTTTAATATGGGCACACTACACATTCTGCCTTGGTACCAGTTTTTCGATCATTTTCCATATGTAGATTATGATGTACCTCTCTCTTCTTCTTTCCAGTGAGTACAGATTTAGTTTACGTAGTCTTTCCCAGTAGTTGAGTTCTTTGCAGCCATCAATCTTGGCTGTGAAATGCCTTTGCGTTTCTTCTAGTTTTTAGTTTCTTCCTTTTTAATGGGGACGTCAAAATTGAGCAGTATTCAAGTTTGGTATAATCAGTGTTTTTAGCAGGGGAATCATTACTGTCCTGTCCCTTCTCTTGAACGTTCTTAGAACCTGTCCGGCGACTCTTTTTGCTTTTATATATCAGGGGCGGATCCAGGAATTTAAGCAGAGGGGGGTCCAGTCTTGGTGGGGCTCGTTATTGATATGTCCTCGGCCGAAGGCCAAGGACGCGCGAGCGAAGCGAGCGCCAGGGTGTGTGCCCGAGGGGGGGTGTCCCCCCTCTGTAGGAAATTTCATATTTGAAGATAGCTTTAGATGGATTTGAAGTATATTCCCGTTATCAAAATCCTGCTTGTTCACACACCAGGCCAGGTCTGAAATGTCTCAGGATCGGACATAAACTTTTTTTTTTCTTTATTCTTTTTAAGGAAATTAATTTTGTGGCAACCGGGATACATGTACCTTAAGCCATTTTAAGTCTTCAGGTCTTATTTTTCATATATAGGAGCAAACAAACGCAATCGAAAAATCGTTGGTCACCGTGAGCAGGGGGGGGGGGGGTCCGGACCCCCTCGACCCCCCTGGATCCGCGCCTGTATATATATATTATATATATATATATATATATATATGTTACACACAAACCGTGCACGGAACAAGGAACTTTTCTGGGAAATTAAATCCACGATAGCTCCAATAAGTAATGGTGAATGACAAATACTATAGTTTTTCTTTTTCATGATGTTAGCCCGACGTGCACGGTCTGTATGTAACATAAAAGATCTCAGAGGACCATTCAGAATCCAATCCCATATATATATATATATATATATATATATGGGCTACGTCGTGGCCGATGTCGTAACACCGCTTCCCGGAGATCAGGGAAGTTAAGCGACATTGGGTCTGGGTAGTAGTTGGATGGGAGACCGTCCTCTGCGCCCGGATTATGTAGCGACCGTGGTTCGGATCCCACGTAAAGCTGTAGGTCCCCTCCGTCATATGACCTTAGATGTTGCGAAGGAGGTTAAACAACCTCAAATTAAAAAAATATATATATATATATATTTTGCATGCTTCACGGAAACCCATCTAAAGGACTGCCAGGCGAACTGTGAAAACTATGAGTTCTGTAGTGACAAAAAAGAAATACAAATTAACAACTATAACATCCTCCGAGCCGACAGAACAGTGAGACGTAAAGGAGGATGTGCTATTTACACACGCGAAAGGCATATGGCAGAAATGACTATAAGTACCTCAAACAGCTACGTAGAATGTGTAGCAGCAAAAGTTGAAAAATTAAATATGGTACTAATTGTAATGTACAGACCCCCAAACACGCCAATCTCAAAATTATCAGATTCCATTACAGAGGTAAGAAACTGGGTAAAAGATCTACACTCTCCAACCCCAAATATTTTTCTCTGTGGTGATTTTAATTTTCCATTCATGAAATATAAAAGGATAGGAAAAAATATATGTATACACCAGGACAAGGGGGGCACACGGGTAGACCAGGAGCAGGTAAAAATGCTACTAGCTCTAGCTGAGGAATTTATGTTAACGCAAGAAATAACAGAACACACAAGAAAAATCAACTGCCTAGGTTTGGTATTCACAAACAATAGCACCCTAATTGATAATGTAGAAATATCCCCAACTATAATATCGGACCACAACACCATTGGAATAACAACCAATATAAAAGCAACAGGAAAGGAAAGAACACGCACAACAGAAAGAAGCAAATTCGGAATTTTTAATTTTCACTCCAAAGCTATAAACTAGGAAGATGTTGCATCCAGCATGGAAGTAATAGACTGGAAAACCATCTTCGAGGCCAACACAACGGAAGAGATGCTAATGACCTTAGAGGAGAAGACGCTGGAAATTGTGGAAAGACATGTCTCAAAAATACAACAAAGGGGAAAGAGAAGCAGGTTCGAGAGACAAAAGAGGTCATTGTTCCGAAAGAGAAAAAGAGTGACTGCAAAATTAAGTAACTGTAAAGATAATAACATCAGAAAAATATTAAATGATAAACTGCAGAGTATCAATTGCGTCATACAGGAACTAATTGAGAAGCATACAGAAAAAGAAGACGACGCTATAGAAGCGATAAAGGTTAACTCAAAGTACTTCTACAACTTTGCAAAAAGAAAGTCGAAAAACCATACGACTATCGGACCTTTGAAAAACGAAGACAGTGCTTTATCTTATGATCTAACAGAAGTATCTGAAATAGTAAGAGCTCAGTACGAATCAACTTTCAGTATCCTAAAAACTGACAAACTGATATGCGATAGAAACGTGTTCTTTGAGGAAGAACTACAAGGGGAAAGTATGACGGACTTCAGCTTTACGACAGATGATATTACACAAGCTATAGGGAAACTAAAAGCACACTCAGTGGCAGGACCGGACAAATGGAATGCCACACTGATCAAAAACTGCAAGAATGCAATCGCTGAGCCCTATATTGGATATGGAGACGATCACTAGACACGGGAGAAATACCGGGCATCCTGAAGAGCGCGAACATAGTCCCAATATATAAAGGAGGAGATCGATCCGAGGCCAAAAACTATAGGCCAGTGTCGCTTACATCTCATCTCACTAAAATATTTGAAAGAATAGTTAGACAGAAAATCTGACTTTTTGGAAACTCAGAAAAAATTCAATGATAACCAACATGGGTTTCGGTCAGGCAGATCTTGCCTATCACAACTAATGGAACACTACAACATTATAGGGTGTGTCGAATTTTTCAACTTTCAAATTCCAAATATGAGGGGTGCTAAAAGGTTGCAGCATGACTAAGGAATTCTAAAGATATTTTTGTTAATTTAATATAATTTAGTTTTGCTTGGTAAGAAGCTACATAAAAATAGTGACTTTTTTGACTTTTTTGTGGAATTATATAATAATTATTATATTAATAATTATATATGCTGTGTATATATAATGCACTGCTGTTTTTGCTTATTTCACAGGTTGAAACATATTCATCAGTGTGCTGAAGATTACTTGTCCGTCAGTGCTACCATCCTAACCAGTGGGAATTGACCTACAATGGCTTCTAAAAGGAGGACAAGACTGGGGACATTCACACATATGAGCAACCTAATTGGAACTGGTAGAGAGTTGTTGCCCTCTGAACTTCCAACTCTGCGAGACGTTCTGAAATATGGGCTACTGCTAAGAGAACAAAGTGGTGAGGATGTGAGAAACTACCCAGCAGCCAGTCTTGCAAAGGACATTTTCCCTAAAGTGCTTGAAAAGTGGGAACGAGCAAACAGTTCTTTTGTAGCCCCCGTTGTAAATTCACGAGTCACAATCTTAAACAAGATCCAAGAGAGCTGGGAGCAGGCCAAAAACATATCTCTTGGGAGAGGAAAGCTACATGTCAAAGAGGCTTTCATTGCAAAACTTGACAAGCTTTTTGACATCCTCAGTTGCAAGTGTAAAATTGTTCTCTGCTCTGAATTTGGCTGCCTTGCAGATGCTGGTTGCAAAAACGAAACTCACATTAACTGTACATGCCCTAGGGAGATGAAGATCCCTGTGAAGGAACTTGCTTTCATTAAAGGTCAGAGAGACAAGTCTGGTTCTATTGGACCACATCAGATTGGCTTGCCAGATCAACCTGAGCACAACAGACAAGTCAAAAAGCAGAAGCGGCAAGAAGACGAAAGAAGAAGGCTTGCTGAATATAAGCAGACAAGTAAGCAGGATGTTTCAATGCCATCAAATGAAATAATTTTCTCTGATGATGAAAATGAAGAACAAATAGCTGATGCTCAAGATGGAAAGGATGGAAGTTATGAAGTGACATTAGAAATACCAAGCACGTCTTCAACTTCCAATAAAAAGCCAGAGTACAACACATTAGAAATACCTAATGTTGCTATGCATAGCATCAGATATGGTGTTGGCCTGCGTGCCACAGCTGCCATCACCACTGCTGCCTTTATGGATGCTGGCTTGATCACTGAAGAAGACAAGAGACTTGTAGTTGATCACAATAAAGTCAAGAGGGCCCAAGAAAAAGTTATGAGATCCCTGGATCAGGAATTTGATGATCTTTGTAAGAAGGGTGAAATTGACTGCATCTTCTTTGACGGCCGTCAAGATACAACTAAAGTTATGCTGAAAGCAGACAATTCAGATCGTCAGTTCCCCAGTATCATCAAAGAAGAGCATTATTCTGTGTGCAGTGAGCCAGGTGGAAGATATCTCTACCACTTCACTCCTGAGAAAGGCTCAACAAGAAAAAACCTGCTGAAGTTATTGCTGATAATCTTGTAGATTTCATGAAGAAGGGCATTGATAAAAGCATGCAGGCCATTGGAGGTGATTCTACAAATGTTAACACTGGCTGGGAGGGTGGTTCCATGCATTGGGTAGAGGTCAAGCTTTGCCGTAAGCTGATCTTATTGGTTTGTGCCCTCCACACTAACGAGTTACCCCTGCGACACTTGATCACAGCACTGGATGGGAAGACCTTGTCTAACAACAAGTGGACAGGTAACATTGGCAAGATGCTAGACACTGCAACCGAACTTGAAATTGATCCTTCATTCACCAAACTCTCAATTGGAGAGCCTCTTACTTCACTGAGTGACAATGTCGTAAAGGATCTCTACTGATCAAGCGTACGGGTATAGGATCACACAGGCCATAAGAACAGGAGAACTTCCCACAGATCTGGCCCTTCTTGAAATTGGTTCAGTGAGCCATTCAAGGTGGTTGACAACAGCAAACAGGCTTTGTCGCGTATGGGTTTCAAAACATGGCCTTAAAGGCAAAACCCTCAACAACTTAAGACTGATAGTGGAATACATTGTTGGTGTGTACTACCCCTGTTGGTTCAACATCAAAGTAAAACACTCTTGAGTGGAAGGCCCACGCCACATCTTGTTTCAGCTGCGGCTAGTTAGGCTGCAAAAGAAGGCTGTAGTGGATGCTGTTTTGCCAACCATCAAGCGCTCAGCATGGTATGCATTCAGCGAAATGATAATCCAGACACTCTTGTGCTCAGATGACAGTGAGGAGAGGAGAGCTGGTGTCCAAAAGATTGTTGACATGAGGGGTGGAGATGATGACACACTTGGAGATCTTTCTGTACGTCCCAGGAAGACACCTTCCATCAACCCCAGTGCTTCTTCCGTGTTGGAGCTGACAGACTGGTCTGACGGGGTATTTGAACCTCCTTTGACATGTAAACTGACTACAGCGGAAGTAAAGAAGTTCTTTGACAAGCCTATGCAAGTTCCACAGTGGCCCTGTCATGCTCAGTCAATAGAGAGGTGTGTGAAACAAGTCACAGAGGCAGCAGGCAGGGTGTATACACATGAGAAACGTGAGCGCTATATCAGAGGCCAAGAAGCAAGTCGGCGGCTGATGTCCAAGAACGAATCAAAGCAAGACTTGATGAAACTTGTTGTTTAAATATTTTTTTTTACTGATGTCATTACTTTCTAATGTTGTTTTATGATTACAAGGATATGTTTTATGATTATTAGGATATGTTTTATGCAGAGAAACTAAAATTTTTATAGCATTACCTGACATTTTGAGAAGCTAAAATTAATAAATGTTGTTTTCCGAGAGCAATTTATGTGCTTTTTAATCAAACGTAGATTTACCAAGCTAAGTGTTGAGCAATCACAAAAATAATAGCAGATTTGAATTCTTCACATCCAAACACATATTTTTAAAACCCCTCAGTGAAGGAATTGGCAAAAATTAATTTTCACCTCCCAAATTGACACACCCTACTACAACAACATTATTGATGCACTTGAAAGTAATGAAAACTATGATGTAATATACACAGACTTTGCCAAAGCGTTCGACGAGTTGACCATGGAATCATAATACATAAACTGAATGAAGTATATGGGAAAAACAGGAAAAGTAGGGAAATGGTTATATAATTTTCTTAGTGAGCGGCGGCAAGTCGTTGCAGTACAAGGAGTATCTTCATCAGAATCAGAGGTCCTCAGCTCAGTACCACAAGGAACAGTATTAGCTCCACTACTCTTCATTATCATGCTAACTGACATAGATGAGGACGTTACCAGAGACAGCACAGTAACATCCTTTGCCGATGACTCAAAGGTCAGTAGAAAAATAAGAAACCCAGAAGATATAGAATCTCTACAAACCGACATGAACAGAATCTATAAGTGGACGGAAGCCAACAATATGAAGTTTATCACGGAAATTTCAGCCGTTATGGTACAGAAAAAGGGAGGACCTAAAATCCATGGAATATTATACCCCAATGGACAGGAAATTCAGAGTTCTAAAGCAAAAGATTTAGGGGTTGTAATGACTGATGATGCGAAATTTGAAATACAAAATAAGATAGCAGTAAACAGAGCAAAGAGAATAACAGGGCAGATACTGAGAACCTTTAAACGAAGGGATAGGAATATAATGATTCCTCTACTGAAAACACTGATCATACCCAAATTAGAATACTGCTCGGTCCTAACATCCCCATATAAAAAAGAAGACATTAGACAGCTAGAAGGGATTCAGAGAAGCTTCACAGCCAAGATCAAGGGGTGCAAAGAACTAAATTACTGGGAAAGGTTACGCAAACTAAACCTATATTCACTGGAAAGGAGAAGAAAGAGATACACCATTATTTACACTTGGAAAATAATGGAGAAACTAGTCCCTAATCTTACTCTGAACCCTGTAACCCCCCAAACAACAGTGGAAAGTAGAAAAGGAAGACTGTGTCGTGTTCCCAAATTGAAGGCTAGACAGGGAACATCCTTAACCCTGAAAGAAAATAGTTTTGTTGTGAGAGAACCAAGACTGTTTAATCAGTTGCCCAAAAACCTCAGGAACACGAGTGGTGTGGTGGACATCTTCAAACGAAGATTAGACGCCTGGCTCAGAACAATCCCCGATGAACCTGACATACCTAGCTATGTGAGGTGGAGAATACAAGAAACCAACTCCAGAGGAGCGGCGACAAGCTTGACCTTCGTGAAATGAGGAATCATCGCACGTAACATTTGAAAGGATGAAAGGTATTATGTATCTTTAGACTTCTTTAGGTGAGTTCGAACGACGGTTCAGGATCGACCTACGGTCGACTCCTCTGCAGCATCCCGCCTCATTTGCGAGATTTGGTGAAGGAGGGAATTGCTGTCTGATCTCCTCCTGCCCTCGTAGCCAGCCACGCATGGCTGGTCAGGGACTTTGCACAGGAATCTGTCCAGCTGGTTCCTGAAGTTATTCAGGTCGGTGTGCTGGAGATTCCTTACTTCTCTCGGTAGGGCATTGAAAAGCTTTGGGCCTCGTATTCTGAGGGAATTTTCCATCCTCGTTTACATGGCCCCCTGTCCCACCGCAGCTGGGACCGTACAAAATCTGCCTCTTCTCTCATTCCAGTTTGTTTCTATTTCATTTCTAAGGTTAGGGACAGAGCCCTCAAGTATTTTCCATATGTATAATATTGTGTACCGCTCGCGTCTTCTTTCGAGAGAGTAGAGTTCTAGGGACTGTAGTCGAGACCAGTAGTCTTCACCTTCTGTTTCCTCTATCTTAGACGTAAAAGTCCTTTGTATAGCTTCAATGTTCGCAATGTCTCGTTTTCTGTATGGGCTTGTGAGTACTGAGCAATACTCAATTATTGGTAGGACTAGACGCTTCCATAATTTGAGCATGATGTTTGCTTTCTGCTGCGGAAGCTCCTCCAGATGATTCACATTATTTTCAGCCGTTATATTTTCATGTTATAGTGATCACTGAATTCTGTATCCGACGACATTATTACTCCAAGATCCCTGACTTGTGGATTTGGTGTTATCTGTTTGGCTTGCAGAGTTTTTATACCCTTTTTTCTGTAGCTCCTTCTTATTACCATATCTTAGAAGTTTTAATTTTTCTTCGTTGAACTTCATATTGTTGTCTTCTTCCCACTGGAATAATGTTTCAATGTCGTTTTCTAATCTTTCTATGTCACCTTTCTTCAATATTTCCTGGCATATCTTTGTGTCATCCGCGAAACATGATACAATACTGTCATTGATATCTGCATCAATATCTGCAATCATTATTATGAACAGCAAGGGAGCTAGTACTGTCCCTTGTCGGACAGAGCTCTCTACTTTCGAGACTTCCGATTTGACTCCATTTACCACCACTCTTTGTGTTCTTTGCGTCAAGAAATTAAATATCCATCTTCCCAGCTTTCCAGTAACTCCTGTATTCTTAAGTTTATGTGCTATAATTCCATGGTCACATTAATCGAAGGCTTTAGCAAAGTCAGTATATATTACATCTGTAATAACGCCCCTCCCCGAGTTCGGGCAATGTCAGGATGTTACTCGAGAGAGGGTATTACTTTAGCACTCCTGGATGCAGAAATAGTTTACTCTTCGTATTCCTACAATCGCGGAGTACTGTGTGGGCCCGTGATTTTCTTTTTCCCAGTTATCAAAGTCCAAAGAGTAGAACATAAACACAACGGCTTACACGATTTTTAGTTTGAATATAGGCGAGATAAATATAATTGATAAGCGTGAATCAAATGTTTTCTTTTATACAGAACAGAGAGTTAATAATAATAATAATAATAATAATAATAATAATAATAATAATAATAATAATAAAAGTTTCATAATTATAATATGGTTACTTTTTCTTCATTGTAAGATATGAAATAAGCCAGAGACCCTCTAAGACACTCTTGTCCGTTCTGAGTCTCCAAGCTTATATGAATCATTTCTAAGCTACTGATCTTTCTCTAAACAATCAGACTTAAATTGAAACCCCATAATTCTTCCAATTTCCAAAAGCAATTCCCGATAACGGACCGAAACCCTTTCAGCCCGGAGACCCTCTCCAGGGATCTGCCTTAAGGGCGCTGATCCCCTTCTTATATAGTCTAAGGAACGAAACTTGGCCACGTCATCACGCAAGCGGTTGACGTCACCTGAGAGCATTGTAAAACCGAGCTTCTCAACAACAGTTTTCCCCAAGTGAAATCAAAGAAACCATGTGCGTCACTGCGCGCGAATTCCGTTCAGAAGGAAACGAATCATACATAGCTTGGGAATTATTGAATGAATGAAATTACATAAACATAATAGTCACCAGGGTGCGGCTTTACTTCGATTATAGATTATAACATGTATAACATATCTATGTTTTATCCTCGACACAGTGTTTCCAATATTTTCTCCTGGTGGTCTAATAGCTGTTATAAGCATGATCTTCCAGCCCTGAAACCATGTTGATTTGAGTTATATAAGTTCTTTGCTTGTAGGTAGTAGGTAGTTTCGCTTCTAATTATACGTTCAAAGCACTTTATAAGGTGAGGTGAGAGTTACCGACCGCTAATTCTTGGGCATTGCTCTGTTACCACCTGTGAATAAAGGGGCAGTGTTCGCGTTCTTTAATGGCAGTGGAATTTGTCCTGTGTCGAGTGATTTCCTCCATGGTAAGTATAGCGGTTTGGCAATACTCTCTTTACATTTCTTCAGAAATGTGGCACTCTATGTGTCTGGCCCTGGTGCCGAGTTGTCTCGCATCTGTGATAGAGCCTTAATTACATCTCCTTCCGAGAATTCTAAGGCCATTAATAGGCTTGTGCCAGTATTCGTCCTTGGCTGATTTGTATCAATGTCAAAAATTCGTCTGCGTTTTCCATTTTCATCTCGGACTTAGGGGTGCTAAACACAGAGTTAAATTGTTCTTTAAGCACTTCGCTCATTTTTTGGGGGTCATTTGTGTGTTTGGCCTCCCCGTCTATCAACGGACGAATACTCTCTTTGCACTGCATTTTCCTTTTCGCAAAAGTGTAGAAGTATTTTGGGTTATTTTTTATGTTTTCTGCTACCTTTTTTACTCCTCGTTTGTCTTATGTATGAATGTTTGCTTTAGGTCCATTTTTATTTCGCCTAGTTTCCTCTCTAGTTTGAGTCTCCTTGCATCAGTTTTGCATCTGTGGAGATGTCCTGATTTTTCTCTCGAGCTTGATACGTTTTCTCTTTTGTCTCTCTGGAACATGCTTAGGTTTGGTTTCAGACGCCATTATACTTCTTGTGAAGTAGTAATTCCAAATTTACTTCCTTTAAATCTTTATTTATACTTTCCCAATCTACTTTATATATATATATATACGATTTAACCTAACCAATCGTCAAGGGCGTACAGTTGACCTAACCGGGCATTCAATGAACCTAACCGGGTATTCAATAATTTTGTCATAGGTTTCGATATATATATATATATATATATATATATTATATATATATATATATAATAAAAGGACGTGTGTGTGTGTGTGTTCCAGCCATAGGTCAAAAATGGAAGCAGTTACAAACATGAAACTTCACACACATTTTGATTAGGTCCCGAAGTTGTGCACCTGGATGTTAATAAATTAAATAATTAAAATATTTATTTAATTTTAAAAAATTAAATGACGTCATCAAGATCATTACGTCATTACACACACACACACACACATATATATATATATATATATATATATATATATATTATATATATAATATCGAAACCTATGATAAAATTATTGAATACCCGGTTAGGTTCATTGAATGCCCGGTTAGGTTAACTGTACACCCTTGACAATTGATTAGGTTAAATCGTAATATTTTCGTTAAAACGCGGGATATTTTTGCTACCCACACGAAGGGCGGGTTCTCTGCTGGTATATATATATATCAAAGCTGGGCACTTGCGGTTTTTTTTGCGGTACTGCGGTACTGCGGTACTACCGCACTACCAAACCGGTACCGCATAACGCAGTACAGCAAAAAATGCGGTAGCGGTACTGCTGTACTTTCAGCGATCCTTAATTTTTCATTCTGACGAAGGTCAAGCGTGATGCTTAACCTTGGACCTACAGCGTAACGTGGAATCCGAACCACGACCAACACGGATAGTCAGAAATCACAAACTCCTCTCCGAACTTGATCTCACGACCTCCCGATCAGCAGTCTAGTGTCTTAACTACTAGGCCACCTAGGGTACACATTCATCTACCAACCTGGTTCGATGGAAGGATGAACAGTTGGGTAAGCTGCGCGCCGTTTGCTCTCACCCGGAATCGAACCTGGTGTCGGTGGGTTCGTAGTCAGCGATGCTAACCACTCCACCACCGAGGAGGACACACACACACACACGAAAATTATTTCACGAAAGTAGAACTGGAGTTAGGCTGGGTAACACTAGTTTTTCTCAGGTTAGGTTAGATTTAGGTAACGTTTGATTAAACCCTACCGAACCTATCCTTCATTATACTGTATCCCCTTTATTTGGTCTACTTCACAGAAAGAAATGGAATCTGAGGAGCTGCTGCAGGATATCAGGATATATATATATATATATATATATATATATACAGGGTGTCCAATAAGTCCGGTCTCATCGGAAAATTTATTTTAAATTTAATTTCCAAAAGTAATACATTAGAACTAAAACAAATGTTGAAACTGATGTCTTGTTTTGGGACCTTTTTTTATTGTTGCAGGTAGAATAACCTAATGGTTAATAAGGAAGTGAGTTACAGTCTTGAGGAAAAGGCCTCCGCCTTATTTAAGAGAATTTAAGAAAATTGTCCACAATGATAATCCAAATTGTTTCCCTCACCAGCCATCTGCTAAGCAGATAGCTGGTGAGGGAAACCTCTTTGTTTGGGGCCTCTTTGCTAGTGACCCGTTGCCCACGTTGGGCTTCCTCATGAAAAAGAAAAAACTATAGTATTTGTCATTTACGATTACTTATTCGGACTAGAATGGATTTAATTTTTCCAAGAAGAGTTCCTTGTTCCACGCACGGTCTGTGTGTAACAGAAAAGTTTCTCAGGGGACCATTCCAAGTTGTATCATATACAGTATATCGGTGGTGTAGTGGTTAGCGTCGTTGACTACGAATCCATCTGCACCGGGATCGAGACCCGGTGACGGCAGGTGGCGCGCAGCAAACCCAGCTGTTCATCCTTCCACAGAATGAAGAAATTGGTTGATAGATAAGTGGGTACCCTGGGTAGTCTAGTCGTTAAGACGCTGGGCTGCTGGTGGGGCGTGGGTCTAAGGGGGAGTGACAAACTTGACCTTCGTCAGAACGAACAATTTGAGCGGAAGCAAAACCAAGGTTATATATATATATATATATATATCATTAAGTTAACAATTTTAACTTAATTCTTTTTCCCCAAATCCAAATTTGGGGGTAAAATATTTCAAGTACTAAAAAAAAAGAAAAAGAAAAAGAAAAAAAAAAGAATCCATCTGATGAACCTTGACACCAATATTTAATATAATCATTGCAAGATTTATGGGTGTACACACACACACACACATTTGGCTACCTTACGAGACCGAGGCATTTTTACATTTTCAGTTGTAGATGGCGACATTTAACCAAACTTAACTTAATTCTTATTATATCCGCTTTTACTTGGTATTAAATGATTTTAAATGAAATAGTTATGAAACTACAGCGACACCGCTAATTTCGCTGCACATACGTTCGTGTCGCGATAACCTCCGTGTGTATCCTGAAGATTATCGCGGTTTCATAAAATAGCCAATGACACACACACACACACACACATACACGTGTAAATTTTTATAAATTGTGGGTATACTTGTGTGTATATATATATATATATATATATATATATATATATATACAGTATATATATAATATATATATGTTCATATAGAATGAAATTGGCATAAATAAACAATAAATTACTAATGAATAATTTATTTCGTAGTAAACTATTAAAAAAAACAAATTATAATTTTATCGCAACTTATTAAAACCAAAAAATCTATTTTTCTTTTTTTTTTAATTCACCACAAATGACTCACCAATTATTATTAAAGCTCACATTTATCAAATTATGATAATGCGATGCAGTGGGGACCGTTAATTCAGTACCTAATTATTAATTATCATAATTGGAAGGGAATATATATATATATATATATATATATATATATATATATATATATATATAATATGAGGGTTCTGAAATAATAGCTTGTCATGGTCATGTTTCAGAGTGAAGTTATTGTTGGGGCAGAGAGAGAGAGAGAGAGAGAGAGAGAGAGAGAGAGAGAGAGAGAGAGAGTTAGTAATATATTCATAAATGATTAATTTGAAGAGTAAATATCTTCTCTTCCATGACATATTATTGTTATTATTATTATTATATTATTATTATTATTATTATTTACTTATTTATCTTACTTGTATTTGTGTTATATATTTATGTACATTTATGTGTGTGTATATATATATATATATATATATATATATATATATATATATATATATGTGTGTGTGTGTGTGTGTGTGTGTGTGTTAGTTCGTATGTGTGTATATATATACTGGACCGTATTTGCATAGTACTACGCTATGAAGCGAGATCATGATGATATATATATAATATATATTAGCCTACGGTTAACCAATTTGATGTTTACCGGTTAATAGCGTAAAGTTGGCACTATAATAATGATAATGGTTAATTGAGTGAGAATGATTGATTGTTAATGATAAGGCTAGAGTCACCAATTTGGGCCTACTGTCCAAATAAACAATATTTAATAAGGAGAGAGAAATTACCTTGCTGTTTTGTGTTTAATTATGAAAATAAATCAATTATTTGTTCACGGCGATTAACAGTTCAATAAAGGTATTTATAATGATTAACAATTATATAACGGCATTTATACTATGCTAGAGATGACTGATTCTTAGCAATAAGGAATGGGTATTAGTGATGTAGCGGATGTCATTTTTTTCACATCCGCGGATGCGGATGCGGATGAGGATGTTTGATTTCAACATCCGCGGATGCGGATGCGGATGCGGATGTCTACATTTTCGTTATTTTTTAGGATATATTCGAGATTTGTTGTGTTTAACGTATATAATAAGTTATTATATAGAGAAGAGCTGTAGCTATAATGTAGTATAATTGATTAATTGTACAATAATTGCTGTACTTTTCTCTGAACATATAAAATAATATCAAGCATCTAACTAATATAGAAATCAATTAGTGAATTCGTCTACAAATAAATTCGTTATATTTTGTTGAGTTTCAGCCGCAATTAGAAACCATAATTGTGTTACCAGGATGCGGGACGTGAACCCAACTCAAATGCACCCCACCGACCTCTTTCCCCAACCTCCACCTTTATAGAAAGAGATCTTTAATTAGCTTGATAACTATTTATATTAAGTTTAAAGTTTTATTAGGCATATTTATAAATGAGTAATTAAAATAAAGTAAACTAAGATGTTCATCGTTTAATGTTCAAACTTAATTATAGGAAGGTTATGCTTAAGGAACATTAACTTTTCTGCCTTTTCTGCTGCCAGTCTGTTTCTCTTTTCATCATATATTAATCCAGCACTGCTAAATAATCTCTCGCTTGGTACGTTTGTTGGAGGACAGGCTAAATGTTTCCTTGCAAGTTTACTCAAGTATGGATAGATATTCTGCGTATTTTTCCACCAACTAATAGGATTGTCACATGCAGCCAGGCGTTTTTCTTGGTGATAGCTCTCGATCATTTTTACTACATCTTTTGACATCGCGTAGGTCTCGTCATTGCTGCTTGACTCAAGAAACTGAGAGACAGATTCTGTGATAGATTTGCTTGTTGAAGGTGTTGGTTCTGTCACTGAAACTTTTATTCTTTTGGTGGGTGGCGAAGCGACAGATTCAAGAGATTGAAGCTCTTCAACTGCTTTGCCAAGTGATGATTTAACTCGTTCTAATGTACTGGTGAAAATAACTTAGCTTTGTAACGTGGATCTAAGTAGGTTGCAAGAGAGTAACTTCATACAAGAACAGCCTCTCGTCTTGTCGCTTGCATCACTTTTGCGCACAATGAACTAGTTCTATTAATATAGTAAAATTTGATAATTTCCGCTTATTAATGACGTTTTATCTCAACGGTCCACATCCGCACGACATCCGCAGTCCAAAGTACGGATGCGGATGCGAGAAAATGTGCGGATGTTCCGCGGATGCGGATGCGGATGTGACCTACATCACTAATGGGTATACAGTCTAATTGTTAAGTACAGTGATGATAAACACTAATTTACGTAGGCTAATGATATGCCAAGTGAACACAGACATAAATAATGAAGCCTATTCATAACGGAAATAATGCACGTACGGTTGGTACATCAAATGGATAAGGTCGTTAAGAATGAAATGCATAAAAGAGCACATAAACAATAAGATACACGATAAGTAAATTATACGAATGAACGCAATAACAGGGTGATACAAAATTACGGTATTGATACAACATTTGAATAGGCCTACTGCGGTATTAACTCGAGATTTAGCTCGGACGGTAATGGAAACACAGTTAGTTTGAACGATAATGGAAACACTAGTTAGTTTGAACGGTAATGGAAACACTTTTAGGGCCTACGTGATTAGGCAAAGCTTGCGGAAGCACGACGTAACAAAACCCTGTAGGCCTGGTGAGGGCCGCAGGAGCTTACCGAAATGATGAGTAACTTTGGAGATTGAAAACCTACGTGATGGTTGACCGTATTTGGGCAGTAATGACCTTGGAGACTGTAGACCTAAGTGAGGTTTGACCGTATTGCGTTTCACCAGTCGAAGATGACCTTGAAGACTGTAGAGGGGCCTGTTGAAATACTTGTTGAACGGGCGCCGATCGAATTGTGGCGAAGGATGAGTGAAGAGCGAAATGGATGTGTGGCTTGTAGTTTAATAGGAGGTTTACGGACCTGGGCCTCGAAGGGTGCGTCTGTAGTCAGACTGGCCTTGCCGGCGAGAGGATGAGTGTTGACAGCCGGTGGAGATTGTTGAAGAGGGGCCAGTGGAAAGCCTACAGCAGTGATGTTCTTTCTTGCAGGATGGAATTGTAGAGTCGCCTCAAGTGTTGCTTCGTTCTTCAATAGTTGAAGTGTGACTTGAGACTGAGGCCGGCTGAGGTCGTGATGGCGCTACGTGGAGAGAGTAGATTCACGAGGAGACAGTAACGAGCGGAGTGAGATTGTAGAGCTTTACTTGATGATAGACTTCGTGTGGGCTCGACCGGAGCCTTGGAGGAACAGCAGGCCGCTCTCCGGCAAAGGCCGGAGAGCGGGTGGCGTGACGAGTGATGCTACTGACGAAGGTGCTGAGAGTGAGACTTGACGACCAAGACGACGAAATGGCAAGTGAGGAGTGAAAATGATTTGAGGAAGAAGCTGCGTTTTATAGGCTTTGGTGACCTCCTCTGGTGGTCGCTTCGGGAAATACACAGAATCTGTTTCCTGTATGGGCCAGTTTCATGCCCACGTGTATAACCTTTGTTTTGATTCCATGATGTTTGAGAATGGCGGGGAAAGGAATTTCTTTGTCTCACCGCTACATATATATTCTCGTTCTCGTTGATGTTCCGTGTGATGGTCTCTCTTCACACGAAGGTCAAGCTGGTGGCCCCGCCTCTAGGTCCGGGTTGGTGGAGGAACGAGTTGCTTTCTTGCGCTCTCCACCGTACATAGCCAGGTACACCCGGCTCATTTGGTACCGTCCTGAGCCAGGCATCTAGTCTATTCTTGAAGACTTCAACTTTGACCCCTGTAACGTTTCTGAGGTCCTTTGGAAGCTGGTTAAAAATTCTTGGCTCCCTGACAACCAAGCTATTTTCCTTCAGTGTTGATTGAGGAGGTCCTTTGTCGGGCGTTTAAATTGGGAACACTACACAGCCTGCCTTTCCTATTTTCCAGTGTTGTCTGAATGGTAATTGGGTTTAGTTTGAGGTTTGGTACCAGTTTTTTGATCATTTTCCATATGTGAGATTATGGTGTACCTCTCTCTTCTTCTTTCCAGGGAGTACAGATTTAGTTTACGTAGTCTTTCCCAGTAGTTGAGCTCTTTGCAACCATCAATCTTTGCTGTGAAATGTCTCTGAGTTTCTTCTAGTCTATTAGTTTCTGCCTTTTTATATGGGGACGTCAAGACTGAGCAGTCAAGTTTTGATATAATCAGTGTTTTCAGCAGGGGAATCATTACTGTCCTGTCCCTTCTTTTGAACGTTCTTAGTACCTGTCCCGCGACTCGTTTTGCTTTATTTATAGCTATCTGATTTTGTGTTTCGAATTTCGCATTATCGGTCATTATTACCCCCACATCGATCGCTTTCGTGCTTCTCTGAATTTCCTCTCTATCTGGAGCATAATATGCAGTCTTTTTAAGTCCCTCATTTCTATCATATCTCAAGAGATGGAATTTCTCGCTGTTAAATGTCATACTGTTATCTTCTGACCATTTGTATATTTTGTTTGTATTCCTCTGCAAGGCCTCTACTTCGTTTGCATCGCTGATTTTTCTGCTGATCTTTGTATCGTCCGCAAAGAATGTTACTATACTGTTGCTGTTTACTCCGCTGTCTATGTCTGTTAGCATGATAATGAACAGGAGTGGGGCCAGTACTGTCCCTTGTGGTACTGAGCTGCGTACTTCCGATTCTGATGATGGTATACCTTGAATTTTGACGACCTGTAGACGTTTTCTGAGAAGTTGTAGATCCATTTTCCCACTTTGCGTGTTATTCCCATATATTTCATTTTATGTGCTATTATACCATGTCATAATAATTGTCATATATATATATATATATATATATATATATATATATATATATATATATATATATTTATTTATCGAAAGTGATTTTTTTTCTCGTTGCCCAAAAGAAACTGTCGTCGTTCCGTTGTTGGTATCTGGTTTTTTTTTTTGGTTTTTTTATGTTAAGGATGGTGTTGGGGAACTTCAGTTGTAGGAGGACTATATGTTAGGTTTGGTTAAGTCAGGTTAGGTTAAGTTTCTGACTCGGTTAAATAAGGTTTCATGTTTTACTCTCTCTCTCTCTCTCTCTCTCTCTCTCTTATTTTCCCTTTCTGAGTGCCACAAAGAGGCACTGGCTGTATAATTACTTAACGACCAAATTAATGAATTTAATCATTATTGCAACAGATATATACCCATTTTCTCCTTCCGTTTTCTGTTACAGAAACTCAAGGAGTGACTTTTCTATTTACGTAAACTAAGCTAAAATATATTTTAAAACAAAAATTAAATATTAAACATTTTCTTCGAGCATTTTATATCAAAAGTACATGAGTGCCAGTGCCAGTGCCAATGACAGCGTAAATAACATTTATGAAACTAAAAACGGTCGATTATTTCAAGCGGAAACTCGGTAAAAGGCGAATACAAGTTTGTTAATGGAATAGGATGAGTGCCAGAATGAATTATTTGGCAGAAGTGACGCGCCAATTCTGAAAAGAGACGTGAAATATCTCCAAAATATTAATGAAAATGGTTCCGAACCCTACTACACAAAACAAAAAAAGCAACCTAAATACAACCATCTTATAGTTGGTCCCTGCTATTAATCCCAAAAAATGGCTTCACCACATCCCAAACTAATAATAATTATTTAAGTTAAAAAGTGACGCACTTGATCTTGTAATTTCTGTCAAACTTTTCAGGTTGGACGACATCCATACGAAAATACTTAATGGAAGTTCGAGTACTCTTGTTTATTGGTTGTGTAAAATTTAATAAAGATATTGTAAACTACTAAAATAATATATAACCTTGGTTAACCTTGGTTTTGCTTCCGCCGGAATTCTTCATTCTGACGAAGGTCAAGCTTGTCACTTCACCTTAGACCTACAGTTTAACGTGGAATTCGAACCACGCCCCACCACGGGCGGTCAGAAATTATAAAGTCCTCCCCCCGGACTCAATCTCACGAACTCCCGATCAGCAGCCCAGCGTCTTAACCACTAGGCTACCCAGGGTACTCATTTATCTACCAACAAATTGCTTTATTGCGTGGAAGGATGACCAGCTGGGTTTTGCTGCGCGCCACCTGCCGTCACCGGTCTCGATCCCGGAGCCGATGGATTCGTAGTCAACAATGCTAACCACTCCACCACCGAGGCGCATATATATATTATATATATATATATATATATATATATAAGTTTTACGGTCGGGCAACAAGCTTGACCTTCGTCAGAATGAATAGAGAGAGAGAGAGAGAGAGAGAGAGAGAGAGAGAGAGAGAGAGAGAGAGAGCGTTATGGTTGTCGGTCGCTGATTTTAAATTCCTTTGAAGGTATTTCGTATAGAATAGAATGGTTCGCCAGCGACGTAAAGCTCCCATATACACATTACCTAAAGATGTCATTATAATTTCGTTATGGTGTGTTATGGTGTTGTTGTTATTGTTGTTATAGTGATGTGGAGGTAAGGAGAAATTCATTTGAGTAAAGCAAATTGTTGTCATACACAAAAACGATATAAAAGTATGTTTACGTGTAATTTGGTTATTAACATTGGGATTCACTAATAATAATGATCATTGTTATGATTTATAACGATAAAAATGATAATTATGTTAATCCTTATTATTATCAAAATAATGCCTTCAATATATATATATATATATATATATATAAAGTTTTCGGTCTTGAATTTTTAGTTTTTTTAAAGTTTTTTAGTTGTCTTTAGTCTTTTCGTTGAATAAAAAACATTTCTCTTTGCAAGGTTAAGCAAATATTATCAAACCCTCGTATTTATTTAACCTCATTTGCCTGTTTCTTCACGATGAAAAAAAAGACACTGTCTGCTCATATATATATATATATATATATATATATATATATATATATATATATATGAATAAAATTGAGAGTGAGAGAGAGTATTATTAGTGTGGTGAAATGTCATGTACGGCACTCAAAAGTAAAAATTTCAAGTTTTGAAATACAGCTTTTCCTAATTGGTATGGTGGTGTATATATATATATATATATATATATATATATATATACTAGTAGCACATTGACTTGCCATGTAGATTTTTCGTGACGTTTTTGTCTGAACCTTCGTCATATATGACTTCAGTGTTAACACGTGACTTACGCGTTTCTCCGAAGTACGTTAGGTCGGTTTAGTAGTTGGATGGGTGGACGTCGTGCCAGTTTAGATGATGTATCGACCCGTAGATAGTTCGAATCCCACGTAGAACACTAGGCCCCCACCATCAGATGACTTTTGGATCACTTTAACATATTGCTTCCCAGGAACCTCTCTTTAACATATTGCTTCCCAGTGTTAATCACTTTAACATATTGCTTCCCAGTGTTAATCACTTTAACATATTGCTTCCCAAAAGTAGACATTACGCAACCAATTAGTTACAGTACAATAGTTTATAATATTTAGAGATTAGCTAGTCGAGAAAATGTAAATTTATGGACAACTTAACTTATTATGCTTTGCCATTTTTTGTGAATGTAAAATATTTGCATCACCTGAAGATCAGGGCCCCCAGCCTTCTTTAGTTAGCCTTATAAGGCTAACTAACGAAAATATCACGACCTAACCTAACCAATCGTTAGGTCAACTGTACGCCCTTGACGATTGGTTAGGTTAAGTCGTGATATTTTCGTTAATTAGCCTAGATTACCAACCCCTTTCTAACCAACCAACCTTTCTCTTTTTAACATATTGCTTCCCAGTGTTGGATCTTTCCGGTTTTAGGTCCGGCATTGGATTTATTTCTTTTCATACTTTTGGTCTAGACGTAGAATTTTACGCTGATTCCATTTTCGCAATCCGTTTCTTGGAGAAATAAACATGAAAAAAGTTACGTGCAAGTTTATTACGTTTACAGGTTTCCAGAACATAGAACGGAACACAAACCAAAGTTTGCTACTTGCCAAACTGCGTAATATCGTTCAGCATTTGACGCACTAGATCTTTGCCTGCGTGTCGGCGACGCCAGAGAAACTCGCAGAGATACGAGTCGATCGTGGAACGGTGCGTACCACACCGGCGCTTGTTACCGCGTTTGAGTTGGTGCCACGTCGACTCTATCCGTTGCGTGTGTGCTCCAGTTGAATGGTCCACGAAGTTTTCGCTGTGGTTCACTGGTTTGTGACTGAAGCTGTACCCTTCGAGCTGTTCGATGCGTTCATACGCTTTCTATTTGTCGCTCATTATCGTCGTTCCCGGTCGAATGCATGCCTTGATGCATGCCTCCAGCGTAGTTTAGGTTAGGATAGGTTAAGTTAGGTTAGGTTAGGTTTGGGTAGGTTAGGTTAGGGTAGGTTAGGTTAGGTTAAGTATAGGTGGATATTTGAATACAAGTTTTGGGTCATAACTTTGTTCGTGTTTATTTCTCCAAGAAACGGATTGCAGAAATGGAATCAGCGTAAAAATCTACGTCTATACCAAAAACATAGAAAAAATCCAATGCCAGACCTAAAACCGAAAAGACCCTACTGTTAATTACTTTAACATATTGCTTCCCAGGAGGAATCACTTTAACATATTACTTCCCGAATGCTTTGGGAAGCAATATGTTAAAGTGATCCTGACTTTTTTCTTACCTTTGCGGAGATTAAACATCCCAAAAGATTATTATTATTATTATTATTATTATTAAATTATTATTGTAATTATTATTATTATTAATAATACGACCTTTTATTATTATCAATACAACCCCAAAACAACGTTTATGACATCATCACAAAAATAAATAAAAGTACGCTGTAAAATTTTTAACATTCCGTTTGTTAATTATTTCATTTAACAAAAACCTTCTTTATAAATAAATGCTTAACAATTTTAACTTAAGTGTTAATCACGTCTTTTGTGACAAAGGTGAGTAATTTGTTGCTCACAAATTACAATTCTTTTCACGCTTTCCTTTGTGAATATTAAGTATGTCACTCTGAATTACGAAATTAGATGTGTGTGTGTGTGTGTGTGTGTGTGTGTGTGTGTGTGTGTAGTTCTGAAGTGAAAGACAAAAGCATTTAAAGTTTTACGATTGAAATTATTTTATTTTTAATTTTTCTGTTTAAATTTCCCTTAAAATACTTTTTTTTTCAGTTTTCTCTCTTCTACCCATTTTCTTCCCTAATCATTATTCATTGTACATTTGGCAGGCTTTGTTGGACATAAATTCTCGTACAAAAAAATTCGTCGGACCATTTATTTAAGGCATCCGTATTTCGTGGTGGAATTGATTTACAACCCGTGAATGAGATAAATACTCAAAGCAAATGAGATTGGCGGCACTGACAAAGAGTATTATAGGATGTGCCAAAAGTTAGGCACTCATGGCATTTAACATCATTGCATTTCAATGAATGTTCAAAATGAGTACGATGAACCTTTAAACACCTTTCAATTTAGGTTTCGAACAGGAATGTTGAACATTTTTCAGCAATTTGCAACATCATATTATCATCCTCCTTCTCCTCCTCCTCACTCAAGAGTGAAAAATCCGCTGAGGAAGAATCAGAGAGGAGGAAATTTTCAAATTGATCCATTTCCAATCCTCATGTACTGCTTACGTACTTTGGTCAAGTTAGGTTAATGTTACGTGAGATTAGGTTGATGTTAGGTCGGGTTAGGTTAAGTTAGGTTAGATTAGCAAATGTTAGGAACTGTCAATTTGGTGCCTTTACCACAAATAGGAATATGAGTGACATTCTTTATCAAATAAAGGAACTCTTTTCTCACATTGTGTATTCTCGGAAATGGGAATGGGAATGACATTGAGGGGGGAAGTAATCACTCAACATTTATCTGGAAAAATTACTCCCTGTCTATGGTGAATAATAATAATAATAATAATAATAATAATAATAATATAATAATAATATACATTATGGAAATTCATATTTTCCATTAAGATAATGAGTAATTATGATAATGGATGTTTGACAGTGGTTCCCATTTATTTGTAATATTTTTTTTTAGTTTTAGTTTTATGATGATGAACGAAAGATTATTTATTTATAGGAAAAATAAACCCCAGTTTACATTAAATTCCCAACCTAAATATTATAATGTTCGGCTATCCAAATGTATGTCACCCTCACTGGAATAACCGTATGTACCGTAGATGTTAAGTATACAATATTAAAATGACATTAATCCACTTAATGCTCCATAACCTACCCGGGATATGTAATATTCCTCCTCGTCATAAAAAAAATCTCGTGAAAATGGCGTCAATATATGTGTCTCAGCCACTTTTGGCATTTTTAATATTTTCCACTGACGATAAATCTGATTAAGTTTAAAGTTTTAAAATAGAAGACAATATTCCTTTGATGCGCAACAGCCAGCTCGAAGTGGTGGCACCCACGCATTCATACAGCCGCGGAAAACTCACTAAGAGAAGAACAAGCATGGAAAAACAAGAAGCCTCTCCCACTCCTCCTCACCTCCTCACATTCACTGCACAATTTTGTGCAGTGATACAATGACGCTTTTGCGGGCGTTCGCCCTTGGCCCCTCCTTCCTGCATAAAAAAAAAAAGAATATGCCAAAAGACGACCTGGTACATGATAGAGGAAAGGTTGAAGTTGACTATGGCATAGAAAACGGATTTTCGCCCGTTCGTTGATTTGTCACTGTGCCGCGCGACGCCTCAGATGTTAAGTTAACCCTTTAAGGACTGAAGATGCCAATTGCTAACGTTTCAAATACACGCATTCATAACTTAACCCTACAAAAAATTCAGGGCTGAAAGGGTAATGGGCCGATAGTTGTCAAGTAGCTCCTTATCTCCCTTTCTGAAGACGGAGATCACTTTGACCAGCTTCTAGTTCCTCGAGACCCAGCCTAGGTCTAAAAACTAGTCGAAGATATGGACAAGAAAGCTAAGTTCTCTTCAGTCACTTTAAGAACTCAGGGTGTGACGGTCTAGATCAGTGATTTCCAACCTTTTTATGATGGCGACACACTTTTGATGTATCAAAAAGGAACCGACACACTATCATTTATATTCTTAAAATTTATTTATAGAGTTAAAAATATGGCGACAATCAAAGAACTAATTAAGAGCAATGAGTAAAAAAAGTAGCATTGCGAAGAAAACATTTATTTAATGAGATACTTGAGCTTGATCATAACTACATATTTTGTTTATATTTGGTGGAGAAATATGCGATAAGCACACTCGCATTCGATACCTTGGATAATTTCGCCACACACTAAAGTGTCGGGACACACCGGTTGGAAACCACTGGTCTAGGTGATGTAGCGACACGTGGTTCGGATCTCACGTAAAGCTGGGGGTCCCCTCCGTCATGTAACCTTCTTAGACGTTGCGAAAGAGGTTAAACAACCCCATCATTACGTTATACTGTCGCTGCTAAACCACATTAAGATGAACAGAAGAGATAATGGGACGAATTTTGAGAGACACCAATGCGCTTTTTCTATCCATGAATTTGTTTTGATTAAACGTCAAATATCGTCATTGTCATTGCTGTCGAGGGACATTAAGTCATTTGAACTAAGTTTGAGTCCCTCAGAATCGGCCTTACGAAAATTTATTTGCTGCATGAATTTTAATGAGAGAGAGAGAGAGAGAGAGAGAGTTAATTAGAACTACTCAAGTGTTAATTTAAGATATTTAAGATAAATAGAAAAATACACAAAAGCGAAAGTCAAATTAACTCTCACTCAACTACACACACACACACACACACACATACACACACACACACACACACACACAGTGCATATCCAACTTGGTTATTGAATTAATTGTCATTCGTCCCACACCGATTTTAATCCAAGAAATTATTTGCTTTTACACCTGGATTTCGATCTGGATCTGGATTTTTGGATTTCGTGGTAGGATTAAGAATCGAGTAGAAACAGAATTTAAAACGTAAACTTATAGAAGCATTAGAATTTATCCCCTTTTTTAGGGGGGGGGGGAGGAATTGAGAGGAAAGGTGAGGGAAAGATTTTTCATTGAATCATTTGTGGTTTTTGTTGAAGGTCAATCCATCCCATCCCATCCCAGGTCACTCCAACTTTTGTATGTTGGAAGTTCAATATTTAGACAATAAATATAAAATGTTTCGAAGGGTAGAAAGGAGGTTATTTGACCTCCTTCGTAACTGTTAAAAAGGTCACGTGACGGAGGGATCGGAACTACGGGTCGTTACATCATCTAAACGCAGGATTGAGACACGTCATAGTACGGTTGTAGCTTCTATAATAATAATTATTGGGTTTGGTTAACCGCCTTCGCAACATCTAAGGTCATATGACGGAGGGGACCTACAGCTTTACGCGGGATCCGAACCACGGGTCGCTACATAATCTGGACGCGGAGGACGGTCTCCCATCCAACTACTACCCAGATCCATGTCGCTTAACTTCGCTGATCAACAGTGATAAGAATAATTAATTAAAAATTAATAATAATTGTTAAATTATTAAATAATAATTAATAATTAATTAAAAGTTAAATTAATAATAATTGCTAACAAATTAATTAAAACTAAAATAAGTAAAATTATTAATTATTTAGTAAATATTACTTGATTAATAATTAACTAAATAATAATTAATTTTAAAAACTAAATGAATAATAATAAGTGTTGAGTAATTCATTTTTTAATATACTGTATATATACAGGGTGGGCGGAAAGTAGCTCCCTATTTTGGATTGGTAAAAAAATACGTATATTATCCATTATTTCAGAAGAAATAATATGAAAAGGTAGGCATACATGGTAGGTTTTCTCTGAAATTCAATGTGGGCTCCAACTCTTTCCACCAGCTTCTGGAGCCGCCCAGGAATGGCGTCCACTGACTTTAGCAGGAACTCCGGCGGGATGGAGGACATGACTTCCCGAATTCGGTCCTCCAGTTCTTCCAATGTCCTCGGTTTGGTGCGGTAGACTTCTTCCTTTACCCACCCCCAAAGAAAGAAGTCGCACGGTTACCGCTGAAAAACGGCAGAATCGGTTCAGTGTAACGGTGTGGTGTGGTATGACCTCAGATCAGGTTGTGGGCCCGTTCCTTCTGCGCAACCCCCTGAATGCAGCGGTACCTTGCTATGTTGCGAAACGAGGTCTGGCCGGTTGTCAGCACGTGGGAGAACATCGACGATCTGATATTTATGCAAGATGGCGCCCCTCCGCACTTCGCTCTTGTTGTCCGTGAGTGGCTGGATGCTCACTTCCCTGGGCGTTGGATGGGTCGTCGTGGTCCACATCAATGGCCAGCCAGGAGCCCCGACTTGACACCGTGCGACTTCTTTCTTTGTGGGTGGGTAAAGGAAGAAGTCTACCGCACCAAAACCGAGGACATTGGAAGAACTGGAGGACCGAATTCGGGAAGTCATGTCCTCCATCCCGCCGGAGTTCCTGCTAAAGTCAGTGGACGCCATTCCTGGGCGGCTCCAGAAGCTGGTGGAAAGAGTTGGAGCCCACATTGAATTTCAGAAAAACCTACCATGTATGCCTACCTTTTCATATTATTTCTTCTGAAATAAATGGATAATATACGTATTTTTTACCAATCCAAAATAGGGAGCTACTTTCCGCCCACCTGTACTACAGTATATATAGATATATATATATATATATATATATATATATATATATATATATATATATATTAAACACAGACCGTGCATGGAACAAGGAACTCTTCTGGGAAAATTAAATCCACTATAGTCCGAATAAGTAATGGTAAATGACAAATACCATAGTTTTTTACCATTACTTATTCGGACTATAGTGGATTTAATTTTCCAGAAGAGTTCCTTGTTCCATGCACGGTCTGTGTTTAACATATAATGTTCTCAGGGAACCATTCTGAGTTTGTGTATATATATATATATATATATATATCAGTGATGTAGGTCTCGAGATCGGTCTCGGTCTCGAGACCGATCTCGAGACCCAATTTGCAGATCTCGATCTCGATCTCGGTCTCAGCTATTTAGATCTCGGTCTCGATCTCGGTCTCGACAGACGCGGTCTCGGTTTTTCTCCCGAGACCTTTCGAGACCTCTCGAGACCGTAATGAAAAATACATGTTATTGGCATACTCATGATGGTGGCTTGGTTGAACAGACACAATTCAGAATGTTTATGAAAGTTTGTAAAAGTAAGGGACTCTAGATATTCACTAATCAGTCACCCTGTTTTGAGTTGCCACGTTTGTCTTGCGGGGGGGGGGGGTCTGGATTTTTTTAGGTTAGCGCTACAAAAAAATTTGCCCCCCCCCCCCCCTCCGCCCCTGGCAGATTAATTTTATTGAAAATGGAAACACTAAATAGAGAATTATATATATTATATATATAAGTGGGTGGACATTGAAGTACTGATAAAGATATTAAAGTAGAACTTAAAGAGGAAATAAAAGGTATGTTATAATTTCATTATAAATTTTTAAAATTATCACAGAATTCATTATACCGGTATATTTTTTATCGTTAAAATTCATTATAGATCTCTTTGGGCTGAGTGAATGTTGAATTAATGTCATATATATATATATATATATATATATATATATATATATATATATTATATATATATATATATATATATATATATTATTTACACCTTATGCTAATTGCCATGCCTCTGTTTATAGTACCGATATGTCAATTTATTTTTCATAGAAATGGTGTTGGAAAAATGCTATACAGAAAACAAGCACGGAGAATGAGCAGATACAGAGAGACAGCGCTCATTCTCACAGCAGCAATGACGAAATAAAACAGAGTCAAACCAAAGTTCCGAGACTAATGGCAAAATATCAAAGCTATCGGTCCAAGCAGAAGAACGTTGAAACTGGGAAGATTTTGAACCGCAGGGAACAGTTGCGGCGGTACCTCTTAGAGATCGATGAATCTCATATTTTAGACAACTGCTCTCCAATAAAGTTTTGGCACCAGAAAAGGGATAAATTTCCATCACTGGCCAATATTGCCATGACTGTTTTAACAGTGCCTGCCTCTAGTGCTCCAATTGAGCGTGTATTTATTTAGCCATGGAGGCATAATAATGAGGCCCCACAGAAGAACTTCAGCAGATCTTCTGAGCATGCTGATGTTCCTTAAGTGTAATGAGCACCTATCATGCTTTAAATAAATGCACAAGTCAAACTGGGTAGTGGGTACGGTCATTAAACCTTCTGTAACAGATACAAAAGACGTAAATAAATAAAAAGTACGTATATATATATATATATATATTCATTTGTTAATTTATAGGCTACACTTTTTGCATTCAACACACTACATCTGAGAAAGTAGTTATTAGTTTATTAATATACTTAACATAGTCTAATTTCCATAGTAGTGTAAAACAAATTGAAAGGGCATGATCTTGGTCTCGATCTCGATCTCGGTCTCGAATTTTAAGGGTCTCGATCTCGGAAGGTAGATCTCGATCTCGAACCTTTGATCTCGGTCTCGATCTTGGTCTCACAGGATCAGGTCTCGGTCTCGGTCTCAGTCTCGGACTTGGTGGTCTCGACTACATCACTGATATATACTATATATATATATATATATATATATATATATATATATATATATGGTGTCCCATAAGTCCGGTCTCATAGAAAAATTTAAATTAAATTAAATTTCCAAAAGTAATACATTAGAACTAAAAACAAATATTCAAATTGCTGTCTTGTTTTGAGACCTTTTTTTTTGCCGCAGGTAGAATAACACGCAATGGCTAATATGGAAGCGAGTTAAACTCCTCAAGAAAAGACCTCCGGAAGCCTTTTTCTGAGGAGAAAAGGCCAAAATATATATATATATACATTAGTGGTGGACCGGATGTCAGTTTTTCAACATCTGCGGATGCGGATTTTTAATTTCAATATCCGCGGATGCGGATATTTAGTTAATCTATCAATATAATATAGAATTATGAATATATGACATAATTTTTCAAATTTCGTGATATTACTATTATGGGAGGCAATGCATAAGAATTAAAATTAATGTTTTCATTGATAAAAATAATAACTTTCTCAAGAGTTTCAGCCACAGAAAATTCAATGAAACAAGTTTCATTCAATTTTCTGTGTTACCAGGCATTTATATATTGAGGTTTATATATTTGTTTGTTCATTAATATAATTAATACTTTACATGAAATGTGCATGACTGGGCCTTATAAGCTACTTTATAAGCTAATTTAATTGTAAATTGCATAATTTATTAGAGGTAATATCCGCATAACATCCGCAAGTGCGGATGCGGATGTTAAAAATGATGCGGATGAGGAGGCGGATATCTGGTCCACCACTAATATATATATATGGATTTTTTTCACCTTTTCTAAACCATAATAGAAATAAATCCCAGTTTTTCGACCTTGAAATTTGTATAAGATAAAAGTGAATAAATTCTTAAATAAAATGAGTTAAATTTGGAGTAATTTTAAAAGATTTAAAAATAAACTTGAATGAATTATTATGTCTGCTTAGTTACCTAAATCTTGAATTTCATTTTAAAATCGTCGTTCAAATTTGGATGACAGAAAATAGAAATGTAAATTGAAATATACTAAATTAAAAATATCTCCCCTCGTACGGAAATCCGTGTTTTATGACCCCTCTGTAAAATGTATTTGTAGTCATGAATTTTCGTGTCTATTTATAGAATTTAACACGGTCAATTTTCAGTTTCATATTAGCAGTCGTTAAGGGATTGGTCGTATCTCGGTGTTTAATGAGGAATTTCACGTGGGTTCTTTCGAGAATACAGTTTGGTAACAACGAGTATTATTTCATTGCTGGTGATTTTAATGATGATCTTTTATCCCAAAACATAATACGGCGAGAAATTTTGTAACTTTTTTTTTTTGTTTTTTTAAACTTCTGACGAGTTATCAGACAACCCATTACCACAAACTGAATTCTCTGATACGCTACTCGATCATATATAAACTAAATATAGTGGCCTCATAACATCCATTGTGATCATCATCATCATCAACATCATTATTACTACAACATCAACATCATTAATACTGTACTCATTCGTCAGCCAGATTCTGTACTCATTCGTCAGCCAGATTCTGAACTGAACGGACGCATTTCCTAAGCTCTCTGATGTTGCTTCTACTTTTGCATGTTGCGAATAACTTTACTTTTGGAAAGTTTTGAATTTTATATACTTGCGTTTATATTCACATTGTTATAGTTAAGTAATTGAATATTATTGGTTTTTAGCGATTTAGAAGTTTTCATAGCGTGCCGGTTTAATTTAACTTATACTTGTGACGGTTATAAGCTAATTTAACTTGCGCGATGCCGTCGCAGAAAGCGTCGTGTGTTAGATGTGGGGTAAATCGGTGGTATACGGATTTTAAAGATTATAACGGCGGTCCTATGGCGATTACCGAGAGATCAGTTTGTTTCTTTGGCGATTAAGGGAGGAAATAGTTGACATAAAACGCAGTGTACGTGAGGTAACGGAAAGACTTGCAACGCTTGATGAGGGCAGGGGTAAGGCTACGGTTAACGAAAGCCGAACCAATACTAACGTTGAAGACGTTAGTAATTTGAAGGGTGAGGTGCGTAACCTAGTTTCTAGTTTAGGTAGATTATCGGGAAGGTTGGATAGAGTTGAGGAAGTACATCAACATCATTAATACTGTACTCATTCGTCAGCCAGATTCTGTACTCATTCGTCAGCCAGATTCTGAACTGAACGGACGCATTTCCTAAGCTCTCTGATGTTGCTTCTACTTTTGCATGTTGCGAATAACTTTACTTTTGGAAAGTTTTGAATTTTATATACTTGCGTTTATATTCACATTGTTATAGTTAAGTAATTGAATATTATTGGTTTTTAGCGATTTAGAAGTTTTCATAGCGTGCCGGTTTAATTTAACTTATACTTGTGACGGTTATAAGCTAATTTAACTTGCGCGATGCCGTCGCAGAAAGCGTCGTGTGTTAGATGTGGGGTAAATCGGTGGTATACGGATTTTAAAGATTATAACGGCGGTCCTATGGCGATTACCGAGAGATCAGTTTGTTTCTTTGGCGATTTAAGGGAGGAAATAGTTGACATAAAACGCAGTGTACGTGAGGTAACGGAAAGACTTGCAACGCTTGATGAGGGCAGGGGTAAGGCTACGGTTAACGAAAGCCGAACCAATACTAACGTTGAAGACGTTAGTAATTTGAAGGGTGAGGTGCGTAACCTAGTTTCTAGTTTAGGTAGATTATCGGGAAGGTTGGATAGAGTTGAGGAAGGGGTTAAGGTTGGTCCGAGATTAGTAGATGGGAAGGAATTTAGAGAAGTTAAGGGTGGAGCTAGGCCGCGTACGTTAGGTAATAGGAATCCCCCCCCCCTATCGAGGTTTCGAACCCTTCCGCCCATTTGGAAAGGGACGTAAATGAGGGGGAAACTATTTTAATTGGGGACTCTTTAGTGCGCCATATGGACAGTGGCGGTTCCTCATATGGGCAATATGGGCAGCCGCACAGGGCGGCATTTGTGGAGGGGCGGCATGAGCGCCTGCAAAAAAAATAAAAATAAAAATAAGAATAAATAAATAAAGAAATAAATAAAAATAAAAATAAAATAAAATAAATAATAAAAGATCAATAAATATATTTTTATTAATAAAAAACCATCTATTGCATTTTCCATAAACCTTCCCATAAAAGACCTAAACAATGCAAAATGCTTCCAGATTAATATTATTGGGAATAAAGGCCCATACTTTAACATATGTAATGTTATTTTTCTGGGTTTGGTTAAATAGTGAAATGTATATTATTTATTACAGAACGAATCTTCACACTAAGCCACTAAGGTCTGTCAAATAACCGCAAATGGATAAGAAGAGGTCAAAGCTATCAGGTGCTCAGTTTAGAAAAAAGAGGAAAGAAGAAGAGGAGAAACGAGCAAAAGATAAAGGTATAGAGCTATGTCATCTACTCTTCACTGCTATATTGCACTGCTATTTTGTGATATAGCTTTCTGAGTCATTTGAAGTGTACTATTATGTATATAATTAGCCATTAACCAAGGAGGTTGTATTATTCATTTGTTTCCTATTTAAAAGTTTAATAAATTGTGCTTAATAACATGTTAAATTAATTGTACTAGCCTATTCATGCATGGTCTGTTATGTTCTATTTTACTATTTGCAGGGGCACTTTTGAAATATTTTGGAACACCCTCTGCCACTAGCCAGGATGAGAAGCCGTCTACTTCTGCCATTATTGAGGCTGAGGAGCCATCTACCTCCTCAGCCTCACATATGTCTCCACAAATGCAGTCTGATCCTGAGGATGAAGACCCATTTGCTTCTACTTCTCCCCGGCAGGACTCTTCAGGTGAGTTTGTGTGCACATATGTCTGTGAGTGTGTGCGTGTGTGTGTATGTGTATGTGTGTGCATCCCTGCAAAGCATTTTGCAAACAGTTATAAATTATAATGTTATTATCACTGGGTCTGGGTTACTGGGTATGTGTGGTGTTTCACCACCATAATTCCATAACACCACCACCATAACAAAGTGCTGTGAATAATGTGTTATCTAACTTAGGTGTGTATACTAATGAGTAATGCTCTTGTTCTTTCTATTAGAAATGCCTGGAGCAGAATCGCCTCCTGAGGATGAGTCTCTGTCCACCGACCCTGCTAACTGGCCTTCAGTTCTGACTGAGAGAATTCGGACACAACTGGTTTCCAGGGGACCAAGTCAAGTACCATCTGACTTTGTATTCCCTAGAAACGACAGTGACGGAAGAAGTTTCCACCATCAATACTTCAGGAAGTCATTGGTTAGTGGGGAAAATATAACCAGAAGTTGGTTGGTCTATTCCTTAAAAAACAACAGCCTTTTCTGTTTCTGTTGTACATTATTTTCCAAGAGGAAAATAAATTTAACAAGTTTGGGACTCTCGGACTGGAAGCATGCAAGCTCATTGCTCACATCACATGACAACAGTTCAGAACACCTAAATTCTATGAAAATCTGGAAAGAACTGGCAGTGAGGATGAGAAAGGGGGAGACCATTGACAAGCAGGAGATGGCACTTCTGGAGGCTGAGAAGTTGAGATGGAGAGCGGTGCTGACACGTCTCACTGCTATTGTGCATTCTCTGGCAGTTAGGAATTTGGCACTAAGGGGACATACAGAAAAATTGTTCTCACCATCAAATGGCAATTTTCTGAAAGAAGTTGAACTGATGGCACAATTTGATCCTATAATGCAAGAGCACATTAACCGTGTCCAAAAAGGGACCTCCAGTCACACCAGCTACCTCGGCCACCACATACAAAACGAACTCATTGATTTGTCGAGCAGCAAGACCATTTCAGCAATGGTGAGCGACATCAAACAATCAAAGTTTTTTTCAATAATTCTAGATTGCACTCCAGATATCAGCCACACTGAACAGTTGTCAGTTGTGATTTCGGGTTGTGTCACTGGGGGGAAGCCCCATATAAAGGAACATTTCATGGGGTTTTTGGAGGCAGAGGAGTCCACTGGTCAACATTTGGCATCTCTGATTCTGAAGAGACTGGAGGAGCTAAAAGTTCCTTTCATGGACTGTAGAGGACAATCATACGACAACGGGGCCAACATGAGGGAAAAAACAAGGGTGTTCAATCCAGGCTCCTAGAAATTAATCCCAGAGCTCTGTTTGTTCCATGTGGGGCTCATTCTCTGAATTTGCTTGTGGCCGATGCTGCTAAGGGATCTATTGATGCCACAAGTTACTTTGGCATCTTGCAGAAGCTTTACAACTTGTTTTCAGCCTCCACACAACGATGGGCCATTTTGAAAAAACATGTGAACATCACATTGAAGATGTGGTCTGATACAAGGTGGGAAAGCAAGATCAAGAGTGTGGAGCCCCTGAGATATCAGGCAGCTGCAGTGAGAGATGCACTGATCGAGGTGAGGGACCACACCAAAGACTCTGTAATAAAGGTCGAGGCTCAATCTCTGTCAGAGGAGGTTGGGTCATACCGCTTCGCCATTTGTTCAGTGGTGTGGCATGACCTGTTGTGCCAAATTCAGCATGTGAGCAAGCAGATGCAGTCTCCTAGCATGCACGTTGATGTTGCAGTAAATCTCCTAAAAAAAAACAGAGAGAGGTCTCCGCAATTACAGGGCAACAGGTTTTGTGGCTGCACAAATGGCAGCCACAGATATCGTGAACAAATGAATGTGGAGGCTGTGTTAAAACAAAAACGGCTGAGGTCCACAAAGCGGCACTTCTCCTATGAAGCATCTGATGAGCCCTTGATTGATGCTTTGAAGAAGCTGGAGGTGACATTTTTCAATGCAGTGGTTGATGCTGCAACATCAGCCATTCAGGAAAGATTTTCCACGTTGGAAATAGTGGGAGAGAAGTTTGGAGTGCTGACACATTTCCAAAATCTCACATTTGAGGAGCTGACAGAACAATGTGTGAACCTTAGTACTACACTACACTTTAAGGGACAATCTGACTTGGATGGCAGAGAGCTTGCACAGGAGCTGAAGAACTTGCCTGACTTGCCATCAAAGACCATATCCTTGCTTGAACTGCTGACATTTATCCATGAAAGGGAGCTCTCTGAAATATACCCAAATTTGTGGACTGCTCTCAGAATTGGTCTTACTCTTCCAGTCACTGTTGCTGAAGCAGAGATGAGCTTTTCAAAGCTGAAGCTCATCAAATCCTACCTGAGGTCAACTATGTCACAGGAACGCCTTACCGGTCTGGCCATCATCAGTATAAATCATACAATTGCTGAGCAGATTTCATATGATGATTTAATTCATGACTTTGCATCAAGGAAGGTAAGAAGAGTCAGGCTTTAGATGGCAGTTGTGCTGTGGTGCAATTTATTTTGTTTCTTGTTCAAAGTGTAGCATAATAATTACCCTCTCTTAAGTGTCTTATTCTATTTATGTGATAGAGCATTTGTACAATTTAGAAATTTGATTCTCTAGTTTATTTATGGCAGTTGTGCAATTTAATTTGTATTTTTCCTGTTCATAGTATCATAATTACATTCTCTTAAGTGAGTTATTCTATTTACGTGATGAAGGATTTGTAAAATTCAGAAATTTGAGTCTTTGTTTTGGTTCTGAAGTTCCAACAATTAGTCCAATAAAAAGTTATTTTGTGAAAGAGTTATGTCTGTCCTTTATTTTGGGGGGATTCGAATGTGTGTGTGTTGGCGAACAGGGGGGGGGGGGCGCTGAAGGTGAGGTTCGCCAGGGCGTCATGTAAGCTAGGACCGCCACTGCATATGGACACAGAGTTCGTTGAACGGCATCCAACCAAGAGGCGGCGGAGGGTCTGTCTCCCAGGGGCCAGGGTTGACAGAGTTAGAGACGAAGTGGATAGGATTGACGTTGCCTCCCGTCACTCGATGTTGGTGACGATGGTAGGGGGAAACGACTCGTATAGGCCCGATACGAGAGTGCCTGACCTTTTGGAGAGATATAGGGGGTTAATTAGGTCCCTAAAGGCGAGGTCAGATAGGTCTTTAGTTCTAGGTATTACCCCTAGGCACGGTTTGGGTCTTAGGAATACGTCTAAAACGATATTTTCGAATACTAAATTAGAAGAGATTTGTGCTGAGGAAAATGTACCCTTCGTAAAGCTGTGGTCAGAATTCAGTGATCCTAGCCTTTTTATAAAAGATGGGGGAGCATTTTAATGAAATAGGTAATGCTAGGCTAGGTAGGTTAATTGACGAAAACGTACGAAAGCTGTATAGGTCGAAGCCGCCTTTAAACGTTGTGGGTCCGGGAAACGCGGGCCCGACGTGAAAAATAGTTTAAAACGCCGGCCCGTGGTAAAAAATAACTTAAACGTCTTTTATTGTAACGCGCGTAGTACTAGAAATAAATTAAACGAATGTAAGGCGATAATTTATTCCGGCAACTACGATACAGTTGCTATCACTGAAACGTGGTTAAATACCGTGACTCGGGACTTGGGGGAATTTGATATACCGGGTTTTAAACTCTTTACTAATGATAGGTTACATAGGATTGGTTGCGGCGTTTTGCTGTAAATTCGTAATTTCCTTACGGCTATCGAGGTTAAGATAGATTTTCCGGCAGCAATTAATGCGATATGCGTTCAAGTTAGGGCGCGGAGTATTAGTTTTAATTTTGTTGTTGTTTATAGACCCCCCGTTCAACCCCTCGATACCGATACTAGATTTTACTCACTTCTTGGTAACTTTATTGACAATCGGAATAGTATAATTGTCGGAGACTTTAACTGCCCTAATGTTAATTACGAGACTTTTACTGGTAATGCGGAGGGTTTGAGATTGAGTTCATGGAAGATAATTTTTTACGACAGATGATTACCGAACCAACGCGCGGTGACAATATTTTAGATTTGGTGATGACGAACGGCGAAAATATAGTCGATAGTCCAGAAGTAGGCGAGAGTTTAGGATGTAGTGATCATCAAATTCTTAGGTTTAAGTTATTGATAGAAAACACTAAGGATAGTAACGTAATAGAAGTCCCTGATTTTCGTAGGGCCAATTTTGATAGTTTTGCGGATAAGATGGGTAATGACACAAATTTGCATTGGGAGGCGTTTAAAGAAAGTTTTATGAATATTGAAAAGGAGTTTATTCCTCGTACGCCCAAGCGCGCTAGAAATTATGGTAGACCCAAGTGGTGGACTAGGGAAATAGGCGAGTTCATAAACGAGCGTAACAGAGCGTATAGACTTAATAAGCGCAATGGCACGGCAGCTAACTTTAATAGATATATCGAGCTTAGACGTCAGATTAAAAGATCAGTTAGGAATGCTAAGCGTAATTTAGAGATACTTATAGCTGCGGATAGTAAACATAATCCAAAAAAGTTTTTTGAATACGTCAATAATCGTAAGCCGATAAAAGATAACATAGGCCCTCTAGTGGATGTTAACGGCGCTTTGGCTTCTGACGCTCAGGCGATGGCGGGTATTTTCAATAACTTTTTTGCGACAGTTTTTACCGTAGAAGACGTAAATAATGTCCCCGACGTGGACTATATCGTTCCATTTAGTAGCGAGACTATTTTGGATAAAATATCTGTTTACGAGGGTGAGATTGCGCATTATATCGATAGGCTAAAAGTTAGCAAGGCTCCAGACCCTGACGCTTTTTATCCCAGACATTTGAAAGATTTGAAAGACGTTATCGTAGGCCCCTTAACGAAGATTTTCAATCAGTCACTCGAAACGGGGAATATTCCTGAAGATTCAAATTAGCTAACGTCACGCCTATTTTTAAAAAAGGCGACCGCACAGTAGCTAGCAATTATAGGCCCATTAGCTTAACGTCAATAATTGAGGCGTTCAGTGGAAAACTGACGAATAAGCCACGTTATAAGATAGCATATTCGTCACTTTTAAGGATTTAAAGTTAGGAACCAGTGCCTGGAGTCTTGCGCAAAAGCTAATAGGATGTTAGGCTTCATAGCGCGTAATTTCGAATTTAAATCGAAGGATATTATATTGCCCCTTTACAAGTCCCTAGTCAGGCCTCATTGAGAATATGCCGTTCAGTTTTGGTGCCCGTATTTGCGTGAGGATATTGATAGGTTAGAAAGGGTTCAGCGTCTTGCCACGAAACTGATTCCGTCATTGCACAACAAGCCTTATGAAGATAGGATTAAAGAGTTAGACTTGCATTCACTCGAAACTAGGAGATTAAGGGGGGAGCTTATTGAAGTTTTCAAAATCGTTAATAACATCGATAACGTAAATTTTGACAAACTCTTCACTTTCGATAATAGCAATACTCGTAATAACAGATTTAAGTTGCGTGGCAGATGTTTCATTACTAATATCGCTAAAAACTTCTTTACGTTTAAAGTAATTGATAAATGGAATAATCTTCCCGCGTCAGTCGTTAACTCTACCAGCGTTAATATGTTTAAGAACCGTTTAGATAGTCATTTTAAAAATATTAACCTTGTTTGAAATAAAAAACAATTAGTAACGGGAGCTCTTGGGGTGGTGGTCGAGGATGAGTCTGTTGACGATTAATGCCAGCTTGTGACATGCCAGCGTGTGATGCCAGCAATAAAAAAAAAAATTAGACTAACACGAACGTAGATGTAGCTCGTAGAGTAAACTAACCCACTTTTTGTTTAACTTTACCTACTTTTTTTTTAATCCTCTCTTTACTTGCAGGTCTGTACCGTAACTCTTTTTACTTGCAGGTCTGTAACTCTTTTTACTTGCAGGTCTGTAACTCTTTTTACTTGCAGGTCTGTAACTCTTTTTACTTTTTATTTGCATGTCTGTAGTTTGCATGGTATGGCAGTGAGTTAAGACTGTGTTTCCATGGTTTGTAAGCGTTCTTATTTTACTTCTTTTAATCTTTCACCCCTCTCCTATTCTCTTCGACTATTTTTTCGACTTGTCGGCAGTGGCCGACGGATGATGATGGGGAGTCTTTCTTTCTCTTTTTCTGAATGAATGTTAACCCACGAATGATAGGTTTTGCTACTTACTTAACC
Source organism: Bathynomus jamesi (assembly GCA_023014485.1). NCBI lineage: Eukaryota > Metazoa > Arthropoda > Malacostraca > Isopoda > Cirolanidae > Bathynomus > Bathynomus jamesi. The sequence continues at coordinate 194,832 of JAJOZX010003315.1, read as the reverse complement.
CCTTATTCTCCTCTTTTAACCCCCTCCTCTTTCCTTTCTCTCGGGATAACCTTAGAGTGGATCTTAGGGTCTTTGTTAGCCTTAGCTTGTGTAGATCTGTATATTCTTATTACTGTAATTCACCGAAAATGAGTGTCTGTCTGTCTGTCTGTCTGTCTGCAGAAAAAACTTTTACGTTTCTGAACCGATTTCGACCAAACTTCGTACGATGGATGAGGGTGATGAGTAATGAACGAAAATATGTGTGTGACCAGCCCCTCCCCCACCAATTACTGGGCCCGAAGACCCCAGCCCCGCGATAAAACTATAAAAAAGAACGCAGCCATGAAAATCTTGAGCTTCACATTGTGTCAAGATTTGTGAAGCTTAAGATTTTCATGACTATAGTTTTACTGACCAAATAATTGAACCCCCAATTACTGTCGGTTTAATTATTTGGTCAATAAAACTGTAGAAAAGAACGCAGTCATGAAAATTTTGAGCTTCACATTGCCGCCCGTAATAATAATAATAATAATTATTATTATTATTATTATTATTATTAGTACAGTTCCCGCCACTTCGCTGACGGTTAGACAGGCTAAACTACAAAAAAAGAACCCAGCCGTGAAAATTTTGAGCTTCACATTGTGTCAACATTTCTGAATCTGGTATCTCCCAAAACCTCCTCACCCCCATTCATACAACTTGGGGCTAACCCCCTCCCCCATTACCCCCACCCCTCTCCATTAACCCACCCATCGCCCATTACCCCCACCCTTCCCCCATTGCTAAACTACAGAAAAGAACACAGTCATGAAAATCTTGAGCTTCACATTGCCGCCCGTAATACAATTTCTGAATTTTTTTTACAATTTCTGAATTTTTTCAATTTTTTCTCACAATTTCTGAGTGTGACGGACGGACAGACAGACAGACAGACAGACGGACGGACAGCTCTTTTATTATAGTATAGATTATAATAATGAAGAAAATGAAGTTGGTGAATAAATTTAGAAAAGAATGCAGCCATCAAAAATTTTAGTTACGCATCAGAAGCCATGATAAGTAAACGAAAATGTGACAAGTTGTATTTGAAATTTAACTATGTACTTTGTGAGTTTCAAGTAAAATTTGTGAAGCTGCATTTAAAATTTAAGCGATTCGTGAATTAATTGTAAATGTTAAACTGTAACTCTTTTAAAGAATATCCGACTAGTAAGACGGCTATTTTGGCTAGTGGATTACAATTTATCCGATCACTCGCGAAATTAACCCTAATTTTTATTTATAATTTATTTATTTATAATTTATTTTTAAAGTTAGTAAATTTAATTTATTTATAATTTATTTTTAAATTTAGTAAATTTAATCTATTTATAATTTACTTTTAAATTTAGTAAATTTAATTTATTTATAATTTACTTTTAAATTTAGTAAATTTAATTTATTTATAATTTACTTTTAAATTTAGGAAATTTAATTTATTTATAATTTACTTTTAAATTTAGGAAATTTAATTTATTTATAATTTACTTTTAAATTTAGGAAATTTAATTTATTTATAATTTACTTTTAAATTTAGGAAATTTAATTTATTTATAATTTACTTTTAAATTTAGGAAATTTAATTTATTTATAAATTATTTTTAAATTTAGGAAATTTAATTTATTTATAAATTACTTTTAAATTTAGGAAATTTAATTTATTTAAATTATTTTTAAATTTAGTAAATTTAATTTATTTAAATTATTTTTAAATTTAGGAAATTTAATTTATTTATAATTTATTTTTAAATTTAGGAAATTTAATTTATTTATAATTTATTTTTAAATTTAGGAAATTTAATTTATTTGTTTTTTTAAATTTGGGAAATTTAATTTATTTATAGTTTTTTTAAATTTAGGAAATTTAATTTATTTATTTATAATTTGTTTTTTAAATTTATGAAATTTAATTTATTTATTTATAATTTGTTTTTTTAAATTTAGGAAATTTAATTTATTTATTTATAATTTGTTTTTTAAATTTAGGAAATTTAATTTATTTATTTATAATTTATTTTGAAATTTAGGAAATTTAATTTATTTATTTATAATTTATTTTGAAATTTAGGAAATTTATTTTATTTATTTTTAAATTTAGGAAATTTATTTATAATTTATTTTTAAATTTAAGAAATTTAATTTATTTATAATTTTTTTTTAATTTAAGAAATTTAATTTATTTATTTTATTTTTAAATTTAAGAAATTTAATTTATTTATATTTATTTTTAAATTTAAGAAATTTAATTATTTATAATTTATTTTTAAATTTAAGAAATTTAATTTATTTATAATTATTTTTAAATTTAAGAAATTTAATTTATTTATAATTTATTTTTAAATTTAAGAAATTTAATTTATTTATAATTTATTTTTAAATTTAAGAAATTTAATTTATTTATAATTTATTTTTAAATTTAAGAAATTTAATTTATTTATAATTTATTTTTAAATTTAAGAAATTTAATTTATTTATAATTTATTTTTAAATTTAAGAAATTTAATTTATTTATAATTTATTTTTAAATTTAAGAAATTTAATTTATTTATAATTTATTTTTAAATTTAAGAAATTTAATTTATTTAGAATTTATTTTTAAATTTAAAAAATTTAATTTATAATTTATTTTTAAATTTAAGAAATTTAATTTATTTAGAATTTATTTTTAAATTTAAGAAATTTAATTTATTTAGAATTTATTTTTAAATTTAAGAAATTTAATTTATTTAGAATTTATTTTTAAATTTAGAAATTTAATTTATTTAGAATTTATTTTTAAATTAGGAAATTTAATTTATTTAGAATTTATTTTTAAATGTAGGAAATTTAATTTATTTAGAATTTATTTTTAAATGTAGGAAATTTAATTTATTTAGAATTTATTTTTAAATGTAGGAAATTTAATTTATTTAGAATTTATTTTTAAATGTAGGAAATTTAATTTATTTAGAATTTATTTTTAAATGTAGGAAATTTAATTTATTTAGAATTTATTTTTAAATGTAGGAAATTTAATTTATTTATAATTTATTTTTAAATGTAGGAAATTTATTTATAATTTATTTTTAAATTCAGTAAATTTAAATTATTTATAATTTATTTATTTATAAGGAAATTTAAAAGGTGCCTGGTTCATAGATTCAGAGAAGAAATTGCGCAACTGGAAGTGTTTGCTTATTTGAGGCAAGATCACAATATTAATTAATTAACCTTTTGCAAACTTTAATCACAAACTTGAATCATTGATTAACAAAATGGTTTCAATTATCGAAAAACAAGGGTTAATGTTTTATTACGTAACTCTCCTTCCATTTCACGTAAGTTATCGGGTATACACGTAATAAAAACATACACTGGAGTCGGGGTGTTTCACCTAAATTCGGGGAGCGACCAGGAAGGCTACGTCTTTCGGGCAAGCTTCTGACCGAAACTCAAAACATAAACTGTTTAAACTATACAAAGTAAGAACGTGTTACAATTCCTTTAAAATCTGTTTCAATCTTCTGGTTAATATTAACACTGAAATTAGCAACAAAAGACAATGTTAACTATAAATCTAAGATCAATAATTTAAAACAAGACACCCAAATAAAATAGCTGAAGATTTACAAATATATATATATATATATATATATATATATATATATATTTGAAACTTCAAAACTCGATTCGGTTGTTACGGATGGAAAGAAAATAAGTCGTAAAGCGAAATATGTAAAACTTTTAATCACTTCTTTGTATCACTGACGACATCTCTGAATTCAAAATGAGTTTCTTCGTGAACAAAAGAACTTTTCTTTAGAAGAGTGACTCACTTATTTATTCACTACATTTTTAACCTACATCAAAATTGGAAATAAAAAATTTATTGACGAACTAAAGGATAATTTCCATACCAATTTCCGTACAATTTCCATACAATTTCCATACTAATTTTCCTACAGCTAAATCTCCATCAAAAATTCTAAAATGTATTTCTGATGCATTTATTATTTCGTGCTATTTAATGAATATTTGAAACAAAATATTTTCCAAGACAGAGTAAAAATTGCTCGTGTGATTCCGATTCACACAAAAAAAAAGGTTCTGTTGAGGAGATAGGCAATTACGAGCCAATATTATCTTCCCCTCCATTACTATTTGGAGCAGTTATACAGGGTGGCGCAAAAGTCGCGCACCATAGGAAATTTTTAGTGTTGAATATAAAGGGTGATCCAGAGAAATGGGACCCAAAAGAAACCCCTGTAACTCTTAAAGTATAAGTCCTTTTATAAAATCATACGCATCATTCGAAAGAGGATAGTTACAAGTTTGTACAGGATTGTATAGGTTTTGACAATACAAGACAAGATAAGATACCAAACAAAATAAATGTGTTAGTTAAAACTAATCCTTCAAGATGACTGCATGGACTGTGGAACAGCTGCGTTTCATAACTGAGCAATATTATGAGCATGGAAGAAGTGTAGTTTCAGCTCAAAGATCTTTCAAGACAAATTTTCAGATGTCAAATCACCTTCTAAGAAAGTAATCCGTCGGTGTGTCAGAAATTTTACCCTAACTGGCAGCATTGGAAAAAGAAAACCAACTGGAAGAGTGCGCACAGCAAGGATAGACGAGATCATTAACAGAACTCATGAAATTGTACAGGATAATCCTAACATAAGCATCAGACGTGCTTCTCAGCTGTTAGGAGTTGGATATGGAACAACAACACACCGTATATTCAAGCAAAATTTAATGCTCTTTCCATATAAAATTCAAACAGTGCAACAACTAAACGATGGAGATTTCGCACGAAGACGACAATTCTGTCAATGGATCCAACAGAAGGTAAATGACACCACCAATTTTCTAGCAACTTTGATTATGTCAGACGAAGCCCATTTTCACTTGAATGGAACTGTAAACAAACAAAATTGTCGTTTCTGGGCAACAGAAAATCCATTGAATATTACCGAAGTCCCGTTGCATAGTCAGCGTGTAACTGTTTGGTGTGGTCTTACTGCATCTCAGATCATAGGGCCGTACTTTTTCGAGGATTCCACCGGAAACACGGTCACTGTAAATGGTGATCGTTACGAAAAAATGTTGACCGATTTCCTTATTCCTAAATTAAGAGATCTTTGTCTAGAAAACCACTGGTTCCAACAAGACGGAGCTACCTGCCATACCACGAGGAACGGCATGGCAGTTTTGCGTCAAACGTTTCCAGGCGAGTTAATCTCAAGATTTGGAGACGTTGAATGGCCCGCAAGGTCTCCGGATTTTTCTCCTTTAGATTATTATCTCTGGGGATATTTAAAGAGTAGGGTCTACAGAAATAACCCAACGACCTTGCAAGAATTGAAGGCCGCCATCACAAATGAGATACAGGCCATACCACCGCACACTCTTGCAAAAGTGATGCAGAACTTACAAGCGAGAACACTGGAATGCTTGGCAACTAATGGAGCACATTTGAAAGGAGTCATTTTTAAAAAATAAATATTTCATAATAAACTTGTAACTCTACTCTTTCGAATGATATATAGTTTTTATGAAAGGAATTAAATATTAAGAATATTTGGCTTTTTTTTATGGGTCCCATTTATCTGGATCACCCAGTATATTATTTTTTTTCTTTTAGGCAGGGGATAGCTGCGAAATTAACAATAGACGAAAGGGTCTAGCTTGGTTTTAATGTGTGGAATACCAGGTACTACAAATCGATCGATGAATCGGTACAGAATTTAAATTCTGTACCGATTCATCGATTTGTAGTACCTAGTATTCCATACATTAAAACCAAGCTCACCCTCTCGTCTATTGTTAATTTCGCACCCATCCCTACCTAAAAGAAGAAAAAAAAAATCCTATGGTGTGCGACTTTTGCACCACCCTATATAAAACAAGCTATAAAATAAGATTCAGGGCCGATATACGATCGTCCCTCAACATCGTCTCGCCTCGTTTGGATTCATAAGTGATTCAGATTTTCTTTGGCGGATTTGAATTAATGTTCATCCAAGCTAAATTTATCTTGGATGTAATCAAAAGGTGTTAAATTATATACACCTTCGTTACCTTGGTTTGGCTTCCGCCCGAATTGTTCGTTCTAACGAAGGTTAAGCTTGTCACTCCACCTTAGACCTACAGTTTTTAACGTGGAATCCGAACCACGTCACACCAGAAGCCCAGCGTCTTAACCACTAGGCTACCCAGGGTACCCATTTATTTACCTTTTTTTTTTTATGTAGAAGGATGAACAGCTGGGTTTTGCTGCGCGCCGCCTGCAGTCACCGGGTCTCGATCCTAGGCCGATGGATTCGTAGTCAGCGATGCTAATCACTACACTACCGAGGCGTGTATATACAGGGCGTCCCAAAAAAATGTATACACATTTTAACAGCTGATAGCTCAATTGATGTTTCTTTCTTTCCAAGTTAAACCCATTACATTAGAATTAATAATGGCAGTCAGACTAAGCTTTGAACAAAGGAAATTCATTCTAAAATGCTACTGGAAGTGTAAAAACGCAGTTGAAGTGCAAAGACAGTTTTGGAGGGAGTTTCAAACAGATCCACCAACGCGACTTACCATCACTCGAATTAGAGATAAGTTTGAAGCCGATGGAACTGTTCAGAATGTCCACAAGAAGCGTTCCGGAAGACCACGGACATCGACAAGCCCCACAAAGCAAGAAAGAGTACTGGAAACGTATCACCAAAGTCCAAGAAAATCTGTGCGGCAAGCGAGTCGTGAGGTAGGAATTTCAGAATCGTCTGTCCAACGCATTTTGAAGCGCTGTCAATGGAAAAGTTACATTCCAAGATTAGTCCATGCTATTAATGAAGATGATCCGGACCGAAGAGTGGAGTATTGCGAGTGGTATTTGGCACGATGTGGATGTGGATTGGACGAAGGGTTTCGTAGAATACCCTCCGCGTTCACCAGACCTCACACCACTAGACTTTTTTTTATGGAGATACTTAAAAGACAAAGTCTACGCTATAAAACCTGCAACAGTCGCTGAATTGAGAGCAGCCATTGAACGAGAATGCACACAAATACCAAACGAAATGTTTCGTGATGTTTGCGATTCCATTGCTTCGCGTTATCAGCAGTGCCTGGACCAGAACGGACGTCAGTTTGAAAACAGGCGTTGACAAAACAATTAAATAATGTCTGTAGATTCTATTACATTTTGAAAATGAAATGTATTTTAATAAACACTGCTTTTATAATTATTTAAAGTGTGTATACATTTTTTTGGGACGCCCTGTATATATATATATATATATATATACACAGTATATATATATATATATATATATATATATATATATATAAAACCTTACCCTACAACCTTACAAAGGTTCCGCGCGATGATTTCTCATTTCGCGAAGGTCAAGCTTGTCGCCCCTCCTCTCGAGTTGGCCTGGTGAAGTAGTGAGTTGGATTCTTGCGCTCTCCACTTCACATAGCCAGGTACGCCCGGCTCATCGGGGATTGTTCTGAGCCAGGCGTCTAGTCTTCTTTTGAATATTTCCACTGCAACTCCCTTCGTGTTTCTTAGGTCTTTGGGCAACTGATTAAACAGTTTTGGTCCTCTCACTACAAAACTATTTTCTTTCAGGGTTAAGGATGTTCCCTGTCTCGCCTTCAATTTGGGAATACGACACAGTCTACCGCTTCTACTTTCCACCGTTGTTTGGGGAGTTATGGGATTCAGAGTAAGATTAGGGACTAGTTTCTCCATTATTTTCCAAGTGTAAATAATGGTGTATCTCTCTCTTCTCCTTTCCAGTGAATATAGGTCTAGTTCTCGTAACCTTTCCCAGTAATTTATATATATATATATGGGAATGAACTCAGAATGGTCCCCTAAGTTTTTTATGATACACACAGACCGTGTACGGTCTGTGTGTATCATATATATATATATATATATATATATATATATATATATATATTAAAAATGTTATAGGACATCGTGAAATAATTTTATTTCTAGAATATGTATTATTAATTTTTTCTTTGTAGTAAATATACTACTAAATTGAGAGAGAGAGAGAGAAGAGAGAGTGTGTGTGTTGTGTGTGTGTGTGTGTGTGTGTGTGTGAGTGAGTGAGTGTGTCTAAGCCATATATCCCATGTCAGTACTTGCTTGGGTATTTTGAGGTATAGTTAACAATCATGTCGCCAGTTTACTTTGGTATATTAAAGCATATTAAATAAGCAGGTGTGATTTTATGGCTATACTGTACATACATGTACCTCCGTGTCAGGGTTGGGTCAGTTAAGTTAATTAACATAACTCTCTGTCAATTAATCAATTAAGTTAATTAGCTTTACTAGTTAAATTTTAAAATATGGGTTAATTTAACTTAATTGAAATTTCTCCAAATTAATTTTCAATTAAGTTTCCTTTTAAAAAAAATAAAATTTCATTTATTTGGTCAATATTTTATTAGTTCTCGTACTCGCCACCAGAGTCCTTCAGTCCTTGAGACTGGCGGTAAGGTGTCTATATGCGTGAGCGAGTATTCCATTACTATTTCTTCTTCTTCTTCTTTTAATTACTTTCCCTTAAGTGCGTGTCTTTGAGTAAGTAATGGTGGTGGTTCTACGAACTACTTCCAAGAAAGCAAAAGTTAATCGATTAACTTAACGAGTTAACTTTTCAAATTAACTTAACGAGTTAATTTCCAAAATATGGGTTAACTTAACTTAGTTGGTAAGATTCCCAAATTAACTTAACTAGTTAATTTTGAAAGTTAATTGACCCAACCCTGCTCCGTGTGTGTATGCGTTTGTATGTAAATGTATGTGTGGACGTATGAATGTATGTCTATGTGCGTTTCTGTGTACAGTATATGCATGTATATATGCATGTATGTGTGTTGCGAATCTGTCTTCCACATATTGGGAAATTCTATATTGTGAACCTGTGAAAATATAATCAACAGTGTGTATATATATATATGTATATATATATATATATATATGTGTGTGTGTGTGTGTGCCTCGGTGGGGTAGTGGTTAGCGCCGCTGACTACGAATCCATCGGCCCCGGGTTCAAGACCCGGTGAGTGCAGCCGGGGCGCAGCAAAACCCAGCTGTTCATCCTTCCACACAAAAAAGAAAGTGGTTGGTAGGTAAATGGGTACCCTGGGTGGCCTAGACGCTGGGCTGCTGGTGGGGCGTGGTTCGGATTCCACGTTAAACTGTAGGTCTAAGGTGGAGTGAAAAGCTTGACCTTCGTCAGAATGAACAATTCGGGCGGAAGCTAACCAAAGGTGTGTGTGTATATGTATATATATATATATATATATATGTGTGTGTGTGTGTGTGTGTGTGTGTGTGTGTATATATATATATATATATATATATATATATATATATATATTCATCATAAATATTTTTCACGTGTTGCTTTCGTGAAATAATTTTGATATATATATATATATATATATACTGTGTGTGTGTATATATATATATATACTGCTTACTACCTACAAGAAAAGCACTTATACAACCCAAATCGACATGGCTTCAGGGTGGAACAGCCTGGAAGATCATGCCTCTCACAGCTATGAGACCACCAGGAGAAAATACTGGAAACAGTGTCGAGGACAAAACATAGATGTAATGTATACTATATACTGTGATGTAATATATACTGACTTTGCTAAAGCCTTCAATAAATGTGACCATGGAATTATAGCAAAGATACTTAAAAATACAGGAATTACTGGAAAAGTGGGAAGATCGATATTTAATTTCTTGACTCAAAGAACGCAAAGATTGGTAGTAAATGGAGCTTAAATCGGAAGTCTCGAAGTCGTGAGCTCTGTCCCACGTGGTACAGTATTAGTTCCCTCGCTGTTCATAATAATGATTGCGGATATTGATGACAGTATTGTATCATGTTTCGCGGATGACCCAAAGATACGCGAGGAAATATTGAACGAAGGTGACATAGAAAAATTACAAAACGACATTGAAACCTTATTGAAGCGGGCGGAAGACAACAATATGAAGTTCCACGAAGAAAAATTCCAACTTCTAAGATATGGTAATAACAAGGTGCGAGAGAATAAAGGGTGCAAAACTCCGCAAGCTAAACGGATAACACCAAATCCACAAGTCAGGGATTTTGGAGTAATAATGTTGTCGGATGTAGAATTCAGAGAGCGCAATAACATCAAAATTACAACGGCTAGAAAAATAATGGAATCATCTGGAGGAGCTTTCGCAGCAGAAAAGCAAACATCACGTTCAAATTAAATCGAATCCGAAGGAATTCTATAATTATGTTGGAATAAAAACGTAGCTTCGCAGTATATTGGTCCACTCATAGGCGAAAACAACAACAAAAATTGTACTAAGTGCGCTGAAGAAAATAACTAAGATCGATCTGAGATATTTTTCGTAAAGAAATAGAAAGAATAAAGGAAAATTTAGTAAATAATTCATTCTCTTTATTCTTGATTGAAAGAAATTCCTAAAAGAACTTTTTATCAAAACATTTAAAGGACAGGACCGGAAATAATTTCATTATACAGTATACTTCCAATCCCAAATTGTTGGACAAATTAATAAAGAAAATAAGGTACAAAAAGAAATGACAGTATTAAACAGCACATTTTGACCAAAGATAATAAGAAACTGATAGGAAGAAGCTAAAAACCTCAACGTATGTCGACAATTAGCGGCTGACGAGGAAGCTTCTAACAATGGCTGTATCCTCCAGCGTAGGACACGTCAACGCGAAGAAGAGGCGACGTCAAACCGAAACATCAACGCGCTGGTGGCCAAACTTCCTCAAATCTCCGTGCAGCGGCTGTCTACGGTTGGCCAGACTGGCAGTATACGGCCTGTTGCCTGGCACGAGCAGAGTGCCGATCGGCTCCCGGGGCCGGACCTATACCAGCGTGCTATTTTTTTCATTTACGGGGAGCAATTGCGTGCTCCCCGGACTACTCTTACTCTCCGGCGACATTAAGACTAATCTAGGCCACACTACAATTTACTGTACACATGTCACCATACACAAAGACATAGACACAATAGGACCATGAGACACATACAGAAGCATAATATTAACATATTACAGTACAACGTAGATGGCCTCACAAACAAAATCATGCAGCTTAGGGAATTCGTACGCAAACAAAACATTCACATAACACTTATACAAGAAACAAAACTAAAACGCCCACACAAAACACTCACCATCCCTGACTTCACGGCGATCCGTCAAGATCGTACTGGAGGTCACGAGGGTGGACTCATCACTTACATACGTAAAAGCATTTGCTACACTGATGCCACCCAAAACATTACAAACACAATCCAAGCAGATAACACGATAGAATAGAAATACAGGCAGTTAACATTAAAACACGCGCAAAACACAACACCACACTCATCAACATTTACATCCCACCAGATAGTTCACCTCAGGTGCCAGCCAATTACAATCCACAGTCACACAATCTGGCCTCTCTCACTAATGTCATCTTAGGAGGAGACTTCAACGCTGAAGACTCTAGTTGGTACCTGCACAACCAAAGCAACACCAGAAGCGACAACATAGCCACACAACTAAACAGCCTCTTCATTCTTAACAATACAGAAGAACATATACACATACCACATCAAGCAGGATACTCAAACTCCTCCCCAGACATAACGTTCTGTTCCCCCTCACTAGCAACACATACACACTGGAGAACAGAAAAACAACTGTCATCAGACCACCTGCCCATCATCATTACAACACGTTCTGCACTCTGCCCCAACAGCCTTAGGCACACTTACAGAAATTATAAGAAAGCTGATTGGGAACAGTTCAAAATGCAGACTGAGGAACAATTCATCACATTAAACAGCACACCCATCATAAACACCAATACAACACTCAAGACATTTAATCAGATCATCAATAATGCAAACAAATACATACCCAAGGGCAACATTAGGAAATACAACCCAAATTACACTAGAGCAGGGGTTCTTAACCTGTCGCTCGCGAGCAACATGTTGCTCTTCAAATGGGCAAATGTTGCTCATGAACAAAGCCTGCTTTTCTAATGCAAAGCAAAAAGGATAATATTTTTCCTGAAATTTTTACTGCTGACTTCAAGATAACATTTTCATTCATGGTCGACATTTTTAGCCATTTAAACGACTTAAATCTGAGGTTGCAAGGAAAAAAATTTTTGTTGTTGCCTTATACAGTATGAGGAAATTACGGGATTTAAAAAAAAAAAAACTTTTTCAGAGCCAAGTTTCTAAGGAGAATCTTAATCATTTTCCTGAACTTAAAAAATGTTTGGCTGAAACTGCTAGCAACTGTCCATCACTCGTAGTAAAAGCACTCGAAAACATTAGTGACGAGTTCGAAGAGAGGTTCAAACACTTAAAAGAGCATCTACCAAACTTTCAATTATTGACAAACTACATAAATTTCGAGATTGATGATCTGACACAAATTTTCAAACAAGAGGAAATAGCAGCTGCAGAATTAGAACTTATTGATGTTTTTCAATATACCTAAAAAATTCAATTAAGCATTATGAAGTTTGCATACGTTTAAAGAAATATTTAAATAGTTAAATATTTATCTAATTTAAACTTTAAGTTTAAGTTAAAGGCTTTTTTTTATATATGTTGCTCACTTTGCAATTAAGTGCCAAAAATTTGCTCACTTAAGAAAAAAGGTTAAGAACCCCTGCACTAGAGAAATAGCCCACCTCATAAGGCAACGTAACAACCCCAAACATAACACACAAACACCACACACACAAGCTATAAAACAGCAGATACAACAGCTCAACACAGAAATAAACAACAAACTTAAAGAAAAACAAACAGAAACATTTAGGGAATTCATAACAATACTAAACCACTCCACAGATACATCCAGGTTATACAAGACTATAAACACCATTACCCACTCTAACAGCGGCATTCACACCTCACACGCGGCTATCTGTCGCAGCGCAAATAATATCCCAACATATACACAACAAGCTAACATTCTAGTTAATCATTTCGCAAAGATAAGTCACTTAAACAGAGACAACAACCAGAAACACGCAGACAGACAAAGAGCCAGACACAAGAAAACCTACGGACTCGACACGACCATTACACCCTTCAATACAGACCATACCACCAACATCATCAAAAACATTAAGAATTCGAAGGCTACTGGACCAGACAACATATCTAACATACACCTTAAACACTTGGGCCCACAGAGAATACTAACTCTCACAAACATCAGGACAGATTCATACCAACACTGTATTATTCCTGACATATGGAAACAAGGTAAAATTATTACACTACTCAAACCAAACAAAAATCCAACAGAACCAGCTTCCAGTCCCAGTGGTGTAGTGCTAAATAAAGAAGTGAGGGAACGCATTTTGAAAGTGTTACTCAGATGCGGGGGGGACAATGGCGAGCGCGGTGAGCCCATACAGCTGGGGGTCCGGGGGCACTGTAAGCCCCCCGGGAATTCTTTTGAAATCTGACCAATTTCAGGGATATTTTGAGGTCATATGCACTGGATATTAGGATATATTCCAAGGTTGAAGATGCAGTATTTCCAGTGTCATTAGATATACGACATCCATTACGATCAATAAAAATAGCTAACAGCTGGAATGATTAACTAAAAAAAAGTTAACAACTGGTACGCCGGTGACTGTTTCACCATATCTTCATAGGCTAGCATTGCCTCAGTCGAAGCTAAAAGAAATGAAACAGTTAATGATTCTTTCTCATATTTCTTCTAGGGGTGGGAATTAAAATTTCATGACGTTAGAGATTTGTAAGTTCGGATTTATTTGAAATAATGAGGGAACGCCGTTCCGTCTACCAAAAAAAGTAAGGGAACGCCGTTCCCACGCGTTCCCACAGCACTACACCACTGTATAGACCCATTACTTTACTATGCACACCTTCCAAAGTAACAGAAAGACTAATCTTACAAATCACCAACCCACACATACCACTATCGCATACTCAACATGGATTCAGACCTCACCACTCAACCACGACATTACTCACTAACCTCACGCAGCACATCATGGATGGCATCAACTCCAGACGACCAGCTCAACGTACACTATTAGCAACAATAGACAGTAGTAAAGCATTTGATGCTATCCCACGCTTCCGTCTCATAAACAAAATACTCAACACAAACATGCACAATAACACCAAAAGGTGGCTGAGCAACTATCTTTCAGGAAGATACTCACATGTCACATTTAATGGCAAGTCATCCAAAAACAAGCATTTTCCGAACGGAGTCCCTCAAGGCTCTGTTCTCTCACCAACACTCTTCAACTTCTACATGCATGACATTCCAACACCCATAGATAACAAGCTTATCTTATCATCATATGCAGATGACATCACTCTAACATCCACCCACAACAACATCGACACCGCTACAAATAACCTACAAACATACACAAACAGTATACAAGACTGGCTCACACACAATAGACTCAAAGCAGCGCCCACAAACTCAACCATCACCTTGCTAACAAGCAACACGAAAGAACACCAGATAATTCCACAGATTACACTAAACAACACCAACATTCCACACGCTCAAAGGACCAAAATACTTGGGGTCACATACAACACATCATTATCTTTTGCAAACCACATTCAGGACATTAAAAACAAATGTACGTCAAGACTTAACACGCTTAGGGTACTAACAGGCACAAACTTTGGACACCAGCAGGAAACAATATCACTCATATACAAACAATATATTCGATCAGTTATGAACTATGCTACCCCATGCTGGGCACCCATTATCTCAAACACACACATAAACACCTTACAGACAATATAAAACAACGCACTTCATATCATTACAGGATGTACTCAAACGACACTAATAGAACACCTGCACACAGAAACAAAAATACTGAAAGTTAGTGAACATTTAGACATGACGGGAACACAATTCATGGCAGTAGCGACAACTAACCCACAACACCCTTGCCACTGCATGTACAATCATGTACCAACACCTCGCACCATTAAGGTAACACCAGAGAGACATTATAACCAAATACTCCATTCATACCACGCCCCCCAGACATCACACAGTGCAGGACACATACACACACACCTAACCCACAAAGCACTGACACGAATCGGTTCGAATGCGGTCCTACGTGCGAAGCCGCCACCCATTGACAGGTCAGAGACCAGCCTGAGCAGATCGGATCGAGTTAACTTAGCACGATTCCGATGTGGATATCACCCCAACTTACGGACATATAAACACAGACTAGACAACTCCACAGACGACACCTGCCACCTGTGCCAGGACACACCACAAACAATTGAACACATTATGACAGACTGTACCGCTCTAGCGCAACAACGAACACAACACAACATCACTAGTGCGCTGAACCTCTGGTCCACTCCGGAGATGGCGATCGGTTACCCGCGTGCCGCCGGCTTGTTCGATCAGGGTGGGCTGATCGGCTAACCAACAACATGTTCAAATTATGGAAGAGTTTAGTCCTACCGATAATTGAATATTGCTCAGTACTCACAAGTCCATACAGAAAACGCAACATTGCGAACATTGAAGCTACACAAAGGACTTTTTACGTCTAAAACAGAGGAAACGAAAGGTGATGACTACTGGTCTCGACTACAATCCCTGAAACTTTACTTTCTGGAAAGAAGACGCGAGCGGTACACAATAATATACATATGGAAAATACTCCACTGTTTCGTCTCTAACCTTAGAAATGAAATAGAAACAAACTGGAATGAGAGAAGAGGCAGATTTTGTACTATCCCAGCTGTGGTGGGACAGGGGGCCATGAAAATGAAGATGGAAAATACCCTCAAACAATACCCCAAAGCTTTTTAATGCCCTGTCAAGAAAAGTGAAGAACCCCCAGCACAGATTCCTGTGCGAAGTCCCTGCGTGGTTGGCAATGAGGACCCCTACAAGTACTCCCCTTTGGCACTGGCACCCCTATCCCGCACCCCCTTCTCAAATGCGCCTTTACTACTTAAGCTGTCTCTAACGTTCATTGTCGGTATTTAAAAAATGTATTCTCAGACTGTAATGTTGAAGCTTTTGTTTTTTGTTATTTTCAATAAATGGTAAATGGCAGCACTAGGCGTAATTACGGAAGACACGAAGGGGAGCTATTGTAAATGATTGTGGACTGCCACCAAGGTGTGTGGTTGGCCGCGTCTGGAATCCATAATATTTATTTTATAACTTTACGTTTATTTTTTGGTAAATAAGTGCGAAATAATGTATAACTATTTTACACGGTAGTTTCACTCGCTTCCCGTAACTACGTCACTAGGACCAAAATCTCATTTGGATACTGTGATTGATCAATTGGCAACATGAAAAGCCAGAAAAAAGTCACGTTTGGAAACTTGGAATTTTTTAGTGTATGCCAATCTGGTGGTGCTTCGTATGGAGTATAACTTATAAGCTTATAAAGCTACCTACTTCATACATGTTACGTACAATGATATGTCTACGTTAATTACACGCATAGTAAGACAATACATTTAAAAAAAATGATTTTGCGTAATTACGTTTTATTTGACAACTAGGAGTAAATAAAATTATGGGGATGCTTGGAAATTCTTGCTCCAGGACTCCGAAAACCTACAGTAGCTACGCCAGTAGCAAATGATGAAAAAATTATAATTATTAATTAAATAGTAATTAATTAATAATAAACAAAATTTATTATTATTATTATTATTATTATAATAATTAATACTTGAAATTTTAATTAAAAAAAATGCGCAAAAATAGGTTTTTGCATAAATAAATGAGATTCCAAAACAAGAATTAAATTACACCTAAGAAAAAGAAATAAGAAATTTCGTTGCTAATTTTTAATATTTTTTCCTCTTCATCATAATGAGCTGAGACGAAAAGTTGCTGATTAACCCATTCAGCATGGAGGTAATTAAGGGGAAGGAGGAAACATTCGAGGAGGAACGCATTTTATTTTAATTCATCGTGTAATTAAAGACCGCCCCAACAACAAGGCCGAAACGATGGGTCATTGACACGAAATTATCATCTCTCTCTCTCTCTCTCTCTCTCTCTCTCTCTCTCTCTCTCTCTCTCTCTCTCTCTCTCTCTCTCTCTCCTCCTATGTTGGAGGGGGCTCAGTCTCCTGCGGAAGTTGCCCCCTCGTTAGTGAGGGTCTCTTCAACTCCCGACAGCCCTGGCTGTTCGGGAAACGGGTCGTGCTAGGGGGCGGTCAGAATAGGGAAGGCTCCCTCCGTGCAATGCTTTTTAATGCTAGGTCAATTAGGAACAAGTTTTCGAGCTACGGGCGCTCTTAGCATCAGAATACCAGGATATCGTTGCTATCACCGAGTCCTGGATTCATACTGATCGTAGGGACTACGTTGGGGAGTTCGAAATTCCCGGGTATAGAATGTTTCGCAAAGACCGCACCCGTGGGGAGGGGGTGGGGTACTAATATACGTCAGAGACACGTTGAGTCCGGTTGACTGCCAGTTCCGGTCGGAACGGGAGCTGCTTGGCGTCGATCTGAACGTGGGAGGGACGAACTATAGGTTAATCTTGGTGTACAGACCTCCGCATCTCCTCCTCGAGGACGATACAGCCCTGTACACCGAACTCAGTAGCCTGCTAGGGGATAGGGTGTGTGTAGTTTTAGGAGACTTCAACTGTCGCGGCATAAAGTGGGAAAACAGGACTGCCGATGCTGAAGGGAGGAGGCTAGTTGACTTTGCTGATGAGAACTTCCTCACTCAGTGGGTCAACGAGCCTACACGAGGCGAAAGCGTTCTAGACTTAGTATTCACGACCGAAGACAACCTCGTCACTGGCCTCACCGTTGACGAATCGTTGGGCGGGAGTGATCACGGTCTTATTAGGTTCCGTGTGTGCGTCCCTCGGGTGAAGCGTAGTAACTCGAGAGGCAGTAAGCTCGATCTCCGGCGGGCGAACTTTGTTAGCCTCAGGGATAGCGTAGCAGAGATGGGGTTAGAGGTTGGCGGCGATGTTGAGGGAGTGTGGAGTGCATTCCGGGATGAGTTTATGGTGCTGCAGTCTGCTGCCATACCCTCAAAACCGGTCACCCCTGCTTCAACGCAGCCTAAGTGGTTCAATCGTGGCATCGCTTCGGCTATCCGAAATAGGAAAGTAGCGTATAGGAGGGCGAAGGCCAATCGTTCCCACGAGAACACTGAAGCGTATGTCCGCCTGTGTAGGGAAGTGAAGGCGAAGGTTAGGCTAGCGAAACGTAACGAAGAACTACGGGTGGCAAGCCTCTGCAAGGGGAACCCTAAGGAGTTCTTCAGTTATGTTAATAGTAGAAAGCCCATTAGAAGCATGATAGGTCCTTTAAAGGACGGAAGCGGCGTTCTGCGGACCTCCGACGCGGACATCGCTAATGTGCTTAATGAGTGCTTTGCGGGAGTGTTCACCAGGGAGGATACCCGCGTCATCCCCGAGCCAGCTGTGAGGCACGAAGGTGCTGGCCTGGATAGTGTTAGATGTACCGCGACAGTCGTTGCTCATAGAATAGACAAACTGAGCGCGTTTAAGGCTCCTGGGCCAGACCAGTTTCTCCCCAGTGTTTTGCGAGAAGTGCGCGACCAGGTGGCTCCCCACCTGACTACAGTCTTCAACAAATCGTTGGTGATGGGCCAGGTGCCTGGTGACTGGAGGGAGGCCAACGTGACCCCTATCTTTAAGAAAGGGGATCACGAAAGTCCAGGGAACTATCGTCCTATTAGTCTCACTTCAGTTGTAGGTAAATTATTAGACGGCATAGGTCGTGTCTCACCAACTTGCTCGAGTTTTTCCACGTCATGTTGAGTGAGTACGATAAGAGTAGGGCGATTGATATACTTTATCTCGACTTTCAGAAAGCCTTTGATAAGGTACCTCATCGCCGGCTAATGGCGAAAGTGCGCGCGCTGGGTATCGGTGGGGAAATAGGTAGGTGGATTGAAAACTGGCTGAGGAATAGGCGGCAGAGGGTGGTAATTAAAGGGGCTAGTTCGGGTTGGGCCTCGGTCACTAGTGGGGTTCCTCAGGGTTCCGTTTTGGGGCCACTGTTGTTTACCATTTACATAAATGATATCGACGGTGGCATCGTCAGTCGGATCGCCAAATTCGCTGATGACACCAAGCTTGGGGCCAATGTTGGGACGCCCGAAGCGATCGAGGAACTGCGTGCGGACCTAGGTAGGATAGGAGAGTGGTCCGAAAAATGGCAAATGCCGTTTAACTTGGGTAAATGCAAAGTGATGCACATTGGCTACGCCAATCCCAAGTCGGACTACTCGATGTTGGGCAGTAATATCGAGGTGACTGATTTAGAAAAGGACTTGGGTGTGCTAATTAGCAGCGACCTTAAGTTTACGAAACAGTGTGTAGAGGTGGAAAAGAAAGCCCAGAAACTATTTGGTTATATCAGGAGGCAATTTCAGTTTCGGAACAAGGAGATTGTGCTCTCACTGTACAATTCCCTTGTTCGGCCGTACCTGGAGTATGCTGTGCAGTTCTGGTCGCCCACCCTCAGGAAAGATATTGAGAGGCTGGAGCGAGTGCAGGCGAGGGCCACAAAGTTAATCCCTTCCGTTAGGCATATGGGCTACAATCGACGGTTACGCGCCCTGAACTTGTTTTCGCTTGAAACTCGGAGGCTGCGCGGTCAACTGATCGAGGTTTTCAAGCTCTTACGAGGGTTCAACGATGTCGATTTTAGAAGTATGTTTAGTTTAAATGATAACCCAACTCACAACAATGGTTGGAAGTTGGATTTGAAACGGTTTAGGACTAGTGTGTGTGGGAATTACTTTACGTATAAGATCTGTGACACATGGAACAGGTTACCTTCGGAAGTTGTGAACAGTTCCTCTGTGGATCAGTTCAAGAAAAGGTTAGACGAAATCTTGCACACTATTTGAGTGTGTAAAGACATTTAGGACCTCAGTCTGCGGAAATTTCTTTTCCTATAAAATAGTTAATATCTGGAACCAACTTCCCTCAGAGGTTGTTTCCAGTCAAAGTGTAAATCTGTTTAAAAATAGGCTAGACAAAGTACTGAACACACTCATAGTTTAAGATTAAAACCTCAGAAAACTCTGCAGGAGTTCGCTTGCTCGGTGTCTCTGTAAGCAAGCTAAATATAGAGCTATTTATATATTCTCCACTTTCCTGTAAAATTTCCTTGGCTACTTTTCCAGGGTCAAGGTATTTTCTTCAACCTTTTTCCGTACCTGCCTCTGGCAGGGAGGGAGCGGAGGGTGGGGAGAGAGCCTTCTACTTTTCTATCCAGTTTTCTACTACTGCTAGGATAGTTGAAAGAAAAATAAACTTTCACAAAATTTTCCCTGGCACCCGTTGCCATTGGTACCTCCTCGGTATGGGCCACAAGGCCTTTTGAGGTACTTCTTTTCCTTGTAACTCCTTGTAACTCTCTCTCTCTCTCTCTCTCTCTCTCTCTCTCTCTCTCTCTCTCTCTCATACACGTCAGACATCTAAGTTTTAGAGCGCGGGGTTGCTAATTTGAAGGTCGTGAGTTCGATCTGTGTTGGGACTCCAAATTTCAATAATTAAAGCGGATGCTTATCTGGGTTTACTTCGATAATTCGGATCTCACATTAAGCTGTAGGTCCCCTCCGTCACATGACTCCTTAGCCGTTACGAAGGAGGTTAAACAAATCCAGGACATTATTATTATTTCGACAATACCGTTCTCAACATAGTGGCAATACACAGACCACCTAACGAAGCGCAAATATAAGCACCGTGCAGGATCTAATCATACACCAGTCTCTAAAGAGCTCACGCACTTTCATCGCCACGGATTTTAATATACAGATTGATCCCCCGACATAAAAAATGGTCTTCCCAGAAATAATTTGTTGCATAAATATTTTTGAAGCGAAATATTTATTTTTGGATCACCCTGTAGGTTTAATGGAAATAAATAGAGACTGTACTATTAGGGTGTGCCAATTTTGTCAACTTTTTTCAAATCAATTTTGGTAGTGAAAATATAGTGTCTTTTCATGTCAAAACTTGAAATTGGCCAACCAAAATGAAATAAAATAACCCTTACCTACATCAATTTTACCTTAAAGTTTCAGAAATTGACTCTTTTACTAAATAATAGGACATAAATTGATTAACTATTCATTTGTCACAGAATTATCCCACTGATCGCATATGGAGTGTTTTCAAGGTCATATAGTTGTTGTACAATGTACAAGTCACAACATGAATAGAACTGTCCCTCACTCTCAGTCCTCAGTTGCCTTTTAGATGTCACAGACGGTGGTTTGCTGTTATTGCTCTTGTACCTACTTCATAGTTATTCTTTTAGATGTCACAGACGGTGGTTTGCTGTTATTGCTCTTGTACCTACTTCATAGTTATTCTACTAGACGAATACTACAGTTTAACTGTAAGTATGGATTATTGATTATTACAATTATTTATTATTATCATATTCTTCTGTCTAATTATGTTGTAATCCCATGAAATATGTTTTTATTGAATTTTAGAACATCGAATGACTAAACTTTGAAACATCGTAATTGATATAAAATACTTAAATGTTTTTCTTTCTTTTCAGATATTCCTAAGATGCCAAAATTGAAGACAACAGGTCAGTCGTCATGCCACTTGAGCCTATTAGTCGGTACAGGCAAGGAGCTTCCCGTATCAGAACTACCAACAGTGCGAGACATGCTGAGACGACTAGGGTTACTCCTTCGTGAACAAAATACAAAGGATAGAAGGAACTACAGAGAGAAAGAGCTCATAAGGGACATGATTCCCCCTCTTCTGCATCAGTGGAAAAAGCTAATGTGTTATTCAAACCACCTGTACTCAATCAGTATAGAACTATTGAGCTAAAATTAACAAAGCTGTGGCACAAAGCAGTTGAGACATCACTTGGTAAAGGAAAACTAGCAAAGAAAAATAAATTTCTGCACACACTTGATACTCTTCTTGACATTTTTAACTGCCAGTGTCCCATAGAGTTGTGTTCTGAAGCCAATTGTTCTCCCTCATGCAGAAGAGAACCTCACCCTCACATTGATTGTCGCTGTCCTCGTGAGAAGAAGATCCCTGTTTTGGAGCTGGCTTTCATAAAGGCGCAGAGAACAAAGGCAGGAGGCCAAGGAAGTATGCAGATTGGTTCGGCAGATTATTCAGAAACCAAAAAACAGATTGTTATTGCTAAGAAAAAAGAGAAAATCCGAGAGAGGGAAGAAAAAGAAGAGTGAAGAAGCCACCCAAAGAGATGAAGAGCTCTATCAAGAGGTTTCTCATTTCTTTGAAGACTCTTCGAACAGAAAGAAGCAACATCAGATGATAGCTCCAAAATGCCATCTGAACCTTCGCCGAAGAGAATGAAATACAACACTAAACACATCTCAAACATTGCCCTTGCCAGTATTCGCCACCATACGGGGCTACGAGAGACTGCAGAGATTGCCACTGTCGCTTGGATAGATGCAGGCCTCATCAGCCGAGAGGATACATCCTTAGTGATAGATCATAATAAGATAAGAAGAGCACAAGAAAAAATAATTAAGGAAATATCTGATCAGCATGAAAAAGATTTGAAGGAGGAAGGTCTCTCTTGCCTTTTGTTTGATGGAAGAAGAGATGACACAAAAGTTCTCCTAGAGGTAGAGGGAATGGACAGAAAGTTTCCCGGTCTCATCAAAGAAGAACACTACTCTGTGTGTTCCGAACCTGGTGGCCGCTATTTGTTTCACTTTGTTCCTGAAGCAGAAGTAGAAGGCAAGAAACATGCAGAAGCAATTGCTGATCAAATAATATGTTGGCTTCAAGAAAGAAGACTTGACAGTTCACTGCAGGCCGTTGGTGGAGACTCAACTGCGGTGAACACTGGATGGCAGGGCGGTGTTATGACGCATTTAGAGAAAAAACTTGGAAGAAGGCTTGTTTGGATTGTATTTGATTTGCACACAGGGGAACTACCTCTTCGTCGTCTCATCCAGGAACTTGATGGTCCTACAAAGAGCAACAAGTGGTCAGGCCCCCTTGGCAACATGCTAGATGAAGCAACGAAATTAGAAATAAATACAAAATTTCCAAAGGTCGAAGTAGGCCCTCCCCTTCCAGTGTTGTCTGAAGAAGTTATCAAAGACCTCAGCACGGATCAATCTTACGCTTATCGTATTGTTCAAGCAATCAGATCAGGAGAGTTGCCTCAAAATCTGGCTCTCTTGGAGATTGGACCCGTAAGTCACAGTCGTTGGTTAACTACAGCGATTCGTTTCTGCAGGATTTGGGTTTCCAAACATGCACTGAAGGGCAAAATGCTACAGAATTTGATGTTGATTGTTGAATTTATTATTGGGTTTTATTTTCCTCACTGGTTCAATGTAAAACTTAATCCAATGTGGATGGAGGAGCCCAACCACATCTTGTTTCAATTACAGCTACTGAGAACCCAAAGGAAAGTAGTGGTGGACATCGTGTTACCTGTGGTGAGAAGGTCCGCTTGGTATGCTAGGCCAGAGGCAGTTTTGCAAGCAATACTCTGCAGCCAATGTACCAAAGAGCGAACTGAGGCTGAGGAAATCATTCTAAAGCTTAGAGGAACATCACTAGATGATGACCAGTGGGAGACTGCTCTGTTCAGACAAGGAAGGTACCTCCGATAAACGTCAATGCCACGAAATTGTCAGAATTAGTTAACTTGAGTTCGGAAGTTTTGGAGCCACCACTGACAACATGTATAACAAACAAAGAATTAACACAACTTAAAGAGGCCCCAATGCAAGTGCCAAAGTGGCCTTCTCACACTCAGAGTGTGGAGAGCAGAGCTGGGCACTTGCGGTTTTTTTTGCGGTACTGCGGTACTGCGGTACTACCGCACTACCAAACCGGTACCGCATAACGCAGTACCGCAAAGGATCGCTGAAAGTACAGGCTGTACTTTCAGCGATCCTTTGCGGTACTGCGTTATGCGGTACCGGTTTGGTAGTGCGGTAGTACCGCAGTACCGCAGTACCGCAAAAAAAAACGCAAGTGCCCAGCTCTGGTGGAGAGATGTGTGAAAATGGTCACAGAAGCAGCTAGTCAAGTTTACAGTCACGAGAGGCGAGAAGGCTACATCAAAGCGCAAGTAGCAAGCCGAATGCTGATGTCAAGGAACCGCAGCAAAAAGGACATGACTACATTAGTTACTTTCAAATAAAGACTCTGAATGATATCTCATTGCCACTTTAAATGTTGATAGGATGTTTGCACACATTTGTTATTTTGTTACGAATTTATGGAAAAATGGAATTTTTGAATTAAAATTGATGTAGGTAGGAGTTATTTTTTATTGTTTTTGAGCAAGGATATTATTTTGCATGCCAAATGATTACATTAAATTGCTACCAAATCACATGATTTTCAATTTAGTCATTTCACCCCCAAAATTGACACACCTTACTGTACTATACAATACCTATGGAACACAATGATTGGCCAAGACTATAAGACCCACATAACCAGACCGACCCCCACCGCATACTGACTCGACGAAATCTTCTTATCGACTACATCTGGTCAGATATACTGTAAACCCACGCTACCTACTTAAAACAGGGGTACTTCTTGCGGGCGTAACTGACTACCTCTCAAGTAGTATCGCGATGTAAACAAGAACTAACACCCTAAAGTAAAGTAAACAAATATTAAATTCAGAAGCGCAAGCCTAATCAGCTAAACAAATACAAAGAAAAGTTTTGCGCAGTAATCTCCGACTTCATTGATTACCTACATGCATACATAAATATCATATTTAAAAAAGACCCAGGAAATACCATGAATAAATCTTTCTCCATCATTGATTATATATTATATATATATATATATATATATATATATATATATATATATATATATATATACCGGTATATATATATATATATATATATATATATATATATATATATATATATATATATATCCCTTCGCTTTGTCCGGAGCTAGAGGGCGCGTCCCTCTGTGGCCAATGGGGGAATGCATCTTCCTCCGATGCAAGGGCCTTCTCTGCCCTCGTGGATCATTGGACCTGTTTGGGGACCCGGCTGATCTCCTACCCTCCTACTTATATTTCCCTCTCCTCCTCTCCCCAACTCTTTCTCGTTTTGTTGTTTCCTCCCTTCCCGCATTTGGCTTTGTTTTGGACTTTGACTTGATTTTTTTCCTTGGATGAGTGTATCTCCCCTGCGTGACATCTATTGGCGGTGGGACCGAGTGAGCCCACGATTCGCCTTTCCCTTGTTGGAGTCGATGGTGGCTGGATGCGCGCGGGGGATGAAAATTCTTCTTTTTTGCTATGGCTTCTTCATCTACTCGGTTAACGACTTCCGCTTCTAATACTCGGACTACTCCTTCTCTCAACACTCGGGTGGTGGGCAACCAGGCCCTCGAGTCCCCTACCACTGAAAGACCGCATCCGGATGGGGTTGACCCCTTTGGTAACTGATCACTTGCATCCTCCTTTACCGTTGCCGACTCCAGGCTGTACCCTAAATATCCCCTTGGATGTACACCCTCTGGAGCAGGGCTCTCACCCCAGCCCGCCTCAGCTGCCTTCGGGCAAGTCAAGTTCCACCCAAGATTTACCTCCAAAACCCGGCTTCTTGCTTTCCCCGTATGCCCCCCTCACCCGCCGTCGGCCCGCCTCCCCACGGAGAGAGCCCCGCGGCGGAGGGGGAAGTCGGCATACACGACGGTCTACAACACCCATTGGGCAAGTTGTGAGAATTTCGATTAGGCAGCATCCTACATCACATTGCTACGGGAATTAATTCAACCGGTAGATTCCGTGAGAGGGCAGGGACTAAAACTCACGATCTCACCCCTTGCAAGATGTTACCTGCCTGTTGAAACTCACAAGATTTCGGGCGCCTTTAGAGCCCAATCTGCGACCTTCCATCTTCTACTTATTGCTGATCGCTAGCCCTATGGGCCGCCATAGGCACCGGGGAGACAGTTGCTCCGACGAGCCGAGGCGTAGGGCGCGCGATTGATGGAAAATTTTGGCCGAAGTCATAGGCCCTATGACGCGCTACTTATAAGTCAAGGAGTGGTTTATAGAGGGGTCTGCTGCCGGGCTGGGATCACCCCGGCCCTACCTTTTCATAGGTGCTTTCAGCCACGGTCAAACTTCGATAGGTACCCGGGGGACGTGGACCGAGAATTAATTGAACGGCTACAGAGGCTACTTTGCGCGGCTACTAGCTCCATTCGCAAAATTCTCCAGGTTGTCCCCGGCACACGCTTAGACTCATCAGCGATCCCATTACTCCGGGAACCCAATACGAGGCCTATCCATTAGGCCTATGGCTCTGGGAGAAGATTAGATAAGATTTCCCCCCGCTTCCTAGCCTTACAAATTCATGGAATCATAGGCTAACCGACGTGGTGCAAGGTACGGTTTTCGCGTGTTGTCGTACCCCCGAAAGACTTATCGGGTCCCCTTGACTCCGGGAACCCAATACAGCCTATCCATAGGTTTATGGCTTGGGGAGAAGAAGATTCCCCCCGACTCCTAGCCCTATAAATGGAATCATCGGCTAATCGCCGCAGTGCAGTCGTCAATCACCTGACCAAAAAGAAACCTATCTACCATTTCATAAGTGCTTTCAGCCACGGTCAAACTTCGATAGGTACCCGGGGACTTGGACCGAGAATTAATTGAACGGCTACAGAGGCTACTTTGCGCGGCTACTAGCTCCATTCGCAAAATTCTCAAGGTTGTCCCCGGCACACGCTTAGACTCATCGGCGATCCCATTACTCCGGGAACCCAATACGAGGCCTATCCATTAGGCCTATGGCTCTGGGGAGAAGATTAGATAAGATTTCCCCCCCCGCTTCCTAGCCTTACAAATTCATGGAATCATAGGCTAACCGACGTGGTGCAAGGTACGGTTTTCACGTGTTGTCGTACCCCGAAAGACTTATCGGGTCCCCTTGACTCCGGGAACCCAATACAGCCTATCATTAGGCCTATGGCTTGGGAGGAGAAGATTCCCCCTCGACTCCTAGCCCTAGAAATGGAATGATCAGCTAATCGACGCAGTGCACTGGTCAATCACGTGACCGAAAAGAACACCTCCCACATCGTAGGGGATGGGGGATCTCCTGAGCCCCGGACCCCTTCGTAAATTGCTTGGAAATCTATGCTGAGGGGGAGAAACCGGTCGTTCCCCGATAGGGACATAGGTCCTATACTCGGGGAACTCACGTAACGCCAGTTTTACCCCCACGACCATCCTATCGACAGTTGGATATCCCAGTCCACTTCGACTCTACTGCCTCCATATCCCTCCCAAGTATCCACAAATTCCTAGAGATCCGGCCTACCTCTGGATCCCTCCCGACCAACTCTGAACAGACGTTTCAGGCGATCCGAGGCCGCAGCAACTCCAGCCGTTATGATGTGCGACCGCAGAGGGATGGTTCCCTCCTCATAAAATCACGCTCAGCCACAGAGACGAAAGCCCTACTCTCCATTACTGAGGTTCTTGGATGCTCGGTGTCCGTTTCACCACACCCTCGCCTGAACCAGAGTCAGGGCACTATTTATGCCACACGACTATTGTCAATTACAGTGAACGAGCTCTTGGAGGACCTCGCACCCCAGGGTGTCACCAAGATCCATCGCTTCACATCCCGACAGGGAGGTACCCCCTCCCCCACCCCGCGTCTACTTCTTACCTTTAATAACTTAGTCCTTCCCGACCGTATTGTATGGGGTATGGGAGACCGCACGTTATGCGAATTCTCTGTCCGCCCATACATCCCAGACCCGACCCGTTGTTTTAAATGCAACAAGTTTGGACATGTTAGCTCAGTTTGTCGGCAGCCGCACCAATTATGTGTTCGTTGCGGACAAATTGCTCACCCAGACAAGTGCCACAACACACCCAAATGCTCCAATTGTGAAGGTGCACATCCATCTTCGTCCCGCGAATGCCTGTTCTTCAGGTTCGAGAAGGAGGTCCGAGGCCTGCAAGTAACGGATTTCCTTTGCCTCCGAGAGGCACGAGACAGGGTGCGGAGTCGGGAGGTGAGACCGGTCGTATCTTACGCCGCAGCCTTCGGCTCTGTCATCTCGGCACGCCGCCCTGGCCTGCTGCTCACAACCTCCTCGACCAGTGCTCCCCATTCCTCCCAGGGGGAGTTCTCGCAAGAGCTGACGACCTCCTGTACCCCAAACATTCCTTCTCTCCACGCACCACACCTGCCACAGATTCCACAGGAGTCTGGGAACAGGACACCCAGGCCCCACCCACCTCGAACCCTGCCCTCCCAGCGCTGTCTGCACACACCCGAACCTATCGCCCGGAGTAAGTCGACGAGGCGGAGACGTCGGAGTGAGTCGTCAGACCCTCCGGACTTTCAATTTGTCTCTCCCTCTTCCCCTAGTGCTAAGAAGACGGATCGGACCTTCACACCGCCCACTTCGCCTATGAGGACCAAACCACCCCACAGCAGAAGTCCCATCAATCTACTCCCGCAGACTCGGACAATGGTTGCCGAAGTACGTGACCCACCCTCCCACGACGAGATTCAATCTGGACAACATCCTCTCCCCCGAGGATCCTGTGGATGCGGCTCTGGCGCAACTACACGGCGAGGGGAACTCGGCTGCGCCCGTGAGTCTCATGGACCTGCCCTTGCCTCCTGATGCTATTTTTTCTACCCCTCCACGAGAACACTCTGGTTCATCTCCTCCCACCCCCACTGTACCTGCTCCCCTAAAATCCCCGGCCCACACCCTGTCAGCCACTCTGAGCGCGTCCTCCCTCCTCCCTCCCACCTGCCGGGTCCTTCTGGTACCCCCTATCGCCACCTGGGGTCCGTCGTGAGACCCAGACAGGCGGGGAGGTGCCATTTCTGGAAATAAAACGCCTCCCCATGGCTCGAACACAAAAGCTCAAGAAATTTCGCACCATCGGAGCCCACGACAATCTCCAAGCTGCCGTGATCCACGCCTCCGGTCTCGCTCGGCCGACTCGACCTCGCGGTCTCCGCGGAGATCGACTGGCCGACCGATTCCTTCTCTGGTGAATGGCAGATAGCCGGCCATGCTCCTGACCCATCCTTCGCCTTCGCGAACCTCAAATCTACCTTCACACTCCAACCTCTTCGCAGCTATACCTTTACCCATCCCCCATCATCAAATAATGGATCCCCCGAAAACTACAATAGTATACTGGAACTGCAGAGGAATATTTGCGAATTACCGAGGCCTGAATTCCTTGATTTCCAATTCCCGTTCGGTGTGTGTCTGTCTCCAGGAACTCATCCTAGGGACCAGACCCATGCCCTTCCCGACTAGATATTCTTTCATCACCACCCCGTCTCCTACCTGCACTCGAAAGGGGGCTGCCATTTTTATCCGCCACGCAGTTCCCTTCTACAATCTCCCTATCCGATCCCCGTTACAGGTGATTGCTACCCGGCTTTCCCTGGATAGACAGTACACCGTCTGTTCAATATACCTCCCTCCACACACTCAAGTCTCCCGCGATGACCTAGTGGAGGTGGTACAACAACTCCCCAGGCCCTTTCTATTACTGGGCGATTTCAATAGTCGCCACCCCATGTGGGGACACACACACTCCACCTATATGGCCCTGACCCTGATCAACATCATGACCGAGCTCTCATTTGAGTGCCTCAACGATGGCTCTCCTACTTTCTACCATGCCACCACCTGCACTCCATCCTGTATAGACCTGTCCTTCGTTTCGACCGATGCCCTCCTAGATTTCTCATGGCAAGTCCTCCAAGAGGATTATGGAAGTGACCATTTCCCAGTTCAACTCACGCTCAATTGGCCCGACCAGACCGTTCGGGTACTGGAGAAATGGATTACTGCAAAGGCTAATTGGTCCAGCTTCCACGACGATACATACAACCCGAATGACTGCCAACTTCGCATCCTCCGACGAGTGTATCGCATACTTTGAATCAAACGTGGTAGCGGCGGCGTGCTCTAACATCCCGCGATCCTCCACCTACCCCCGCGCCCGACGGGTGCCTTGGTGGACCCCAGAGTGCACGGAGGCCGTATGCGCCAAGAAGACGGCTACTCGACGGTTCTACCGTACGCGACTTCCGATCCATCGCACAGAGATGCAGCGGGCCAGGGCCATCGCCCGCTGCACAATGAAGACAGCGCGCTGTGCTTCTTGGCGTGCCTTTGTATCCGGTGTCACCACCCCCACACCTTCGGCTACCATCTGGAAGAAGGTACGGGGCGTCGAGAGGCGACATGTCCCCTCCCGACCCCCGGTACTCCGGACTAACGATGGACTCCTATCGTCGCCGTTTCTTCCTCTGCAGTTAGCTCCCCCGTACCCGCCACTAAAAATAGCTCCTACAACCGACTGTTCACCATGCGTGAACTACAGGCGGCACTGGCCTCTCGACGATCCCCTTGTCCCGGCCAGGATGGTATCCCCTACAGCATGATCCAGCACATCCACCGTACCTTACAAAATTTCCTACTAGACCTATACAACCGCATATGGATAGAGCACCTTTCCCTCCCGGTGGAGGGAGGCCTACGTAATCCCTATCCCCAAACCCGGCAAAGATTCCCTCGATCCCACAAACTACAGACCAATCGCCCTAATGTGTTGTGCCTGCAAAATTTTCGAAAAAATGGTCGCAACGCGACTATCGTTCTTCCTCGAAAATAGTAATTCCTTCCCGGCTACCCAGTCTGGCTTTAGACAATTTCGATCCACCACTGATCCCCTCCTGCTTCTCAGCCGTGACATACAGAATGCATTCGACAGTGGACAATTCGTCCTATCAATATTTTTTGACATCCAGAAGGCCTACGACACCACTCATCGGACAATAATCCTTAGTCAGCTCCAAAGTCTAGGGCTCGTGGGAGCCATGCCGACCTTCATCAGGGGCTTCCTATCCTCCCGAACCTTTAAAGTTGGGAGGGCTCAGACCTCTCATACACTTTCGTGCAGATGGACGGGTCCCACAGGGAAGCATCCTCAGTGTTTTATGCTTTTCCATCGTCATGAACACAGTCTCAAAATGCCTTCCACCCAACATCCGTTCTTCCATCTACGCGGATGACCTTGCGATCTACTTTGCAGGGCGGGAGCCGTCGGCCTCCTCCTTCCACCGGTCCCGACATAAAGAAGTGATTATAGCCCGTCTCCGCATAGGACACACACGCATTACTCATGGTCACCTAATGGCTAAATTGCCAGCCCCACTCTGCCCTACCTGCCATACTCCCATCACTGTCGTACATCTCCTGGTCGAATGTCCGAACTTCTCCGCTCTTCGTTGTAGATGTTTCCCTCACTTGGCCGAAATTCCCATACCCGAGAGTCTACAATTCATGCTCGCTGAGGGCCTGTTTCAACGGGTCTGAGACCAGGCCCCCCCCATACCCACTACCCAGCAACTGAGCACTACTTCCCCCCCATGGTCTATCATCCCCAACTCAGTAACACCACCCACTCACTGCCTCGCTGAGATATGTACCACACTTGGTACAAATCGGAGGTAAAATAAAGAAAGTAATATATATATATATATATATACCTTACCTTATGTTGTTTCGTGCGTTGGTCTCTCATCACACGGAGGTCAAGCTGGTGGCCCCGCCTCTAGTATATATATATATATACTGTATATATATGAGGGCCACTCAATATATTTCGCCCACCTTTTTTTTTTTTTCCAAGTTTCCTTGTAAGTTCCAGAAATTTTGTACACGAGTAGTTACATACCTTTTTTACAAGTTTTTATTTTTCCACATAGTCTCCATCCTTTTCTACGGCTTTCCTCCACCTCGAAACAAAGGCCTTTGTTCCTTGCTGGTAAAAATCCGCTGGGTTCCGCTGGAGCCACCTCTTAACTTCCTCAACAACCTCATCGTCACTCTGAAACTTTCTTCCACGAATAGCATCCTTCACTGGCCCAAACAAATGGAAGTCTGAAGGTGCCAGATCCGTGCTGTATGGAGGGTGGGGTAACACAGTCACGCGCATTTTTGTGATGGCCTCTCTTGTTTGCAAACTGTTGTGTGGTCTTGCGTTATCATGCAAAAGAAGGACGTCTTCCAGTTTTCTCTCCGATCGAACTCGCTTTATACGTCTCTGGAATCTCTGTAGGGTAGCAATATATACACACCTCTGAGTTTATTATTTGTCCTTTCTTCATAATGTCCACCAGAATCACCCCTTTCATGTCCCAGAAGATGGCCATAACCTTTCCTGCAGAGGGAGCCATTTTGAACTTTTTCTTACGTGGGGAGTCTGCGTGATGCCACTCAGTGGATTGGCGTTTTGTTTCAGGTTCAAAATGGTGTACCCAAGTCTCATCCCCAGTCACAATTCATGAACGGAAGTCATCCCCTTCTGTCTCGTATCGAACCAACGACTGAGAAGCAATTTCTTTTCTTTGGGCTTTGTGATCTTCAGTCAGTTCGCGAGGAACAAACCGTGAACACACTTCAGTATCCCAGTTGCTGAATTATCATATTCACACTTCTTTTACTAATTCCTAGCTCCAGTGATAGCTTCTTCTATGTGACGCGCCTATTTGATCGAATGATGCTGTTAGCACCGTTGCACAGTGTGAAATGTCACAGCCGATGCCGGGCGACCGCTGCGTGGCTCATCATCGAGGCTGGCTCTCCCTCTCTCCGATGATCTCACACATTTAGACAAGCGTCCAACTGTGCTTCGATAAACAACAGCGTCTCCGTAAACGTTTTGTAGACCTTTGTGAATATTTCCAACTGTTTCCTTCTCTGCGGTTAAGAACTCGATAACAGCTCTTTGTTTACGACGCTGTAGTAAATACGCTTTTTTAACCTTTCTTATTTGCGTTTTTATACTATTTTTCTTTCTTTATTCAATTTCTCTTCTATCATTAATCATTCTCTTTACACTTATTTCGCTGTACTTTATAAATGCGGTAGACGTGACTGAGTGGAAAGCCGTTATAATTCAAACAATGCAAGGGAGAACAGGGATTAATTATACGCGTATTAACATTTTACTAACTTTTATTTGTGCCGAAACGCTTTAGATAAACGAGGTAATGCGAGGGGGAAATTAACGTTAACATTCTAAGCCGGAGAGACATGAAATAATAACCTAAATTCACACAAAACATCTTAACACCAAAAGACACCTTATACCCAAGGCCATCCGATGACTACCGGGCATTCCTACCTAGCCTTTAGCCTGTGTTCAGGCGTTGCCAACTCGTATTCTATAATTTTTTATAAACAAACCATTATTTATCGTAATTACATTTATTAAATATTATTATCTTCTTTATTAATTTCTTATAACCAAAACATTCAATTTTTAATTAGACATTACTACACTCGCATCGACCCCTTGAAAATAAGTTTTACACTAGGAAAAGTTATTAATATCGTTTAACAAATTTATTTATGCAACAAATTTATTTATTTTGCAGTTTTTTCTTTAACATATTCAAAGTTTAGATAGACAAGAAATCATTAGAATGACAGATTCCACACATTAGATATTTTGTATCATTTTATAAAAATCGAAAACAAAAACTATAATATTCACAACATTTGCATAAAATAACATTTCACACTAATAATCAATTTTACAACCTGTAACAAATCGGTAACGTGACAAATAACGGATAATTTTCTTACACTGGTTACACAAATTTCAAGTTCACGATCTATTCCAGCGATTCCTCATCAAAAGTCGCTTTACATTCTAAACAAATATTTATATAGTTATACAGTTACTAGCAGGGCAACACAGAAAGAACGAGAAAACGTTTATATAAAATACTAACCAGAGCGCACATATTATTTCACGAAACAAAACAAATATGGGCAATAATCGCACCCTTTCACTCATAATTTCATTACATAATAATCAGTACATTCATAGCTGGACGTTATTTAAATCACAATCCGCACAGTTGACAACGGACTTCTTCAATTTTCAATCGCAGTTCTCCTGCTCACTTCGCTAGAATGCAAGGGTTTGCATCACCATGCAACAGGTCAGCACGCTTGAGGTTGGTTCCGCTCTCTCTCCAAATGGCGAAAAAAAACAAGAGAGACGTTCAATTCTAAGAGGATCAGGGGGGGAGATATACTGAAAGTGGAACCACGCACCGGAATTGGACGGAAATTTCAATTCTAGAAGTCGACGAAGAAACTCGCCTGTCTCATCTCAACTTCTGTTGGTGAACGCTGCTCTTTCTACGTCGAGCTGACTCTCTTACTGGCAATAATCAAACGATCACTTCGCCGTAGGCGGTTTCGCAACGAACCTACTGTATGTCTGTATGGACAGTAAAGCCTTAGACACTTGTTCAAACTCTCGTGGTTTGCCTTCCGAGTGCTAAAACACATTTAGCGAAGCATCGAGCAGCGTGACCAGCTACTGCCCGGAAAATACCAGTAGACCATCTTCTAACGAAACTGTCCTGTGCCAAGTCCCTGCACATTCGTTTTCTCTTCTCTCACTCTTCTCTCTTCTCTTCCTAAACTGTCCTGCATCAAGTCTCTGCGCATTGTTTGTCTTCTCTTCTCTTCCCTCTCTCATCGGTGATCGATCACCTATCGGGTCAACTAAACTCAATGGATGGAACTCGGGTCCAATTTAGTTGCTTCCAAATCGAGCCTCTCGAAATTTTGACAAAAAATTATTCGAAACGTTTGTACTGTTACTGATTAATTATCATTTCATATTTAATTTATCGAATTTCCTCGACATTTCACTTCGAAATAATAATTATAATTTGCTCTGGCCAAATTCACGGGAAAAAAATTACATCTCAAAATTTCGCAAAAATTTAATCACCCCAAGCTACCAATAAGATCACTTATGGCAGTTACAGCGGAGAAGATAAAAAATCATCACGAAACAATACTACACAGTAGAAATATAAAACGCCCATCCATAATAACCGTTATTATAATTTAAAAAATATTATTATTCAAACTACCTTCAGAAATCACATCGATACATTTAAAGACAAAAATGAAACCCAGAAACTTCATGTCATCAATTCTCTGAAAATCACGAACCCTCTTACACTTTGGGGGAAGCACACATAGATACCACAAAAACGTTACTGGCCATCTAAAAGGCTCCATCTCCGGTTAACACTCTAGCTACAGTTTCAACTGCATGAGTAACACCAACTAATACCGAAAAGTTACTTTAATACATTAATTCCAACTTGAAACGCCAAATTTCATAGGAGGAAAACTCGTAATTCACAAATTACATCTGAGAGACAACTCGCTCCTTCAACACAAAACCCAGTATGGTTTGTAAATCACAAAAATTCCAGGGATTTATCGTTTCCAAGTGAAACTAATGCAAATTTACATCGTCATTCTAATTAAGAACAGATATTATGAACCAAAAAATACACGCAATATACTATGTAAACAAAAAACCAAAACAAATCATTGTACAGGGTGTACATAAAGTCAGGATCTATTTTTGTGAAATAATTATTTTTTTCTATTTTTCTTTTCAGAAGCCCTTAGAATGAATACAGAAGAGCGTGTGGCAATAGTAATTTGGCGAATCGAGGGAAAGAAATACAATGACATCAGAGAGAAGTTTAGAAGGAGATTTCATAAGCCGGGGCCAATAGACAAGACAATACGAAAATTGGTGAACAAATTTAAACGAACGGGATCTGTAAATGATGAAGCAAGATCAGGACGACCGTGTATGTCAGATCTTACCGTGAATGCAGTACGCGGAATTATCACTGAGAAGCCACGTACGTCCGTTCGTGCTGCATCACACAGACTCGGCCTCCCGACGTCATCTGTGCACAAAATTCTGAAAGTTAATTTGCAAAAGAAAAGCTATCATTTGCAGGTTTTATATGATTTACATGAGGAAGATTTCCCTCGACGAAGTGCTGTGTGTGCTGATCTCGTAGAACAAATCTGGAGTGATAATTTAATGGACAACATTCTCTTTAGTGATGAAGCCACTTTCCATACGTGTGGAAAAGTAAATCGCCATAACTGTCGAATTTGGGCAGATGAAAGACCGAATGATTTCGTCCAAAATTGGGAAAGAGACTCGCCTAAAGTTAATGTCTGGATGGGTTTAACAAAATCTAAGGTTTATGGTCCTTTTTTCTTTTGCTGAAGCTACAGTTACGGGGCTTATTTATCTGGACATGTTGCAGCAATTCCTTGAACCTCAGCTGATTGGGATAGGATTGTTAGTACCGTCGTCTATCAACATGATGGTGCTCCTTGTCACTATGCCAAAATTGTTCAGGATTATCTAAATGGACGTTTTCCAAATCGCTGGATCGGACGCGGAAGCAACAGACCTTGGCCAGCGAGATCACCAGATTTAACCCCTTTAGATTTCTTTGCATGGGGCTTTATCAAATCGCACGTCTATCAGACGAAGATTACGAGTCTTGAAAACTTACGTACACGTATACGAACTGCTGCAGATAACATAACTCCGCAAATGCTCCAGAATGTGTTTAGAAATGCTGCGGAACGATTTGAGCTGTGCAGGGATACTGATGGGCGTCACGTCGAATCCTACTCTTAATTATTTAATAAATGTTACCACTTTATCATTTTATGATTGAATTCCATATAATTTCCAAGTGCTTCACAAAAATAGATCCTGACTTTATGTACACCCTGTATAATGAAGAGTGTTCGCTTTGTTTGTAAGCGAGCCTCTATATAAATATTCCTAACCGAACAAACTGCATTTACAGCCGGACATAATTTTGTGATATTCTCTATGCAAACGCCAAACGTAAAAAAAATTTCATTTTTAATACAAAATAAAACGTTAAACAAAAAAAAACACTCCCTAATACAATAAAATCTAATTTCAGAAAAAAAAAATTTAAACAGCCTAACCATACAAAATATCACTCGGAATTTGTCTTGAAAATGAAAGAAAGGAAAAAAATAGACAACAACAATCAGCCCACCTATAAAAATATAAACATTAATGATTATATAAAAAATAGTCAAAAAACAGAAATTAATTTATCAAAAGAATTTACGAAAACAATTTCTCTATTTCAATTAAACACATTTTTATCTTTTATAACAAATTTAGCTTCCTTGTGGTCTCACACAATTTATATACGGTAAACACAATCTTACATCGTCCGAATTTGACCCAGTATAAATTAGTGTCTTTAACGATTATTTTTCGACTTTAAACCTTAAAATTAAAAAGCGAACTAAAAAACTATGTACAAAGCGATTCTTAAAAGTAAACACATTTGATGTTGATGCGTCGGCCTGTAAATCCATTATATACATCCAGTCAAAGAATAATCTTAAAAAACTACCTACTAAATTCTGGAAAATTCTGTTAGGTATATGTTCATTCTTTTACAATTCGCTACTATATACATAATACACCTAGAAATGCGTTACCTATACGCTCAGACATCTTAAACCTTACCGTATAAAAATGCATGTCACAATCTATTTAACAACTAAAATAATTTAATTCATATAAGTGTAAAATTTATTTACTAATCATTATTATCATCACAATTATTACTAATTCAGAAAATGTAAACGCAAAAAAAACTTTAAACACAAAATAGGTAGGCTTTTAGAGAGGAGTAAAAGTGGAAAGGAAAGAAAAAAAAAAAAGGAATGAGTCACCGGACAGCAATTATCAATTTTGAAATTTCTCTCTCCGACCGAACGAAACGAAATCTAAGGAAAAAACGGAGTGAGGAAGGAAACAAACGACTCGAATTTTGACTCTAATTTTTTACTCCACATTACAACGGTCTCGACAAGACGAGTCAGAGAAATTTTGAGTCAAAGCGGTTTGGAAATCCAGACTTTAACCAACGAGAAGAGAAAAAAAAATTTTTTGACCGCGAAAATTATGAAGACGCTACGAGGATTTCGAAGGTGAGACGCCATTTTGAATTGCATTTACAATGAATTGTTAAGGAATGGAAATCGAAATTTGCTTGCAAATGGGGTAACACAATGCATCTTTACTATTTAAATAACCGAAACAGAATATTTATTAATGCTATAATAATGGGTAGCAACAATTTTGACCGAAATATAAGGCACGTGGGAAAGCCCCGTAAGTAAATGTAATTAGGGCCACCGCTTGCCACCAAAATGTAGTAAATACGCTTTTTTAACCTTTCTTATTTGCGTTTTTATACTATTTTGCTCTTTCTTTATTCAATTTCTCTTCTATCATTAATCATTCTCTTTACACTTATTTCGCTGTACTTTATAAATGCGGTAGACGTGACCGAGTGGAAAGCCATTATAATTCAAACAATGCAAGGGAGACCGGAGGTTAATTATAAGCGTATTAACATTTTACTAACTTTTATTTATGCCGAAACGCTCTAGATAAATGGGGTAATGCGAGGGAGAAATTAAGGTTAACATTCTAAGCCAGAGAGAGACACGAAATAATAACCTAAATTCACACAAAACATCTTAACACCAAAAGACACCTTCTAATACCCAAGGCCATTCGATGACTGCCGGGCATTCCTACCCAGCCTTTAGCCTGTGTTCAGGCGTTGCCAACTCGTATTTTATAATTTTTTATAAACAAACCATTATTTATCGTAATTACATTTATTAAATATTATTATCTTCTTCATTAATTTCTTATAACCAAAACATTCTAATTTTTAATTAGACATTACTACAACGCATATCAATGTCAGACGCCATTTTCGAAACTGCGTTAACCATCAGTTTTATATAAGGGCGTTTAAAAGCGGTTTTACACAAGGAGGGGAGGTTCAAACAGGAAAAATCCGGTTAAGTGAAGCGCAGAAAGTTCAAACTTACGGCCCAAAACACATTTCACCCACATGGCCTATTATTTACCTAAGAAAAAAGGGTGGGGAAAAATATATTGATGGCCCTAGTGTATATATATATATATATATATATGCAGTGGTTGTGGTGGTGTAGTGGTTAGCGTCGCTGACTACGAATCCATCGGCCCCGGGTTCGAGACCCGACGGCAGCCGTCGCGCAGCAAAACCCAGCTGTTCATCCTTCCACACAATAAAGAAAGTGGTTGGTAGATAAATGGGTACCCTAGGTTGCCTAGTGGTTAAGACGCTGGGGTGCTGGTCTGGCGTGGTTCGGATTCCACGTTAAACTGTAGGTCTAAGGTGGAGTGAAAAGCTTGACCTTCGTCCAGAATGAACAATTCGGGCGGAAGCTACCAAAGGTGTGTGTAACTGTATATATATATATATATATATATATATATATATATATATATATATTAGGGTGACAATAAAAAATCGAAAGTTGGAGTTTTTTATTGGCCATTTGTTCAATGCTGCTACTACATGAGAAAACAATGTACTGTAAATATTAGGTCATTCAGATAATATTTAAGGGTGTCTCAAGTGAGGTAATAATTCTCCTTATAACAAAAATTAATTATTCATTACCTAGTAAAAATAAATTAATATTTTTTTTAATTAATGTAAATAAACGTTAGTTTTAGTTCATAAGGTTTAAGTGCAGGCGTACTCCAATCGTAATAAGTAAATAATTATTTACTAAATATATTCCAGGGTGTCTTTCATTCAATTGTAGACCAACCCATTAATTCTTGCTTTTCCTCAAGCCATACCCCTTTTTCAATGTACCAGGCTGAGACTTCCTATGATCCTCAACAACCTGCAAGAGATGTTGGCGCTGTTCTTCATTCTTCGTAATCTTTGTATTGAAGGCCTGGATCAAGGCAATTCCCCTCTCTGCCATGTCATTGACGACTTTTAGTCCTTCAACTATAGTCAAACCAGTCTTGAAATCTTCGTCGTCCGGCCAGGTCTCTGTTCCTTGGACAAGAAACCATCATTAATTTTTAGAAGTTCAAAGAGAAGCTTTGATCCTTTCGAGGCAAAGTCCGAGAGCTGCTTTGTTGAAATGGAAGAAACAGCAGTATTGGGGCTCGCTTTGGAGGATCTTCAGCAGCTTCTTTTTCGAGGATTGATCGAGCGATATTCTTTTTCGTCGTTGCATTGATACCTTTATCAAAGAGTGCGAGACCAATCAAGTACTCGCTGAGGTACCATAAGTGACGCCGAGGACACTAAGGCAGGATGCTGAGATCTTTTCATCGTGGTACTTTGCTAGGTCTTGAAGAAGCTTCAAATCGTTCGCGGGAGCAGATGAAGGACTGCTGGCCGTGAACCACGCGCTGACATATACTCCAGGGCAAAAAATACAAATCGTTTTAAGCCAGACATTTCACGAGTTGTAAGTCTGAACTGATGGAAAGCAGCAGGATTTTTAATGAATAAATTACTTTTGCCATCCAACGTGCTCGGTGAAGTGCTCCAGGTCGCCGAAACCTAAAGTTAGGTAAATTACCTCCAAGGATTGTAATCGACAACTCCAAGAATTCACGGTAATCATCCCTCGGCTGATGTTTTGTCAGATATAGATTCCAGCAAGCGATCAGTTCTCGATTCTCATTCAGACTCGATGGAAGGTCTGACAGGGTCTTGTACTTATCTTGGCAAATTGTATTCCACGTCTCTTTGAAGCGGGAGAATAGGAGGATATCTGGACCGATGATGGTCCCATGCATTCCATGTACGCCTTCTAACGACAAATTCTAGGATGTGATATACTGTATGTATATATGTATATATTATATATATATTTATATACTCGTATATATATTATCATAGGAAATCAAATTCAGTTCCAAATTTATATTTTAAACATCAAACTATGCCAACAATTAATTAAACTTTTCTAGAACAATTTCCAATATAATATAATCAATGTATCAAAATAAAAAATATTACCTTAGATATCTTAAAAGAATCGGGAGAGAACTTCTAAGCGTTGTTTTCAGTCAGGCAGTCGTATGCAAAATGAACTTGAAGCACCAAAGCTGATCATCCAAAGATTGATACACATCATATTATTTAACGATTTATTTATGAAAATTTTAATTTAATGAAAATTAATCGATTTGCATAATCTATAGTATGAAATAAAGGAAACAATTCTATTAAATTATATAATACACTTGCATTCTCGAAACATTTTTGTTTTTGAAGCGTTGTCGAAACTCGTTCATTCTTGAAATTTCTTCCGCGCGACAGTTTCATTCATGTGACTCGAGGCACCCCTAAATGCTTTCCGAATTCCATGAGATTTCGTCTACGGTGTTTCCTCATAGGGGTGGCAGCATTGGACAAATGGCCGGCAAATGTTTTTGAATTTCAAATTTTATCCCTATAAGAAGTTGTCACCCTAATATATATATATAAAATGTTCGAATCAACAATTCCTGGTTGACTCCAAGTTTATAGACATTCATTAAACCAAAAAGTAAATTGTGGTAAAATGTGAAGTCTACTCCCAAATGAAGTCCACATTCACTTTTGGAAATAAACTTAACTATTCAGAGCAAAAGTAATTATTATAAGAAATAGTAACACAGCATCATCTCGCGACTCACGACTCGGGTCGTGATGACTCGAGTCGCGTGTGATTTTACATTTACAAAATGGGAGCACCCATGCTACAGCGACCGCGACGCGATTCCTCGGAATCGCGTCGCGGTCACTAAAACTGCCTAAAACATGCTAGACGCTGGAGTATGCCCCATTTTTAAATCACGAGAACAATCCT
Organism: Bathynomus jamesi; assembly: GCA_023014485.1. NCBI lineage: Eukaryota > Metazoa > Arthropoda > Malacostraca > Isopoda > Cirolanidae > Bathynomus > Bathynomus jamesi. Next base: position 153,038 of record JAJOZX010003315.1, on the reverse strand, counting down.
CCCTCTCAAACTACCGACCCCTCTCCGTCCTTCCACCCATCACTAAACTATACAAAAGACCCAACAGTAATACGAAATATATTATATATATATATATATATATATATATATATATATGTCAGGGCTGTGCGGGGGTCTCACTTTCGGGTCGGGTCCGGGTCTGGGTCATTTTTCTAATTTACTTTCGGGTCCGGGTCCGGGTCACTTTTCTAATTTACTTTCGGGTCCTGGTCCGGGTCCGGGTCGGACCCGAAAGTTCACTTTCAGGTCCTGTCGGGTCTTTCAGTATATGACCTGGGTCTGGGTCGGGTCCATTATTAAAAATGTAATAATTATAATCTGGTATAGGATAGGTAATAAGAGTGCTACCGTAGCTACATTAACGTGTTTTCTGAAACAAAGTAAAACATTATATGGCTATACGGTAGTAGCCTAACCATATATATTAATTAATCCGATTTTGGAAATGTTTGAAAGTAGGTGTATTAATTGTATTAATATTTAATAGTAACTAGGTATAGTTATACACGCATTGCTAAGGGGCAAAGTACGATGTATGATTGCTCTCTTCAGCCCCCTTATTCTAAATTTTAATTTTGTGAAAACAAATTCTATATTTTTTTGAGTGAACTCAAATGGAAAGGCGACAGCACTCATTGATCATATCGGACCCGTTGTCTGTTGCAATGGATACAACTTGTGCAGATCCCAAGTCGTACTCGGTTAACACAGACTGAATGGTTTGTTTCAAAACATCTCCTATGAAATTAATTAATTATTTATTACTGATTTAAATTTAAAGTAACATTATTTTACATATACTGTAATATTGTACGGTATATATATATATAATATATATATATATATATTTGTGTGAAATGTAAAATAATTTTTTGTGCGAAATGTAAATAATTTTTACCTGTATGCGAGCAGTGAAGTTCCTTGACAGCCAATGTTTTCACTTCAATTTTGTTTTCAAAGTCATATTGGGCTTGAATACCTAAAATCCTCTATCTAAGCGGCTGCAACAATCTACTTTTAAATGAAACATTTTTTTTTAAGAAGTATTTTTAACTTATTTTTTTCAGCTATTGCTCTATCGAGAGTCAAAGTAGCAAGATTTTTTCTGTTCATGTTTATATTCATTGCGGATAGAAATGGTTCAACCAAAATTTTAAATCCAATATCTTCTACAATGCTAAAAGGCCGCCCGTCTATTGTCACCCACGAAATAAGGCCATTTTCTAAAGTTTTCTTATGAAGTTGCGGGTGAACTCCAACTTTAATTTGTTTAAAAAGTTTTTAACACTAGTTTGGCCTACATTCATTCCCTTGGTTTGTATTTGAGTTTTCGAAGTACTGATAGTGCTAGGAGGCTTTTATCATGATCCTCAACTTCACGATATATGTCTGGGTGACACGATTTTAGATGTCGCTTTAGGTTTGTCACATGATTGCCACTATACACTTTTCCACATTTTTCAATTTGGCATGTTAATGTTTATCAATATTATTGTATTTAAAATATTCATTTGTAAGGCTAGTTTTTTGCTACCACTCTCCACCGAAAAAAGACCTTGTAAAGGCATTGCATATTCAAATAAATAGCAAACGAAGCACTGGAGACCAACCAATGTACACAGTACACAACTCACAAACAAACAATAAAATATATTAGGATTAGGCTATTCTTCCGTCACCGTTAACTCTCCACTTCCAGTGAGTCAGTTGGAGGATGGAGTGATAATTCAATACATTGTTGCCAAATCTAAAGGCGCACACATAAATTTTGTAAACTAAAAACCCAGCTGTGCGGGTCCTTCACTTTCGGGTCCGGTCTGGGTCTGGGTCAATTTTAAAATTCACTCTCAGGTCCGGGTCTTATCTCACTTTCAGGTTAAACCTGGGTCTGGGTCTGGGCCGACCTGCCAGCCCTGATATATATATATATATATATATATATATATATTATATATATATATAACCGTATATAAAATCCCTAATATATATCATAAACTAACTGCAGATAATCCCTATGTCTGTATATCTCCATGTTCTTAAATAAATGAGTTTAAATAACCTACCCCATTCCGCCAATAAACCACAAACTGTTCATTCTGACGAAGGTCAAGCTTTTCACTCCAACTTAGACCTACAGTTTAACGTGGAATCCGAACCACGCCCCATCAGCAGCCCAGCGTCTTAACCACTAGGCCACCTAGGGTACCCATTTATCTACCAACCACTTTCTTTATTGTGTGGAAGGATGAACAGTTGGGTTTTGCTGCGCGCCGGCTGCCGTCGGGTCTCGAACCCGGGGCCGATGGATTCGTAGTCAGCAACGCTAACCACTACACCACCGAGGCGCACCACCGCCTATATATATATATGTGTGTGTGTGTGTGTGTGTGTGTATCAGGGGCAGTTTCAGTGGGTGGGCGCCCTCTCCCTCGAAATTTCTGACTTTTTTCAATATTGTAAGCAAAAATCTAATAAAGCTAGTTTTATTCGGTAGGCAGAGTCTTCCCCCTTTCAAATAAGTGATTTAATTTGAAAATTGTTTGTGATATATGTTGCAGCTAACGTGGTTATCCGGTGTTGTATTGCAATTGTTATTTTATATACTGTATGTGTATATACAGGGTGTCCCATAAGTGCGGTCTTATAGGAAAATTTGTTTTAAATTAAATTTACAAAATTAATACATTAGAACAAAAACAAATTTTAAAATTGATGTCTCGTTTTGGACACTTTCCTCACGAGTGTAACTCACTTCCATATTGGCCATTGCGTGTTATTCTACCTGCAACAAAAAAAAAGGCCCAAAACAAGACCAATTTGAACATTTGCTTTAGTTCTAATGTATTACTTTTGTAAATTTAATTTAAAATAAATTTTCCTATGAGATCAGAATTATGGGACAACCTGTATATAGATGCCAGAACATATACGAAGTGTGTTCAAAAAGTTTCCGAACTGGTTGTGATGCATGTTGTAGTGTGACAGTCTGTGTCCAAAGATGGTTACCGCTTGTTGATATTGTATTTTGTTCTCTCGATATTTACTGTTTTGTGAAGTCATTTTGTGTGTTTTGTCGCATTTTGTGCTTTTCAATAATGGCTACTGTTGAAGAACAACGTGTGTGCATAAAATTTTGCGTTAAGCTGGGCAAGGCTGCTTCTGAAACCCATGCCATGCTGAACACAGCATTTGGCAATGACGCCTTAAGCCGGACAACCACTTTTGAGTGGCACAAGCGCTTTAAGGAAGGCCGAACGTCGACGGGGGACGATATAGGGGTGGGACGACCTTCCACTTCAAGAACTGATGACACTGTTGCTTGTGTTCGTGAAATGATTCGAGGGAACCGTAGACTGACAGTCAAGGAAGTCGCAGACGAAATGAACATTTCGATAGGATCATGCCACACGATACTCGGAGAGAATTTGGGGATGCGTCGTGTGTCAGCCAAATTTGTGCCACGACTCTTGACTGCCGAGCAGAAAGAGCAACGTGTTGTTATGTCTCAAGACCTCCTTCATTGCGCCAATCTTGATGGACATTTTCTCAGACACATCGTTACGAGACGTACAGTAGGTGTACGGGTATGACGTTGAAACAAAACAGCAGTCATCGCAATGGAAGTGCGCGACAGTAGCCATTATTCGAACGCACAAAATGCGACAAGACACACAAAATGACTTCACAAAGCAGTAAATATCGAGAGAACAAAATATAATATCAACGAGCGATAACCGTCTTTGGACACAGACTGAGTCACACTACTACATGCATCACATGACGCGCTTGCACGTCGTGATGCGCGTACAGCATAACTAGTTCGGGAACTTTTTGAACACACCTCGTACGTTTGCCATATATGCCATCTTCTTAATTCAAATGTTACTTCATATTATCACAGCACATTATATGTACAGAGTGGTCCAAAAGTCCCTAGCTATTTTGCTGAAATAATAGTATTTTAAGATAAAAATGTAGTAACGTAATTTGATGTATATTTATTTATCAAGCTTAGGTCTAAGATTCGACGTCAGCACCATCAGTGTCTCTGCAAATCTCAAATCTGTCCACTGTATTGCGGAATACATTCTCAAGCATCTCTGCGGTTAGCGCAGCTCTGTAACTCTTGTTTTGCAAACCTCAGACTTATAAAGCCCCATGCAAACAAGTCTAATGGTGTTAAATCTGGAGATCGTGCTGCCCACGGCCTGTTTCCACCACGTCCAATCCAGCGATTTGGTAAGAGCTCATCAAGGTACGCCCGAACGATGTTTGCATAGTAACATGGAGCTCCATCTTGTTGAAAGACAGCAGTGTCGAGAATGCCATATGAACGAAGATGGGGTTCAACAAACTGCCGAAGCATGTCAAGATAAATTGATCCTGTTACCGTAGCTTTTGCGAAGAAAAAAGGTCCGTAAATTTTCGATCTTGTCATACCAACAAGCAGTGGTGGGCACCGTTAACCAAAAAGTTAACTTCGATAACGATAATCCGTTAACCCCAATTTTTAACTCCGATAACGATAATCCGATAATTTTACTACAAAGTTAACGGAAGTTAACGATAATCCGTTAACGATAACTATTTCTTTACTAACATTTTAAAAAATCAAGGAAAAAAGCTTTAAAACCCATAGAAAATGTTTATTTATGCAAAATCCAACAATAAATAGGTATTTAACTGTATTTTTATCAAGTTTTGCAACTTTTTTGCTTAATAACTTTTTTTTTATTTTTAATAAAAATGTACTGATTACATGTTTTGAAACCCTTGTAACCACTAACCATTAACTAAATTTTAATTTACCAGAGAATTATTATGGCGGGAACTGAAAGGTAAAATTAAATTTTAGGCACATTTATTAAAGACTATGACACAATGTGCTGGTTGCCCTTCAGAAAGACCAACTTCTCAAAGTTAGGCCCAACTGCCAGTCTTGACCTCTTGGGCCTCAGGATGTCCTTGCCGAGAGAGAAGAGCCGTTCCACTGCGGCAGAGGACGGAATTGGCAGACTGAAGTTATGGCGGTTTGAATTCATTCGCGGAGCGGTGATCTTCCGTGAATGACTCCTCGCAGTTAACGTGTTAACGGACTTTAACAGACTAAATATCGAGTTATCGGAAGTTAATTGGTCCGATAACGATAAATGGAAATTAACTTCCGTTAATAGTCCGTTAAAAAAAGTTAACTTCGTTAATTAACTGTTATCGGATTAACGCTTTAGTGCCCAACACTGCCAACAAGACATTAACTTTAGGAGAATCTCTCTCCCATTCATAGAACTTGATTGGTTTATCACTAGCCCAAATACGGCACTTACATCGATTAACCTTTCCGCATGTGTGGAATGTCGCCTTATCGCTGAAGAGAATGTGGTTTGATAAGTTTTCGGTATGATTTTTTTCAATCAATTCTGTACACATGTCGGCTCGTCTTCGATAATCCCGTTCGTCTAACTCATGTATCACTTGAATATGGTAACTTTTCTTTTTTAATGTTGATTAAAATTCTTAGAACAGTCGTTTTTGGTATTCTCAGTCTACGTGATGCTGCGCGAGTTGACATTCTAGAATTTGAATCAAAGGTACCTCTTACCAATTCGACATTTTCTTGAGAGGTACCCGGGCGTCCAGATCTTGCCTCATCATGAACAGATTCCGTTCTTTTAAATTTATTGACCAGTTCGCCGAAATGTTTTGTCTGTAGGTCCTGGTTTGCGAAATCTTCTTTCGAATTTTTCTCGAATTTCTTCGCACTTCTTCCCTTGGATACGTAGTGTTACTACCATAACACATTCTCGTACATCCATCATTATCCAGGGCCTGTAGAAAACAAAATAGAACTATTATTATTTCAGCAACGAAGATAGGGACTTTTGGATGTATATGCCATTTCTGAGGCATATGTCGAAGCGAATCGAACTAAGGTTTGGCTCTCATTAGCAAAAGGTGCTCCACCTACCGTGCATCGTTCCAAATGTAATAGGCAAATATTTTTTTAAATATTTTTGCGATTTACTGTTTAATCACAGTTTAATCAGGTTAGGTTAGGTATATGTAATTCATAAATTTATTCGCGTATTTGGTGGAAGAGCGATTGGAGGGTTTAGCCTTTACGCACATCCATCAAAATCTTAGCATTAACGGAAACAATATTATTGATAGGTTTTCACCAATTTATTAGCTATTTTGTCGTACGCTAAATTTATTATATAAATATATGCCCCCCCCCCTCCCGAAAGGAAAGTCTGGATCCGCCTCTGATTTATTTTCATATATATAATATATATATATATATATATATATTATATAACTAAATTATATTATTAAAAGTGGTTATAATTTACACCACAAACTAATCATTTAGTCAATTTACGACGAAGAGACAATATTTAGCATACTTCAGATAACGCATTCACACATCAATATAATATTACATTCTAATTATAAGGACACAAAGTAATTATTTCACTGATAATTACACCTAATTAGCATATATATATATATATATATATATATATATATATATATATATACTGTATAGAGAGAAAGCAGAAGTTTGGCGACTCAGCCAATTTAACAATGAACGTGTTTAAACCAAATATTTTGCTTTATTTTTAGACCCCAAAACTTTTGCTCGTTGAACAAAATTAATTTTGTTTATAATAATTTGGTGAAGTTAAATAAATAATTCGTTGATCGAATAAAATCGGCATAACTAATTTTAAAAAAAAACAAAAAAATTTAAATAATTAAACAAATTATTTTAATTTCCAATTTAACAAAATTTACAATTAAATATTTTTTGGATTTGTTTCCTTTAAATCAAAATTTTTTCACTTCAACCTAACAATTATATTAATATATATATATATATATATATTAATATATATTTTTTTTTTTTAAGTTCGGGAAGAACCGATTCGCCTCTATTTAAAAGGGCATATCTCGGCGGAAAAAACAAAGAAAAAGTGAGAGGAAAGACAGAGGAAAAAGAAAGGGTGGAGGGGACAGTCGAAGTGGAAAAAGACCAAGGATGACAAGGACTGCAGGGTCGAGCCCCATCATCCTTGGGTGCTAGGGCCGGGAGGGCGCACGTGAAACCTCCAGGAACAAGCACGTACAAACGAGCACAAAGAGCACTCAAGAGCACGAGCTTAGAACCCCCTTGCGGGGATATATATTATATATATATATATATATTATATATATATATTGTACTGTATTTATGCATATTTTACATACAGAAATAAATACGAACACATTTAACTTGAACTGGAATGGAACCGCTTTTTTCCTGAGATCGTTCACAAAACGTTCGAAGCGTTTTACGGATCTAAATTTTGAAAAACGTGTCGGAATGTTGTCCATTGAATAAATAATTAATTAAGTCTCCCCAAAATAATAAAGCAGATAGTATCGTCGTTGGTCATTACTGAAACACATTAAAAATTACTAATTGGTAATACTGTGTTGTTTCGATATGTTATTTTCATTTTGGTAACAGTAATAAAATTCTAAAAACAAAACACAATCATGTACTAATTAGTAATTTCTTGTTGTTGTTGTTGTTGTTGTTGTTTTTCGGGGGGGGGGGGGGGGGGGGGTTATAAGAGAATTTATTTCTGAAACTGGACAGTACCTATATGTATATAATACGGAGGCTGATGAAAATCAGTCCGGAGGAGGTTTCATCCTCACATGGCTGGGCCACGTCCTGAACACGTTTCTTACCACTAAACCATCAAAGGAACTACAAATTTCCTTTCAAATCTACCTTTTGACCGGAACTCTTTTTATTATTATTATCATCACAGAACTAATACAATAACCGTACACTGATATTAACCCATTAGTGGCCCACAAGGGGGGAGTAAAACAACCTTAATATTAGTTATGAGAAATAAATGTCAGACGTCATACTGAAACTAATCTTACAATCTTAGTTCCTTAAATAGTAACTACAGAGTCCGCCAAAAGTTTGTGTCACGTTTCAAATTGGTTTTCAGGTTTTTTTTTACTGTTAATATTTTCCTTTTCGGGTAATTGTGGGTAATTGCGGGTGATTGCGAGTGATTGCGGGTAATAATTTTGAGTTTGTACGATGACAATTTCAGAAATGTAAATAAATATATTGACAGTAGAACAAAATAAAAAGAAAGAAGTGATAGTGTTTGGTGCTGGCACTGTGCCAAATTCTATGTTGAATCTTGTTGAAAATTTTCAATTTCGCGATAATGTATCTGACAAACCTTCCTGAGAAATCCCAAAACGAAAAGGGCGCCTGAAAACATCGAACGAGTCCGCCAATCTTTCAATGCAGACTCTTGAGAAGTTCTGATTTAACCCCCCGGAGCTTAGAACTAACTGTACGGTAATGAAATATCTCTTCGTAAAGTTCAAAATAGTGATCCATAAACATTTTCATTCAAAGTCGAGATGCAGCATGTGTTAAACGAAAATTTTAAACAGCCATTATCACAAATGCGCACTTGATTCAATCAAAAGCTGAAACAAGATGGTTTCCTATAAAGTCAGTGACAGAATGTCGGACTCGTCTTTTTGGTTCTCGATTTTTCTGAACGAAGTTTGTCGGAAGGATTGTTTCGAGTTTGTGAAAATTTTCAACAAAATTCGCGATAGTGTTTCGCGCCGGCGCACAGTGCCACAAATGGGTTAAAAAACGGCCAAAATTATTTTTTCAATTGTACTTAGTTTTATGTAGTTGAAATGTTTAATTATGATTTATTTTAATAAAAAATTATGTTTAGTACCTTTTGTATATATGTAATGGTGACATATTGAGTGATTTTTCTATAAATAATAATAATATTCCAAATCAATAGGTTATGACCTACTGTAGTTTCTTAAGTTTCTCAAATTACTAAAAATATACTAAACAGATAATTGTTAATTAGGCCTATGTTTTGCAGATTTGTCAAATGACATACTAAAATAAGTATGGTTTCATTTTAATCACTATACACATCTATTGTTTAAAACATTATTTGATAACCTGCCACTATATCAGAAGGGGTAAATAAAAAACATCGTAATACCTCTTAAAGTTTATGAAATTAATTCCCCCAAAATAAGTGTGACAACTGATATGAAAAAAAGTGTAAATAGTGTAAACAAAATTACAAAAACTTCATATTTAGAACATATCACGCATCACTCTTCTTGCAGACTTAGTTAGTTAATACATGAAAAACATGTTCTAACACGCAAAGTCGCAAATAGTCGCAAAAAAGTTTTGTTTCTTTGATTTACTTAAAGGTTGCATTAATGTTTAACACAAAAATTACATTCCCCAAAATCCCCCATTTTTTGTTTTGCTAATTTTACACATTTTCTAGATTGGCAATATCATAGATTACAGATTAAATTGTTTAGTTTTTTTAATTAATGCTATCTTTTTAGTTTTCAATAAAAAAATATGCATGAAAATGTTCTAAACTGTTTATTCTTTCAATAGAACTAAGCAGAACATGAAATTACAGACAATTTTTTGTGATATAGTAACTTCAAGTAAGTTGTTAGAACAACATATTTTGTCCCCTCCAAGATATTTTAAGACAATGTATATTATTATTTCGTAGATTTTTCTTGCCTTAATGTGAGAGAATAAAATTTCAAATACTTAAATCAGTAAGTAGAAGTGTTTTATTTTGACGTGGAAATGGTTTTAATACATAGAACTTACTTAAATTTGTTATTTTTGGTTTTTGACCGTTTTTTAACCCATTTGTGGCACTGTGCGGCGCGGCGCTGTGCCAATGGTGCAAAAGAGAAGGTAATAACTAATAACCCTTTGGAGATTGTATAACGAACTTTGGCTCCAACAATAACTGTATTACTGTACCACTCGCATTTTTACGGGGCGTGGGGAAGTCGGAGAAGGGTCTGCTGTCAACATATTTGTACTAAATTTCTGAAAATGTCGTTATACAAACACAAAATTATTACCTATAATCACCCGAAACTCAACATAAAAACTATAAAAAAATCCGAACATCGGAAACATATTTCAAATGCATTCACTGTTTAGGCCACAGGATAGATGTTAATTAATTAATGGGTGTGTATATATATATATATATATATATATATATATATATATATATATACATATATACATACACACACACACACACACACACACACACACACACACACACACACAAGGTGTCTCAGAAGTCTGGAATCATAAGGAAAATCGACATTATATTTTTAAAGTGAAACAAACACATTTCTAATATCAGTTTTACATATTTCAGGAAAGAAAATACCTTCATGGCTCAGTACACCACTGAAGAGGAGGTGGAAGTGGTATTGTTACATATTTGCGGAAACCCCAGAGGGTGGCATGTCAGTTATTTCACGAACATGTCTCCCTCTGGCTTTTTCCAGAAACATGTAACAATACCAGTTCCACCTTCTCTTCATTGGTATACTGAGGCATGAGGGTATTTTCTTTCCTAAAATATGTAAAACTGACATTAGAAATGTGTTTGTTTCACTTTAAAAATATAATGTCGATTTTCCCTATGAGTCCAGACTTCTGGGACACCATATACATACAGTGTATATATATATAGGGTGTCCCGCAAGTCGGGTCTCATAGGAAAATTTATTTTAAGTTAAATTTACCAAAGTAATACATTAGAACTAAAACAAATGCTCAAATTGCTGTCTTGTTTTGGGACCTTTCTGAGAAAAAGGCAGATGCCTTTTCCTCAGGAGTGTAACTCACTTCCATATTAGCCATTGCGTGTTATTCTACCTGCAACCAAAAAAGGTCCCAAAACAAAATATCAATTTGAACATTTGTTTTAGTTCAAATGTATTACGGACTTACGAGACCCTTGTAGGTTTGTATCATATATATACATATATACAGGGTCTGTCAAAAAAAACTAAGCCAAATTCAAACCTTCATTAAAACAAAACCATTTATTTAATTAAGTTGAATTTTTTACACAATAAAGTATAGGTAATCACCTATTATCCTTTAAATTTTTATGACGATATCTTCAGAATTGTTAATTTTATTAATAATTAACTAAAAAGTGAGATTCTCCTACTTAACATGAAACATTTTTTTTTTACGATATACTGTAGATAATTTTTAGTTTAATAAAATTAAAAGAAATGTTCAATATGATTCCCTTGCATTTCTATCACTTTTTTTAATCTTGGTCTGAATTCGTCTATTGCTCGATTTATTTGCTCTTGGGGGAGCTCTGCCCATTTTGCGATAATCAACTCATGCAAATGATTGACATCCCTTATTTTGTTCCTATACACTCTCTCTGCCAAGTTTTCCCATATTCCGTAGTCTACAGGGTTTAGGTCAGGGCTGTTAGGTGGCCAATTATTCGGTTCCAGAAATTCAGGCACATTCTTTTTCAAATATTCGATGGTTGTTTTGGCAGTATGTAATGTTGCACCATCTTGTTGAAAAATAAAGTAACCTTGACTAGCCAAGTTTCTCATTTCTGGAAGCATTTTCTCAAGCAGGGTATTTGAATAATATTGAGCATTAATTTTCACTCCTGGCTCAATAAAAAATATTGAAGTTTTTCCCAACTTGGACACTCCAACAGAAACCATGACGCTAGAAGAAAAGTGACTCCTTGTTGCGTACAGTCTTTCATCTTGGATTTCATTTTTCTTCGCAACATCAGAATAAACCCGGTCATTCTGTGAGTTTCTTGGTGGCTCTACCGTAAAACGTTTTTCATCCGTAAAAAATGTCTTGGAAAGTTTATCTTCAGTTATTATACGTAAAGATTTCTCAACTCTTTTCTGACAGTTTACTTCTGACAATCTTTGTCCATGCACTCTTTTAAATGGTTTAAATTGCAGATCAGATTTAATAATCCTTCTTACGCTTGATTCTGATATTTCTAGTTCTTTTGATATTTGAGCAGGTGTCATGTGGCTACCAGGTCGATCCTCTTGACTAAGGATACGTTCCTCCGCTTTCTGAATATTTTCATCTACTCTAACTGATTTTGGTCGCCCACTACCAACCTTCCTTTCAATGCTTCCTGTTTCATCGATAGTTCTCAATAAGTAATCTAAACCTGATCTAGTCCATCCTTTATAATCGAATTCAGAAAGTAATTTCCTTGCACTATAACCTTTTTCAACTCTATAATGCTTTATAATTATTTTATCTTCATGTGAGAATGGCATATTTAGAGATATTCACGAAAAATTTTAAATCTAAACAAATTCTGAAAAAGAGAAAAAAGAAGATATTATTACATAATGAGAAAAACTGAAATTTTCGCAATCTGTAGAAATAACCGCATAACTCCTAAAATATTTAAAATAAAGTTATAAAATTATCACACATTATTTATGAGCCTTTTATTTATTTAGTGTAAACAAATATTTTAAATCTCTATAAAATTGTGCATTTTATAGAGATTTCAAATTGGCTTAGTTTTTTTTGACAGACCCCTTTAATAATGAATACGTTTGCATGTGGTTTACTGGACACAATTCTCTCTCTCTCTCTCTCTCTCTCTCTCTCTCTCTCTCTCTCTCTCTTCTCTCTCTCTCTCTCTCTCTCTCTCTCTCTCTCATTGTGAATAATGCATTGGAGTTAACTGAAGCGAATGAATATGAATTAAGCCTTTCTGAATTAATTATTATTTCTTTATGTACATATTTTAATAATGATAAAATATTAAATGTTACTTCACTGCACACACACACACACACATATATATATATATAATCTCAGTTAACCTTGGGTTTTGCTTCCGTGGAATCCGAACCACGACCCAGCACGGAAAAACGGAAATTACAAAGTTCTCGCCCGGACTCGATCTCACGACCTCCCGATCAGCAGCCTAGTGTCTTAACCACTAGGCTATCCAGGGTACCCATTTATCTACCAACCAATTTTTATTGTGTGGAAGGATGAACAGCTGAGCTAGCTGCGCGCCGCCTGCCGTCACTACGAATCAAACCCGGGGCCGATGGATTTGTTGTTAGCGATGCTAACCTCTACACCACCGAGGCGCATATATATATATATATATATTTGTGGTTGTTTCATTCATCTAACATCTAATTATATCTAATTTGATATTTCATTGAGATTCTTGGAACGCCTAAATTTGTTCATGTTTTTAGACCTAACTAAGGAGTTGCAGGGAGGGGTAATTTAACCTAACTTTGAGTCACTATAGCTAAGACGTAGGCAATTAAGTAGGCAATTAAGTAAGTTTGTGACTGTCCTTATAGCAAAAAATCCACCCTAGGGGCTGAGTATTTTTGTTAGTTCCCGCGGCAGGTTGTTCTTACTTCTCGGGCAATATATATTTACTGTAGCTCTTCCGAGTAATGGCTTTTTTTTTATTTTTCTTTAACCATGTTCAATCCCTAAGATTGTTCGTCTGGGTTTTAAGTTTTCAAAAGAGTCCCTTTTCTTTGTAAAGCAATTGTCACGCAATACAGGGTCTCAAAAGTCACTATCTATTTCGGTGACATTAGATGTTTTTTTTAAAAATGCTATGCTGGCATAAAGATATGTACTTCTGGTGCAAATTTGTGTATTTAAAAAAAAGTTAATTGGTTTATTATCTTGACATGCTTGAACAATTCCTCGAACCTCAACTTCTTACAGATGGCATTCTTGACACAGTAGTTTTCAGCAGGATGGAGCACCGTGCCATTAGGCAATAATTGTACGTGATTATCTTGACAGACGCTTCCCCGGTAGCTGGATTGGTCGTGGAGGAACACAACCATGGGCAGCACGTTCACCCGATTTAACACCATTAGATTTTTTCGCCTGGGGTTTCATTAAGTCTAAGGTGTACACTGGTAGAAGAATTAGTGATGTAGCCGAACTTCGAAATCGTATACCGATGCAGTTCAGAAAATAACACTAATGCTGGAAAGTGTGTTCCGGGAAACAACTTATCGCTTTGAGCTCTGTAGAGACACTGATGGTCGCCATGTGAAGACAGATAAATAAATAGCACTAATTCTTTGTGGCACTTACTTTGAAATAAATATATTTTTCATGTCTTAAACCAGTTTTTCGTAATTCCCATTATTTTTCAAAATAGATAGTGACTTTTGAGACACCCGTTATAATGTAAAGAAAATTATTTTAAAAAAATTTTCACCGTGATTTTGTTCATTGCGCGAAAGTGTAGGAAACTATGTAGAAGCGTGTTGGAACTCGTTTATTTGTAGACTTTAATGACGAGGAAGACCACTGGTCCACGCTTCTATAAAATTTGATATTTTCCTAATAGCTATAAAAGTCGGCGGATCAACAAATTCACGAAAGGAAGCAACCATCAACATTTTGAGTTTCACATCCCGAGACCAATGAGTCAAAATCTTGAAATTTAAATGTTTCGTGTTTCAACATATAATTGTTTTGGGGGTAAATTGCAATACATTTTTTCGGACACCCGATCTGAAAATTAAAAAAAAGTTGCTAAAAACACTCCAGGGATATCGGAGGATGTTGTCACCAAGTTTCATGAAAATCGGTCCAGCCGTTTGGACTTTAAAAGGAGACAGACGGATAGACGGACGGACGGACACGCGGCGAATTATGATATTATGATGATGATGATAATGATCCTTTACTTATTTCTTATCGGAATGTTACAATTCAAAGTCAGACACCGTACCACTCCAAACGCCCAATTATACTACTTTGCGCATGCGTACACGCTATCGATAATCAAATTGGAGTTGAACGTCCGAAATGGTGAATTTCTCCCAGCAGTTCACTCAAAAAATTTAAGACCTCTAACTTAAAATAAAGCACGGATCACGTGAAGATCAGGGCGCCCAGCCTTCTTTAGTTAGCCTTATAAGGCTAACTAACGAAAACATCACGACCTAACCTATCAATCGTTAGGTCAACTGTGCGCCCTTGACGATTTGGTTAGGTTAAGTCGTGATATTTTCGTTAGTTAGCCTTATAAAGCTAACTAAAGAAGGCTGGGGGCCCTGATCTTCAGGTGATCCTAAAGCACTGATGAAATGACGATTTAAAAATTGAAACTATTATTTAAAATATGAAAGAGTTACTCCATATTTTCATAGTTACTCCATCATCATTTCAAGAATATAAACCACACATCGATTTTCCTTGAGAGGCACAAAGCAGCGATGACAATTTGCGCACAAAATGTTTCGTTAATTTTAAGCAGCAAAGTTTCGTAATATTATTTTTTGTTTTTGTTTTTTTGGATCATATGTAGAATTCGGACCCCAGGTAACCCTAATGTAGAATCCAGACCCCAACTTTCCCCTAATGTAGAATCCAGACCCCAACTTTCCCCTAATGTATAGATTATAGAAGCCAGACCCCAAACGAATCGTATAAGGACATCAATAAACAATTTAAGGTTCATAGAAAATTTTATTATTATTATCACAAATAAAAACCATTAAAATCACAATTGTAAAATCTTATATCAAATGTAGAATTCGGACCCCAGCTTTCTTTAGTTAGCTTTATAAGGCTAACTAACGAAAAAATATCAACCTAACCTAACCAATCGTTAGGTTAACTGTACGCCCTTGACGATTGGTTAGGTTAGGTCATGATATTTTCGTTAGTTAGCTTATAAAGCTAACTAAAGAAGGCTGGGGTCCGAATTCTACATTTGATCCAATCTTATTAAGTGAAAGTTTAATTAAAAGGATATTGTGAAAAAATGGTATCACAAAATTGGAAAAACGTATTGTTTATATGTCTTTCATGCCACATAAAATTCGTCTAAGTATGAATTAAGTGATATCTCCTACATCCATGCATGATTTAATAAAACTTTTTTGGCGATTCCATAGCTTTCAATAGTTTGTGTGTGTACTAGAAACTCAAATAGTTAAAGAGTAGCTTAAACAAGCCAAATGGAGAATACAGACCCCAACCTTCCGCTAATGTAGAATTCGGACCCCAACCTTGGTAGGGGTCCGAATTCTACATATGATCCGTTTTTTTTAACAAAATGATTTGTAACGTTTTCAGGAACAAGTTTATGTGATCTCATTCTTTACTTCTCCCTTTACTTTACCATTATCTAAAATACGGTGAACCAAAAGTAGGTGGACAGTAGGTTGAATACGGTTTGTGTTATAATATTATAACTATGGTGTTCATTATAACTATGGTGTTTGTGTTTTATTATATTAAATATTATAACTAAATTTATTTAAATTTTATTTTGTATTATAGTATACAAAAAATAAATATGTATTCTCAAAATAAACGTTATCATTTACTGTCCACCTACATTTGTTCACCCTATATATATATATATATATATATATTATATATATACTATATATATATATATAATATATATACTATGAATACATCGATGATTATAAGTGAAAGTATATAAATATATTAAATAATAAATTAAATAGAAGAGACTTTCGTGTGGCTCATCCCTTCTTCACGGCCTTCTGGTGTCACCTCCTCAAAATATTGCACTCTCTTATCTTCTGATTCACGATTTGGAAAATTTAGAACACAACGTTTTCTCTATTCACCTATATTCCCCTACATTCACTATATTCACCTATATTCACTATATTCCCCTACATTCACCTATAGTCACCTGTAGTCATTATATTCACCTATATTCCCTATATTCACCTTATAATTAAGTTTAGAAAAGCAGAGAAACAAAAGGTGTAAATTAAATATTAGGTACAATATTGTAATGTATAAAATAATTGGGAGCAAGTGTAGTTTACGTCCCCCTAACGCAAAAGGGGACACAAACTACACTAGGTCAAAGTTGGGGAACGTAAACTACACTAGGCACCACAGGGGGACGTAAACTACACTCGCTCCAATAATTCTTCAAATACATTATGAGGTTCTAGGCTACCTCGGTCCAAGTACTTGCGTAACTTAGCTCAGCGGACCGCAATCTTTTTTTCAGTCGGACCCCCCCCCCCCCCCCCCGACCCACCCTTAGATAAAAACAAAAATAGTGCACCCTTCTTCTTTCTAATAATGTAATTAATAGTAATACCCATTTTCATGAGAGACAATCTAATTTAGAAGTAAACAAAGAGAACCGAGATTTTGTTGAATTCATTATTTTCAAATGAATTTGTTATGTTTAAACCAATTTTCATTAGAATCTTACAATTTTCGGTACTTACGTATTATCGGGACTACCAAACTGTTTATTACGTATTTTTGCTCTCGTCATTTTCGTTTAAACTAACCAAAATATCACAACTTAACCTAACCAATCATCAAGGGCGTACAATCATATTATATTATATCATATTATATTATATTATCCACAATGAATAAAATCGCTTAAAACGGAAAATGTGTTTTTCGTAGGTAGTCCCGATAATACTCGAATCTAGATGAAGACAAAGCACTGGATGTTTTTATCAATTACGGCGTGATTCTCTCATCCTTAACTTGTCCGAAATGTGACAGTGAGTGCCTAATACGAAAGGATCAGAAGATATTTAGGTGAAATAACCAATATTAACCCGTTAGGTTCATTGAATGCCCGGTTAGGTCAACTGAATGCCCAGTTAGGTCAACTGAATGCCCGGTTAGGTCAACTGAATGCCCAGTTAGGTCAACTGTACGCCCTTGATGATTGGTTAAGTTGTGATATTTTAGTTAGTTTAAACGAAAATGACGTTTGGTAGTCCAGATAATACGTAAGTACCCAATTTTCTTTCTGTTCAAAGTAAGAAAAGTTTAAATTAAACAAGATTCGGATCACCTGAAGATCAGGGCCCCCAGCCTTCTTTAGTTAGCTTTAGAAGGCTAACTAACGAAAATATCACGACTAACCTAACCAGTCGTCAAGGGCGTACAGTTGACCTAACGATTGGTTTGGTTAGGTCGTGATATTTTCGTTAGTTAGCCTTATAGGGCTAACTAAAGAAGGCTGGGGGCCCTGATCTTCAGATGATCCCAAGATTCAAATACTGATTCATTTTGATAATTAATTACTTTGTTAAAAACTGTAATGAAGGAATATTATTTATGATTATATTTGCCCTCAACCTAACTTTGATCTATTATGACTGAACAAAAAGTGCGCGAGTGTATGATTGGTTGATCTGTTTTTACGTCCTTCCTCCAACCGATGACACTGAGACGCGCGTGTGTATGTGTGTGTGTGTGTGTGTGTAATAAACACTCTCATACCCGTCAAGAAACAGTAGTTGAAAGAAATTAAACAGTAGAAGCAATTAAAAAAGAATATTTAAATTTACTGTATTTATTAAACGTCTCCGACGAGACTCTGAATCCGGTTTGCTCATTATGATGACTTCGAATAAATTTTACTCGGTGGAACCTGGATTTCAAATCACGTTAGTCTTTTCGTCTTTTCGTGTGTAATCCTAATGAACCTCTCAATTTGTTAACGTATAACTTAGAATACGCGTTTAAAATGTTAATATTTTCTCTGTTTATTGCTTTATATAATGGTGTTTCATCCCTTTTAAATAGAAATTAATATAAAAAAAAATCTCAAAAAATAATGAATTTAACACATAAAATTTAAAATTTCAATCTTTTCGGTAATTTAAATTATTTATTATAATTTCCAAATGCTAAACTATTTAAAAATGTAATTAAAGCCTATTTATTTCCTTAAACCAATAAAAATATGGGATCACTTGAAGATCAGGGACCCCAGCCTCAATTACCAAATGATATCTTCGAAAACTAACGAAAATATCTCAACTTAACCTAATCAATCGTCAAGGGCGTACAGTTGACCTAACCGGGCATTCAATTTAATTTATTATTATATTTGGTACTGTAAAGCAAAAAACAAGAATACATGGGAGCCCTCATCTTCAGGTGATCCAAAATGTATGTAGGACAAAAGCCCCCTAGAAAAAATAATAATAAGAATTTTGTTAATCATTATTTTTATTCTTTATTATTTACAGTTTATGAACACTTCTCTTGACATGTAAAATATTACATTTATTATATCATAAGACTGCGATAAGGAAGGCATTATAAGTATTATACAGTAGCACACATTAACGCTAATATTTACACAACCATAAAGAATTACATTAGAAAAGGATCATCATGCCTTATCTAGGCAAAGTCAGCTTTATAAGTATTATACAGTAGCACACATTAACACTTCCATTATAAATTTAGAGCTCGCTATTTTGCAGGAGCAAAAACTTATTTACACTACCCTAAAAATGAACATTATAAAAGGAACATCATACCATATCTAGGGAAAATCAAACAAATAAAGCACAATATTAAAAAGTTCATTAAGTGTTAAGGTTCATTTAAAGTTCATTTTACTTCCACCTAATGCTGTGACCTACACCATTCAGAAATTCCTCCAAGGTCTTCCTCTCATTCACATAGTCCAGACATAGGTTCTTCAAACGCTGTTGATGCTCCTTTGTGGCACGTTCCTAACCTAACCTAACCTAACAGTGATCAACTAGAGTGAATCAACATAGACAAAGATTATAATATTTGTTTAGGATTACTTCATAGCACACGAACAATAATATAAAAAATGGAGGCTTTTGTCCTACTTTGCACTTTAACTGAGGGGTTTTTGTCCAGAAGGCTTTTGTGTTCTGAGGGGCTTTTGTCCGGACCCCATCCAAAATATGTACTACATTTCAGTATATTAATACTTTGTACAAAAATGTCAACAAAATTCATAAATGTTGAATTGAAACTAAAAATATTTTCGGATCACCTGAAGATCAGGGCCCCCAGCCTTCGTTAGTTAGCCTTATAAGGCTAACTAACGAAAATATCACGACTTAACCTAACCAATCGTCAAGGGCGTACAGTTGACCTAATGATTGGTTAGGTTAAGTCGTGATGTTTTCGTTCGTTTGCCTTATAAGGCTAACTAACGAAGGTTGGGGGCCCCGATCTTCAGGTGATCCATATTTTCTTGATTAAAATTAAAAATATTTTATTGAAAAAAGTGTTCTGAACATTTTTTTTTTTTTTTATGTAAATCTACAAAATGCCAATCTTAGTGTACCGAACATTTTAGGTTATAAAAAAAACAAAGTTCTTTATAATATCTCTTAAATTAACTTTAATCTAATTATCTTTCATGAATTTGAGGCCCTCCCAGGAAGAAGTGGCCAAGCTACAATAGTAAAAAAAAAAGTCAGAAAATGCTTTATAAAGTTGTAACAAATTTGAAAAGTGGAGTAACTTTTTAACTTTTTAATTTTTTAACATATTTCCTCGAAATACCTTCAAAAGTTCAAAAGATAGGCCCAAGCTAGATCGGCCTTAGGCCAAAGCTACCCAAACTTTACCCATCACCTCTCGAATAGAAGACGAGGGCACAAACCACTACACTACAATGGGATAAAAGCTAATACAACCTGTCATACATTTGAACAACCGAGGAAACGCATAACGCATTCGCGTCCAGAGGTATGTGTTAAACCTCCCACACTCGAGGTAATCACTAGAATTACATTCAAATTATCTGGTGCAACGCTGGACTCCTATAGATGGGAATGTAGTAGCTACTAGCTAGCGTCCTCACCTATGCAAGAGGTCAAGTGGTGGTGCGTTCGAGCTTTGGTGGGGGACAAGTTTTGCATATATATATATCGGCTATTGATTGGTGGCGCGGAAAACGCAGTTTAATAATAAACAAGAACACCAGAGAAAATACAAACATCCTTCAAGGTTTAATAGTACCAACGTTTCGGAATGCACTAATTCCATCTTCAGGGCTAAAACAATAAAATGCCAAATTGTTTAGCCCTGAAGATGGAATTAGTGCATTCCGAAACGTTGGTACTATTAAACCTTGAAGGATGTTTGTATTTTCTCTGGTGTTCCTGTTTATTATATATAGATATATATATATATATATATATATATATATATATATATATATATATATATATATATACACCCGGGCAACCTATTGGTAAGATACGAGGGTGCTGAGCTGAAGATCGTAGAATCGATTCCCAGCTGCAACTTTGTGATTTCACACTTCCTAGGAGGGTCGTGGTTCGGATTTCACATTAAGCTGTAGATCCAAGGTGGGGTGACGAGCATCTTAACCATTAAACTTAAAAAAGTATCGTGCACAGTACTTATATAAAACTATAAATTATAATTATTGCGGTTAACCAACACTAACTACAATTAATTTACCAACACTATTAGAATTACGTTTCTATTTTCCCACGACAGGTGGAGATAAACCCTACTCTGTACTGCGCGTTTACTTCAGTCTGTGTGTTATCAAGTCATAAGATTAACTTAACTCAAGTAATGCTTGGGCACTGAGTGATAACGCGCGCACACCCACCCACCCACACCCATTCCCTGACGAGGTGTAGCTTTGAATACACGAAAGGCCTTGGAATCGTTTTTTCTTTTTCCTTGTGGGTTTGCAGCACCCATATATATACCAGGGTGGGCGGAAAGTAGCTCCCTATTTTGGATTGGTAAAAAAATACGTATATTATCCATTTATTTCAGAAGAAATAATATGAAAAGGTAGGCATACATGGTAGGTTTTCTCTAAAATTCAATGTGGGCTCCAACCTTTCCACCAGCTTCTGGAGCCGCCAGGAATGCGTCCACTGACTTTAGCAGGAACTCCGGCGGGATGGAGGACATGACTTCCCGAATTCGGTCCTCCAGTTCTTCCAATGTCTCGGTTTGGTGCGGTAGACTTCTTCCTTTACCCACCCCCAAAGAAAGAAGTCGCACGGTGTCAAGTCGGGGCTCCTGGCTGGCCATTGATGTGGACCACGACGACCCATCCAACGCCCAGGGAAGTGAGCATCCAGCCACTCATGGACAACAAGAGCGAAGTGCGGAGGGGCGCCATCTTGCATAAATATCAGATCGTCGATGTTCTCCCATGTGCTGACAACCGGCCAGACCTCGTTTCGCAACATAGCAAGGTACGCTCAGCATTCATGGTGTTGCGCAGGAGGAACGGGCCCACAACCTGATCTGAGGTCATACCACACCACACCGTTACACTGAACCGATTCTGCCGTTTTTCAGCGGTAACCGTGCGACTTCTTTCTTTGGGGGTGGGTAAAGGAAGAAGTCTACCGCACCAAACCGAGGACATTGGAAGAACTGGAGGACGAATTCGGGAAGTCAGTCCTCCATCCCGCCGGAGTTCCTGCTAAAGTCAGTGGACGCCATTCCTGGGCGGCTCCAGAAGCTGGTGGAAAGAGTTGGAGCCCACATTGAATTTTAGAGAAAAACCTACCATGTATGCCTACCTTTTCATATTATTTTTTCTGAAATAAATGAAAATATACGTATTTTTTTACCAATCCAAAATAGGGAGCTACTTTCCGCCCACCCTGTACATATATATATTATATATATATATATATATATATTATATACACACGAACGATTCGTTACTATGACAACAAATCAATCCAGTTTATAAACTACAACGACTGTTAGGAGATACAATTAAGTTCATATACAGAGTGGTTCAAAAGTCCATGGCTAATTTGTTTTTCGGATCACCTCAAGATCAGGGTCCCCAGCCTTCTTTAGTTAGCTTTATAAGGCTAACTAACGAAAATATCACGACCTAACCTAACCAATCGTCAAGGGCGTACAGTTGACCAAACGATTAGTTAGGTTAGGTCATGGTATTTTCGTTAGTTAGCCTTATAAGGCTAACTAAAGAAGGCTGGGGGCTCTGATTTTCAGGTGACCCTGTTTTTCTTATATCTTTGCAGGAAAAGTTAACTACATGACGGAACTTACTTTTTTGAAAGACCATCAGTGATTAAATTTTTGAGCTGCTGAACTTTTGAGTGTTTTGTTTGTAAAATGACAGATGGGAGAACATTCAATTTTGCAGCGGTTCAAGATGGCCATTTTAATAGGTTCTTGCCTCAATGATTCTCGTTGAACGCGAATAACAATGTTATTTCAATGTCCGCAGTAGTATAGCCGCAAAAGGGGAGAGTGCAAGAATGTTGCAGGTATTATGTAATGTTGCAAAGGGGGTGGGATTGTTGAAAAGGGGGGTTGTTGCAAAGGGGGTGGGGGGAAACTTGGAGGCGGCGTTATCCCCCAAGAGAAAGGAGGAGGAGGAGAGAAAGGAGGAGAGGTGTTCACCTGGCAGGAGCCAAGTGCACATTAAGACTTCAGCCGAGTTGGCGTTGTTTTATAGGCTCCTAATCAGCCAGTTGGCGTAAATGGCTGAGTTGCCAGATACCGCGATACCATTGATACATTATTATAGACTCTAATCAGCCAGTTGCTGTAAATGGTTGTCAGATACTCTTTTAGCAGTTATTGTATACATATTATTATTATATACGTCTAATCAGCCAAGGGGGGAGAGGTACACATGCAGGAGGTACACATGCAGGAGGCACACACATAGCACACATGCAGGAGGTACACATGCAGTAGTTACACATGCAGGAGAGAGAGAGCTGAAGGAGGGAGAGAGACGCCTGTAGGAGAGAGAGAGAGAGAGAGAGAGAGAGCTGAAGGAGGGAGAGAGACGCCTGTAGGAGAGAGGAGAGACGCCTGAAGGAGAGAGAGAGAGAGAGAGTAGTTGCCTTTAAGGCATATTATTTTCGTTTTCCTAACCTAAGAGGCCACTAAGGGGTTACCAAAGGGCCAAAAAAAGGACCAGAGGTCCTTTGCTCGGCTGGAGCCGAGCTGGGAATGAGTCTTCACCAGCTTCTCGATCTTTTATAAGCCTCTATCTGGCTGAGTTGCCAGATCACGCCTTGTATTGGGGTGCTGAGTTGCCAGATCGCACCATGTATTCTAATAAGCATTGTGTACCACAATATGGTAGATGAATTAAATAATTACACACTTAATTGAAATATAGATGTTTATAGTGTTTTACAATAGATGTATATAGTGGATTATATGAAAAATATAACATTAACTTGAGCTTCCTTGAAGTTGAACTTATCGAAACAAATAACGTAGTTATCCATAATTCAACCAACCATAGAAAACAGAATTATAGATATATATATATATATATATATATATATTAAGCATTGTGTACCACAATATGGTAGATGAATTAAATAATTACACACTTAATTGAAATATAGATGTATTTATAGTGGATTATATGCAAAATATAACATTAACTTGAGCTTCCTTGAAGTTGAACTTATCGAAACAAATAACGTAGTTATCCATAATTCAACCAACCATAGAAAACAGAATTATAGAAATATATATATATATATATATATATATATATATATATATATATATATATATTAAGCATTGTGTACCACAATATGGTAGATGAATTAAATAATTACACACTTAATTGAAATATAGATGTATATAGTGTTTTACAATAGATGTATATAGTGGATTATATGCAAAATATAACATTAACTTGAGCTTCCTTGAAGTTGAACTTATCGAAACAAATAACGTAGTTATCCATAATTCAACCAACCATAGAAAACAGAATATATATATATATATATATATATATATATATATTAAGCATTGTGTACCACAATATGGTAGATGAATTAAATAATTACACACTTAATTGAAATATAGATGTATATAGTGTTTTACAATAGATGTATATAGTGGATTATATGCAAAATATAACATTAACTTGAGCTTCCTTGAAGTTGAACTTATCGAAACAAATAACGTAGTTATCCATAATTCAACCAACCATAGAAAACAGAATTATAGAATATATATATAATATATATATATATTATGAAAATCATACCAAACGTATATTATTTTAAACTATACGTAAACCACAATATATATATATATATAGTTAATCAGTTGGAAGAATCAAACATATAAAATAACAATATGTTTATATAGATATTCAAATGGAAGATTCAAAGACGGAACAAATAACGTAGTTATCCAACCAACCATAGAAAACAGAATTATAGAACGATGCAATTCGAAACACATGAGCTTCATCCCTGCGAAGAAAATTGAAAAACGAAATTTAAAGAAACGAAGAAAGTTGGAAATACCCAAAACATAATCCGATAGAGGAAAGGATTTCCGAGAATCTGCCCAACTCGGTCGACCATATTTTACCTTTCTACGAGTCAAATCAAACAAAACCTCACCTCACTCCTTGTTTTCAGCATTCATTCATTTCACGTGTTTTATTGTGAATTTCATCCCATATATATATATATATATATATATATATATATATACCCTTTGGATAACCTTTGGTTAGCTTCCGCCCGAATTGTTCATTCTGACGAAGGTCAAGCTTTCCACTCCACCTTAGACCTACAGTTTAACGTGGAACCATCAACAGCCCAGCGTCTTAACCACTAGGACACGTAGGGTACCCATTTATCTGCCAACCACTTTCTTTTATTATGTGTAATGACCACCTTAGACCTACAGTTTAACGTGGAACCATCAACAGCCCAGCGTCTTAACCACTAGGACACGTAGGGCACCCATTTATCTGCCAACCACTTTCTTTTATTATGTGTAATGACCACCTTAGACCTACAGTTTAACGTGGAACCATCAACAGCCCCAGCGTCTTAACCACTAGGACACGTAGGGCACCCATTTATCTGCCAACCACTTTCTTTTATTATGTGTAATGACCACCTTAGACCTACAGTTTAACGTGGAACCATCAACAGCCCCAGCGTCTTAACCACTAGGACACGTAGGGCACCCATTTATCTGCCAACCACTTTCTTTTATTATGTGTAATGACCACCTTAGACCTACAGTTTAACGTGGAACCATCAACAGCCCCAGCGTCTTAACCACTAGGACACGTAGGGTACCCATTTATCTGCCAACCACTTTCTTTTATTATGTGGAATGACCACCTTAGACCTACAGTTTAACTCCGAACCATCAACAGCCCCGCGTCTTAACCACTAGGACACGTAGGGTGCCCATTTATCTGCCAACCACTTTATTTTATTATGTGTAATGACCACCTTAGACCTACAGTTTAACGTTGAAACCGAATGTTATTTTTAAAATATAATTATGATATATTTCTTTATACCCTCTCGATTACATTAGTGACTAATGATGCGGGAAATTGAGTAAATGGAAATATTATTTTCTCGAAAACTATGGGTGATAGAAAACTTCTGAAACCATATTTGGAATCAATATCAAAAGTTCTATACGAATCACCAAATAATTTTCAAAGGAGAATAAGAGCATTAATTCTATTAGTGAAAATATAAAGATGCAATTACTCGTCCGTACCCGTTATAGCGGAATGGTACACGTCATAGCTCCACCCAGCTACATCGGCAGCCAATCACGACGAACATCTGGTCTTTTGGGCGGAGCTTGGCGAATGTGCATATAAAAGGGGATATTTTCAGTTGGGAGTAACAGTAGCTATTTTCGCATCAGTGAATAATCATTCCTCAACCATGGACCTGTACGTCTCCCCAGATTTGTATGAAGAAAGTGATACTGCAGCATTAACCGCAATTAGTCTTTTCAATGCGATTGATTGTGGCGAATTATTTTCGACGCAAACCGTAGAAGATATTTGCAGTGACGCTCCTTACAATCCGACGCAAGGGACTACCATAGAAATGTAAGTGTCCATAATTCGATTTTATATATATACGGAGAGTTGTAGTATTTCGTCAAATAGATACTAGTCAAAAATGTCAATCAATGTTATTTCCCCATCATGCTAAAATCGAAATTGGTAATCGAATCAAAGATATCTTCACATAATGGGGATCTGTCTGTATACTCTGTATATGTTTTAAAAGCATTATTCCTTTAAGGTCCGATGAGGATTTGACACGTGTTATACAATCTTTTGAAGAACCTCGGAATATGGATGATATACTGATCAGTCAGCAGTGTCACACATCCTCCACCATGGACCTGTACGTCTCCCCAGACTTGTATGAAGAACGTGATACTGCAGCATTAACCACAATTAGTCTTTTCAATGCGATTGATTGTGGCGAATTATTATTTTCAACGCAAACCGTAGAAGATATTTGCAGTGACGCTCCTTACAACCCGACGCAAGGGACTACCATAGAAATGTAAGTGTCTATAATTAGAATTTTATATATATATGGAGAGTTGTAGTATCTCGTCAAATAGATACTCGCCAAAAATGTCAATCAGTGTTATTTCCCCATTATGCTAAAATCGAAATTTTTATGGCGTTCACTCCTCGAACCAAAGATATCTTCACATAATGGGGATCTGTCTGTCTGTATACTCTGTATATGTTTTAAAAGCATTATTCCTTTAAGGTCCGATGAGGATTTGACACGAGTTATACAATCTTTTGAAGAATCTCGGAATAGGGAGGGTATACTGATCAGTCAACAATGTCACACCGAAATAATGTAAGTGTTTTTCGATCTTTTTGGGATAAGAAGACACAATATATTTTCATAAATTTATTAAATGAAAGAAATCAGTACAATAAACGAATATACCGTTACAAATATACGAACAAAAACATTATAATATACAACGAGTACGTACAATTGGAAAACGGTTTTTTATCTGTCTGCATACCATTTCATCGTTTCGGTGAGTGTGACACGGGTCAAATAAATTTAAAAAATTTATAAATTCTTTATCATTTGACATATGCATGAGAAATGAGACACAGTACATTCCGCAAACATTAGTAAAATATCCCTGCATACGAAATGGGTTCCATACAACTTCGGGAATATGTAACTGAGCGAGAAATTTTACAATAATAGGGTCACTCCAGGGTTGAGTACCGAGTGAATCAAAATAGTACAGGCGCTGTCTATTTTTAAAATAGACAGCGATCCAGTGAATCCCTTCATTACCGATGATGTCTGTGTTCACAATAAGACTACCGCATTCTCGCGTACTTGGCAAACTCAATGTTTCATTCTTCGCAAACACGCCGATAAATTTGGAACGTGTGACTCGCTCCATTACTTTCTGAAGTGTATTAGCATCCATTTTAAAAGTCAGTGATAACGCTTCTAAATCTATCTACTTCTATTAGGGCTTGCGATTCGAGATATACTAGTACACTAATAGGAGCGTCTATAGGCTTGGCGAATTCCAGCCGCACTGAGATGTTACCGCTCTGCTGTGGTGTTAAATGGGTATTTACGCTAGCAGATAAGTCAGGTGTAATGTCAAACGGATAAAGGTTAAATTGATCAATGAATTCTTCCTGCGTTACCCCATTACCAAGCTCATCACAATCACCTGCAATATGGGTCAGATTACTATAGGCTCTGGCACAAAGAGGTAACACAGCGTCTGATGAATAGTCCGTACCCATTGTTCCACCCAAAGCAGTGCCATTAACGTATAGAGTTATATTTTTAAGTCCGAAATTCTCGAATTTAAAGGCACTCTTTTTATATTTTCCATTCACCGAAGCGTGGTCCTGCATGCCGATTAATATCCTTTTAGGAAGATTTCCCAGGGCAATGTTTTCTATCTGCTTCGATGCCAACCCTGCAGGAACCGTATATAGTTTGATCTGCACTCTGTTAATAGGATATTTCACTGTAGCGTTTAGTAAATTTTTCTCAATTTCTAGTTGTTTTGGTGAACTTAATTTCACTCGCCGTACGCGGAGGTATGTGTCCATAATGTGAACCACAACGGACTTTGCACCCTCTTCTTGATTCGCATCCAGATTTAAGCAGATCTCAGGACTCGTGCGGGTGAGCTTTATTTTCATATCCACCCCGTTCACAAGCAACTTCTCCTGGAAAGTGAAATCTGTGTGCAACCGTCCAAAACACTCGTATATTTTCTTTTTAGAATTTTTAAATTTGTCCTTTATACTATTTTCATCTTTAGTTTGATAATATCCCTCCGCACTTAAAAAGGTAGCCTTCGCTTCTTTGGAAAAGTTGAGGACATTTTCCAAATAGGCTCGTAGATGATAGTACCCCGTGCCTGCCGATATGTTGGTCTGATTTAAATATACGTCACACTGGTTGAATATGGCGTGCAGAAAGTTTGTTTCAGGGTATACAGCATATTTGTCATCGCAGGCCGTTCCATCAGAATGGGCTATACGTAGCTTAGCGTACATGTGCACACAGCTTGGATCAAAAAAGTAAGGACCTGAGCTGGGTATCACGAATTCTATAGGTGCACTCGGTGAACTAATTGTGTTTAAAGGGTTAATTGTAATAAAGTCACTGTGCTCAATAGAAACTTGGGTTGGCGGGAGCTCAAAAAAGGACAGCTCCGATTTACAGCATTGTGAACTACATGGGTGGATGAAGCGTGCCATGGCGAAATAGTGACTCCTCTCTCGACAAGTGGTAAACAAACTATGATTCATGAGATCAATATCCTTAGCTTATATCAGTCAAAAAAGTGGTCAACCATAGGTTTCATTCGCTTACAGCATTTTTTTTTGATAGCCTTTTACGTTTAATACCACGTGACCCCTTCTTCTTCCGGGGAGCCCTCTTCTTCTTCCCGCCACCACGCATTTTTCTCTTTGCATCTTTGATGATTTCGTTCCGTGTACGCTTTAAATGTTTTTTTAGAGCTTCTTTAGGTTTAGCCCCGGCCAATATGTCTTCTGCAGTGTTAAGGCCTGATTGTAGCGCTTTCCTTCCAAGGTATCTGGCACCCCTCTTCAGCAAAGGAACAGCCGTACGTAGTATGGATGAAAAAATGGATCCAAGTCCACTACCGCGCTGGTATCGCATCCCTCGATAGACGGTGAAAGGCTTTCTATCCATTATAACTCAGTGCGTCGAAAGTGTAGCTTCACTGTTAAGCTCCCGTTACCGAATGGGAAGTTTTCGCCCTCAATCGTTCTTATATATATTGTGATATTGGTTATTAAATTAGTTGCGACATTCACATAATGGGGCCTGTCATATGTAATACTCAAACTCCTTCCTCTATGGTTGGGGATGTGAGCAATGCGCAGCAGGCGTGCCTGGGTATCCCCAACAAACTGGTGCTCCACTATATTACTGTAAATATAGCACATGTCTGGGGACCTTTCAGCCAATTTCTCCATCTTCAATTGATACATTAATCTGGACAAGTTATACTGTGTCTCGTGAAATGTGTCTCTTTGGAAGGCTGCGCTATATCGGCCGTTGGTTAGAATTTTGAACTTTCTATGTTCTTTAAGACGTCTGTTAGTCTTTGATTTTAGGATTAGTGTATGTGCAGGGTTGTTTACGATTTCATATACTAAATCATTCGTAAGGTTTGAGTTTCTTAAACTCACGTTTAAGCCTCTCACAACATCCTCGGCCGAACCATATTGACCCGGCCCTAGTCTTACTTCTGTACTGTAATACCGTGTAATCTTAGTCCGAGCGATGCGCATAGTTTCATCCATAGCTACCCCAGCTTTTTCACACTCGTCAATGTCTCTAAGAATCGTAAAAACGGTTTCTTTATGTTCAATATTTAAAAAGACGGTGTCCAGCTGAATTTCGCATATCCCCACCTCATACGAATCACGACCCAATTCAATGTGCCCATGGAGTTCTGTTACAAAGTTGGCTAGCGTGTTGTTAGGGTGTACAGACAGGGACGAGGAGGACGGGAGTGTGACGTAGAAATGGTTAGGAGCCATGTTGCATACTATTTAAGCTTCATTATTGCATCAGCTTTTATATAGGTGTTGAAGCTTTCTGGGTACCCTAGCCATTTCACCAGGTACATTTTTCTCCTTCCTGAACCTTTGCTTCCTAAAATTTTCTCAATTTTAAACACATTTTTTTCTAAATTAAACGCAACTTTCTGCAATTCCTCGCGGTAAAAGCCTCCTGAGATTTCTTCCCCATTCAAATCTTCAATGTAATACATCATTATTACACCTTTAGGTCTCACAGCCCTAACTTTAAAAATCTCGCGTGTCCATCCTTGCTCAAAACCCTTTGCGAATTTATTCCCCGAACGCGACAGCCTTACATAATCATTGATTTTGAAGCGCACAGAGTGTGGTGGTGGTGGTGGTGGTGGTGATCCATCTCTTCTCGGGAGCGTACCTCTTTCTAAAACTTCGTTAGGTGTTGCCCCAATCGTGCGATGGTGTGAGCGGTTGTAGGATGATGCCAATGATTCCAGAATGTCTAGAAATCTGTATGTGTTTTTATGTGTAAAATAACGGTGCATGCGTTCCTTTATGGTGCGCTGAACTCTTTCAGCTAAAGAAGCCTTATGTATAGAATTGGTTGTGTAATAGCTGATATTAAACTCTGTCAACATATTCTGAAAAGCACGGCCTATAAACTCCTTCCCCATATCCGTACAAAAATAGCCAGGAACCCTGTTTTCTTTTAACATTAGCGTTTTGGTGGCTTTAGCAACTGTTTCAGGTGATTTATTTTTCAGAGGAACTAGCCACAGATATCTAGAGAACACGTCTATTATGAATAGAATGTAGCGGTAACCATCGTTATACACAGAATATCTTTGCATGTCTGTTAAATCTGCTTGCCAAATAGAATCAATCGAGGAAGCCGTTGTCTTGGCTGTTTTAAACCTTTTTCTCACAGGCTTATGAAGCGTATAAGCGTCCTGCTCCCTCAAAAATCTTTCAACATCTTTTTTTCCTACTCCGTAAACACTTCTGTACAGTCTATCTACGCCGCCGTAAGAGGATGGGGTAGAAATGTCATAATAGCGTTTAGTTAATACGTTAGCCATTTGCGTATTTTAGAGGCACGTGGGTAGGGTTGGTTTAACCTCTTCTTGCTCCTCTTCAAAGGTGTTACCGCCGGGGGTGACGGCGCCTTCAATTGTGTCACAGGCGTTGCATGTTCCAAGTCTTTTAACCTGTTCAGATTTCCTATCAACGTTTTAGGGACATTTATTTGTTGTAGTCTTGCTTTAATATGCTTCCATCCTGATGGTGATGGCCTATCCCACTTTCTCACCAGATCATGGACAATGTCTACGATATTCGATCCCTGTACCTTTGATCCTTCCACAATGATCTCCCCTGTATCGGTCCATTGTATGGCGGGATCCTCATTCAATAGATTATAAAGACTTAAGCCTTTACTCCTCAATGTAAGTGGGAGGGTATTTTTTAATACATGTTCGATATGTTGTGTGGCTAATCTTTTTGGTTGGTCAGCTGTGTCGTCGGGTACAGATCCTATGTCGCCATCGTCCCCCGTGCTGTGCCTAATAACCACAGGAATCTCTGTAGGGCTCTTATAATTTTCGTACTCGTGAAGAAATTTCTGCAGAGCTTCTTGGTATAAGATTCTTTTCTCATCAGGTGTTTTTTCACTGTTTAATAGGGCTAACAATTCGCTTTCCATTCTTTTAAGTCTGCTTTTACGGGGATCTAGATACGTGTCTGGATTCCTTTGCAGTGAGGCGTACACCTCGTGGGGAATCACTACCACTTTCTTCATTATATTAATCTAGTCAGTAAAGGACCCAAAACTGAAAATAAGATGGGGAGAAATGACCCTCCTGTTTGTACAATAATTCGTTTTTTCTTCGCTACAGTTTGGCTTTTACGAGCGAGTGCACGTATTATGTTCTTGTAGCGGCGTAGGCGAGCCTTCTGATGGGTTTTCATTGATACATTGCAATTTATAACGTTAAGACAGATTTCACAGATGCATTTTAAAAAGTCGGCATCGATATTTTTAATAAACATCTGCTGCATTGCCCGGGCAGTCGATGATAGATTTTTATTAATTCACGGTATTTCTTTAGTCTCTTTGTCATTCTGGAATATACACCGTTTCAGGCTCGTTTGGAAATATATTCGTTCGCAGAAGCACTCTAAACGTGTTTCGCGGATGAAGGTCGCAAAGCAAATATCCGTAACGCGTGCTTGTAGCTTCTTTATAAACTTCCAAAAACTCCTTACGCTGATTCGGGAACATTTGATTGGCTAATACCCCAATTTGTGATACATCTCTACGTTGCGCGAATAAGACTAGATATTGCGTATTTAACGACACATCGCGCATGTATCTATTTTTGAAAAATAGATTCTGATTGATGAAGAACACGCTTATGTTAAGATGGTGGGAGAATACTGTAAATGTCTCGGCAAACGTTTTATCCATCTCCAACATGAGATCGTCAATTACAATGATTGTATGTTCATTTCCCTTTAACGAATTAACGTCATATACGCCTTTGTGGAACAAAATATCATCTTGGTACTCGTTGAACACTGATTGATACGTCGAATAGCACCATATAACTTTATGCACAAATTTCGAGAACATCTCCCCCTTTTCTTTAATGATTTTAAGCATAAACACAGTTTTACCACATCCTGTAGGTCCAGATATAATACATGTGGATGGGCTCGTGAATCTGAATTTTTCTACAGAGTCCATTTCTAACACGTCACACTCCTAAGTGAGTCATTTACAAAATATTACAAATTTTGAGTGCTGATCCTTATATTTCTTCTCCCACAGAACCGTGAATGACGATGAGGTAGAGCAGCCCATCATTACGGATGACCTCGACGACAGTGTAGTTGTGATCTCCTCCCCTGAACCCTCACCAGCGATACCGGTAACACGTCCAAGCGGAGGTATGAGATATCCACGTCAGGTATAAAGCGACCGAAATACGCGTCTGTTGCAGCGGTAATAGATCCCCAACCCTCAACCTCTTACGCAACAACAACCCCAGCAGCACCTAATATATCCCCTTATTCATCCGCCGCCCCCCGTTCTGTTAAGTCTACATAATAGAGCCCCAACCATCAACCTCCTACGCAACAGGGCCCCCATCAGCAGCACCTAATATATCCACTAATTCCGCCCCCCGTTCTGTTGAGGATGGTATAACGCTGGAATTGGTGCGATCCGCACCCCCACCCCAGCCTTGACTAGAAATCGGTATAGAGTCAGGGTCGACCCTAGAGTCATGTATAGCAATGGTATTGAGCGCGGACTACGCCGGGTTGTAGAGCGTATTATAGAGTTTGCTCTTCAGAATCGTGACGAGCGTGAAGTCAGGACGAGTCTGTCCTTTGGATTCGGGTCAGATGACGGTGATGTAGACGATTATTGGGTGATAGTGCCATTTAGACGTTTGGCCGCTGAAGATGTAGAATATATATTAGGGCGTATAATGCAAGCCGCCCAAAGTAGTATAGCCTTCAATATGGAAACTTCACGGTAAAATTGACCATGTATACCGTGTTGCGGGTCATAGTGCCATACCGTATACTCTTAACTTCAATTCTCAAGCTATTTATAGACGGCATATAAACGTCGATCGTGGTTGCGGCTTTATAGCAGTACTCTTAGCACGTATGTTTACTGTACAAAATACACGAACTCAAAAAATTTGGTTGCCTACAGTCGTGGAGCATGCCCGTAAACTAGCTGTAGACTGTGAACTTGAATTTGACTGTAATATGGGTCCTGAAGAGCTGAGAAGGGTAGAACAGGAAATGAATGTCCGCATAGTTGTGTTTGGGTTGGATGATCGTCGTAGGACTGTGTATGTTTTTAAAAGCTGTGTGAGAGATCGTACAAGGCCCCTACTTATTTTAGGATTGTCAGGGACAACGTATCTCCCCATCCGTATATAAGGTGGCTTTACGCGAGTTATGACAAAAGTCGAAAATATGGGAGACATCATGATTTGTGTAAGGGGTGCCTCGAGTTTGCGGATGATATAGTGAGACATTGTAAAGAATGTCACATGGTATGTGAGCAGTGTAAAAGCACCAAATGTGAAAGCCGTGAAGTTGAAGCTGAGAAGAGAGACTGTGATGTGTGTAGACGCACATTTTTCAATAATAGCTGTTTTGATTTCCATAAATCAATTGGCACGTGCAGGAAAATGAGAATCTGTGAATGTGGTATGTTTCACACAATGGATAATTGGGGAAAATTTAAGCACAAGTGTGACGTAATTCACTGTCCTACATGCCAGGAAGAATATAAGGCGGATGGAGTAAAGCATGTATGTTATATGAAAGATGCTAAGCCTAAAAATAACCCCTGTATAACTGTATACTACGATATAGAAACATATACGAACGCTGAAACCAAAGAGGTAATTCCACATTTACTTGTGAGCCAGACTATCTGTGATGAGTGTATGGATATCGAATGTGACGAGTGCCCCAAATGTGGTAAACGGACAAACGTTTTTAAAACGAATGTCAGCGATAGTCCTGTGAAACTATTTGTGTCCTATATTGTCAAGTTAGCCGACAAGTTCAAAAAAATGACTGTGTATATTCTCGCCCATAACGGGGCAAAGTTTGACACGCAGTTCCTTTATAAGGAGTTGCTTGAACACGAATCCTCTGAGATATTTACAGGTGATCCATTGAAAAGAGGCAACAAATTAATACAGATGCAGATAAGAGGCAATGTACAATTTAAAGATACTTTATTATTCACCCTTGTAAATTAGCAAAGCTACCCAAGGTGATGGGAGTAGCAGCTGAAGTTTCCAAAGGATACTTCCCATACACTTTCCTCACCAGCGAGACTTTAAACTACGTAGGCCCACCACCCACCAAACATTATTTTGACTGTATGGATGAACGTGAAGACTTTGATCGATACTACGACAGTTTTAATGAAAGTAACCCTTATAATATAGCTGATGAATGTGAGCGTTATTGCGTGAATGATGTGCGCGTGCTTAGAGTATGTTTCCAGGCCTTTAGAAGGATGTACATAGCCCGTTTCAAATGCGATCCACTGCAAGTCGCAACCACCATCGCATCATTATGTTTTACGGTGTTCAAGAATAACTTCATGCCGAAAGACACCTTAGCCATTATTCACCGAAACAATCCCCGCAGTTACGGGCACAAGGCTATTTACTGGCTCATACACCTACAGCAACAGACAGGTGTATACATAAAGCACGCCCGCAACACGGGTGAAGTACCCATTAAGATTAATGGACGTGTTTTTTGGGTTGATGGGTTAAGTGAAAACCGTGTCACTGGTGTGAAGACTGTGTACTCCTTTAACGGTTGCTGGTGGCATGGATGCCCCCGTCCTGAGTGCGGAGTCACCGGAGATATCAACGGTAGGTCTCCTGCCGACTGTCTTGCATCGACCCGCACCCGCGATCAACTTATAGGATCACAGTTCACTCACAAAGTCTTGTGGGAGCATGAATATGATGCACGGATGGAGACAGACGAGGTGTACCGTGAGAAAATAAAAGCGATCAAGCGTTCAATGGTGCTGGATCCTCTCAAATGTGGTGATAGCTTGTTTGGAGGACGTACAAATCCTTTCAGACTATACTTCCCACCTACGGAGGGCGTGAAGCTCCATTACTACGATTTCTGTTCTTTATACCCATACGTGATGAAGAGCAATCCGTACCCCGTGGGCGCTCCTGAGAAACTGGTGGGGCCTAGCCTACCATCCATCAATGAATTTTCAAAAAATTTGAATGATCGTTACTTTGGGATCTCTTTCGTAGACGTACTCCCCCCACGCAATTTATGGATGCCGATCTTACCTGTCGTTATCGACAAGCTCATGTTTCCCCTGTGCGTGAAGTGCGCGGAAGAGGATAACGGCGAATGTAACCATATACCCCACCAGCGTAAGATCAGAGGCGTATATACAAGTCCTGAGTTGGCCCTAGCCGTGCGCCATGGTTATAGAAAACTGAAGATACATGAGGTGTGGAGGTTTCAGAAGCTACCCAACCTTTTCACACCATATATAAACACCTTTTTGAAGGATAAGGTTGAGGCATCAGGGTATCCGCGAGGAGTTGATACCGAAGATGAAAAGTCTGCCTATATTCAACGTTACCGCGACCGCGAAGGTATACAACTTGATCGTGTCCAAATTGTAAAGAATCCTGGCAAGCGCTTTAGTGCAAAGTTGTGTCTAAACAGTCTATGGGGAAAATTTGCGCAGAATACCGGCAGAGGGAGCAT
The DNA here is from genome assembly GCA_023014485.1 of Bathynomus jamesi. Classification (NCBI taxonomy): domain Eukaryota; kingdom Metazoa; phylum Arthropoda; class Malacostraca; order Isopoda; family Cirolanidae; genus Bathynomus; species Bathynomus jamesi. The sequence goes on along the minus strand of JAJOZX010003315.1, from coordinate 116,106 downwards.
TCATTTGGCACAAAGTTATAGCGATGTCTGGGATTATGCCAATGCCCCCGATAAAGAGGTCATCGAGATCGTAAATGTAGGTAATACTTACGTAATAAAGTACAACAACACTGAATTTGCCACAGATACCTCAAGGGTTACAAACATACCTGTGGCCAGCTTCACAACAGCCTACGCCCGTATAAAACTTTGGGGTCTATTGCATTCTCTTGGGCGGAGAGTATTGTATGCCGATACAGATATCGTGATATTCACAGAGGGAGGGTGAATACATGCCCACTATTGGGGAGTTCCTCGGCGAGCTCACTGATGAGATCAAGGATGAGTATGGGGACAACGCATACGCCGACTCTTTTGCCTCAACAGGACCTAAGACTTATGGGGTACGGGTCAGGGTGGGGGATGAAATGAAATATATCGTGAAGGCAAAGGGTATTACGCTCAACCATGCGAATCGGGAGGTTGTTAACTTTGAGTCGTTGAAGGATCTAGTATGTTTGGATGAACAACCTCCCCAACTAATTGTAGGCACCCACAATTTTCGGGCGCAGAAGCTGGGGGGCGTGAAGGAACTTAGGGGTACGATTGTGCCGTAACACCTATAGGAAACGTTACCAGTTACCTGGTACCTATGATACCGTACCCTTTGGATACCAATGATGCTTCTAACTCACACGTCTTGTATATAATCGTATCTATTTGTAAATATATATATATATATAACTTGAATATCTCGTTTATTAAATCGTATTTGTAAATATATATAACTTGAATATCTCGTTTATTAAATAAATCATGTTTCAAATAGCGTTTCAATTTCTCCTTTGTGTGTGTGTGTGTGTGTGTGTGTGGTGTGTGTGTGTGTGTGTGTGTGTAGGTGAAAGTTCTAAGTTCCGCCCACTGTAAGACCGTGAGTCATGCTACTATCTGGGAATCCCTGCGTGGTCAGTCGACCGCAGTAAGCCCGAGAGATCAGACTGTATTCAGATCAGACGTGTATTCAAATGGCTACCTTTAATATTGCTTGTACAACGTTTACGAAATGGTATTCAGTAAAGTGCCAGGATGTGGTGGATACCGAAAAACTTCCTATTCATCCCTCCTATGCCTCTTTTAAAAACACATTGGATTGTGCGAAGTTCCAAGATGTACAAATACTCTACGGATGTTTCTGGTGAGACCGTTGAAGGCTTTCGTTGCACAGACGATGTGCTGAAGTATACTGCAGAGCTAAACTTTATAAAGTGTCACATACACCGTGAAGTAAAAGAAACGACGCGTGCAGAAGAGAAGCAGCAGGTATGGATAATGAGTCTTGCTGATGGGTGGTGTGACAAGCGGTATTACGTCATGCTACACCATGTCGATTACTCATACCCTACGACTGGAAATGTGAATCTCGTGATCATGGACAATCTTAAGTATTTTTATCACTATATTAACGTATATCATGATGAGGTTCGTAGTGAGGTTGTGGCTAGTGCCCTGCGTGAATTTTTAACAGAGTTTAGAGACGAGTATCGTTTGATGGGCAGAAAGGAAAAATATGAACATATGTTCCTCTCAAATAGTGCGCCGGAGTGTGGAGATGTTTAGTAAAATGTTCCTAGTTCTTATCCAAAATGTCTGGTGCGTAGGCTGTAGTGATATTCTTGTACCGGTACAACAATTCGACTCGCGGAACAAGCCCATTCACGTATCATCGAGTCAGCCGCCCGTCGAACCATTCCTGCCTACCTGCGTGCCTCACACGGCTCATAGTTATCTCAGAGCTTGAGCCGAGTGGACGTGCGCTCTTCGAATACGATGGAACTTCCTTTGAGCAGCATTCTCAACGCCTCGTACGATGTGTCCGTGACGAAATCGTTGCGCGTGTTCAGGCGTAATTCCGGTACCATTAGCTATGTACTGGAAACGGAATGTAGACCGACAAACAAACGGGTTTATTTAAGTATAGAGGAGATGAATAGAATCTTTGTGATAGTTGAGAAGTGGAGTGAATCGTTATAAAATACCTGCTAACGTAGGTACAAGAAGAGAGCAGATTAGTGACGCACCCTCATACGCCGTTGTATGTACGTTGTGTATAAATAACGATCGGCCGTGCATTGATATACGGTTGATGTGGAAGAATGCTCCTGATAATAACGCTCTTATTCCTACGCGAAACCGTTTCATCCTCGACAGAATGTTTGAAATCGTCGGATTCCGTAAGCTGAAACCTATATTAGACGCGCGTGTTACGGACATGCTTTATTTTGATACAGTACTTGAATACGCATACACTGCTCTGCTCGATGGGTTTACCGAGTGTAGGACTGGTGAGAATGGTCTAGTGCTGGATGTTTATTTAAAAAGTTTAGACTCTTTGAAATACCATGAACTTTGGTACAAAGCAATTGATCGGTACAAGGCTGAGCTCACCTACACCGTTCACCCTGAAGAACTATTTCTTTATATAACGCGAAGTTGTCGTAACGATTTAGAAGATTATTTCAATTGCCGCTATGTTGAGTGAGTTCACGATTGAAAAGCTCGAGTCGGTAGAAATAAACCCTCGATTGGAAAAGCGTTCTTATAAACTTGTGTTTAATAATGTAGCTAACGATGAACTCTTTGTGCGTGCTTTTGATTGTATTCTAGACGTGTTTAAAGATGACTTACCAACCGTGCATTGATATACGGTTGATGTGGAAGAATGCTTCTGATAATAACGCTCTTATTCCTACGCGAAACCGTTTCATCCTCGACAGAATGTTTGAAATCGTCGGATTCCGTAAGCTGAAACCTATATTAGACGCGCGTGTTACGGACATGCTTTATTTTGATACAGTACTTGAATACGCATACACTGCTCTGCTCGATGGGTTTACCGAGTGTAGGACTGGTGAGAATGGTCTAGTGCTGGATGTTTATTTAAAAAGTTTAGACTCTTTGAAATACCATGAACTTTGGTACAAAGCAATTGATCGGTACAAGGCTGAGCTCACCTACACCGTTCACCCTGAAGAACTATTTCTTTATATAACGCGAAGTTGTCGTAACGATTTAGAAGATTATTTCAATTGCCGCTATGTTGAGTGAGTTCACGATTGAAAAGCTCGAGTCGGTAGAAATAAACCCTCGATTGGAAAAGCGTTCTTATAAACTTGTGTTTAATAATGTAGCTAACGATGAACTCTTTGTGCGTGCTTTTGATTGTATTCTAGACGTGTTTAAAGATGACTTACCAACCGGTTGTAAAGTGGGAACAAAAATAGTACTGAACGATATGAAAGCCCTTCATATCGAGTACAGGTTTCCCTATACTTTAAGCGGTGAAATATTATTAAGCCGCATATACTGCGTAATGCAGAGCAATAATGATGTAATTGTAAACTCGATTAAGACCGAGTTTAGTATTTTGAAAAAAAAGTGAATTGTATTTATATTTTGCTTGGCATTTCCCCGATTATACGCATATTTCTATTGATTTGTGTTTATATATATATATATATATATTATATATATATATATATATATATATTTTGCGTGATATTTCTCCTGTACTGTTATGTACATATTTCTATTGGTGTATATTTATTTGAAATGTATATTTTATTTTATATATCACCATAATTGTGTGTGTGTGTATATTTCTCCTGTACTGTTATGTACATATTTCTATTGAAGTGTATATTTATTTGAAATGTATATTTTATTTTATATATATATATCCATAATTGTGAGTATATTTCTGTTATACGCATATTCCTCAAATGTATATTTATTTTCTATATATTTATAATAAAAAGAATGATGCAATGTTGTTTATTGTTATGCCTTCTACTACCGGTATTCGAAATATAATAATGTATACAACGGTATCTGGCAATATTTAAGCCTTCTAAGCCAACTGGCTGATTAGGAGTCTATAATAGTGTATACAATGGTATCTGGCAACTCTGTCTTCGGAATACATGGCGCTATCTGGCAACTCATTTACAGCCAACTGGCTGATTAGGCGTATATAATAATAATGTATACAATAATACTGCTAAAAAAGGTATCTGACAACCATTTACAGCCAACTGGCTGATTAGGAGTCTATAATAATGTATACAATGGTATCGCGGTATCTGGCAACTCAAGCCATTTACGCGAACTGGCTGATTAGGAGCCTATAAAACAACGCCAACTCGGCTGAAGTCTTAATGTGCACTTGGCTCCTGCCAGGTGAACACCTCTCCTCCTTTCTCTCCTCCTCCTCCTTTCTCTTGGGGATAACGCCGCCTCCAAGTTTCCCCCCCACCCCCCTTTGCAACAACCCCCACCCCCTTTGCAACATTACATAATAACCTGCAACATTCTTGCACTCTCCCCTTTTTCGGCTATACTACTGTCCGCCATGTCCTTGGAGCCAGAAGCATATGTACACTGGCGCTCATGAGTATTCGTACAGAGAACTATTTTAGTTATATTCGTCTTTATCTTTTATGCCATGCGTAGGATAGTTAGGGAAAGTTTATCGTTCGTTTGGAAAAATTTAACGAGTAAAAATGTTAGTTTAACTCTAATATATAATGTAAAACGTCAAACAATTTGAGGAAAATAAAAAAAGGTTAAAATGCAAAAGTTTTTGTATATTTATTTACAAAATTATTTAATACTTTGTGTCCACTAGGGATTGTTTCCCGGGATCCCGGTTGATTTTATGTGCGGGATATATCCCGGGATTTTTTCGTTCATCCCGGGATATCCCGGTGCTAATTACTTACATAATAATTAGTATATATAGTATAAATACCCTGTTTACACGATCATACATGTTGTATCATGATCATACAGTAATCGCAAGTGTCGTCACACACGCAAGTGGTGAAAAAAACAGTTAACATAATCAAAATAATGAATGCTCTCGAGTCTATACCACCAACTAGTGTCGAAGCGGAAAGAGCTTTTTCAGCTGCAGGACTGTTTTAACTAAACTTAGAACTCGGCTGAGTGATAAGAGTGTCAATTGTCTATGTTTTCTACGTTCGTATTATAAGTCAAATTAGTTCTTTTAAATGCGCTATGTTTTGCATTTCATATGTTTAGTTGTTTTTGTTTTTTTACGAGCATGCTTATTCTTTACAAGGATATTATTCTTTACAAGTGTTGATTTTCTTACAAATAGCTGTCTTGTTGCATTCAACTGTCTTTTAAGCTAGTTATTCGCACTCATAGTTACCTAATGGAATATGTTTAAATAAATAAATGATGAATCTTTATAATTTTTATATTTCCTTTTTAAAAGTATAAAAAATTTAAATACATATAAAAAAAAAATCCCGGGAAATCCCGGGATCCCGGGAAGACAGATTTTATCCCAGAATCCCGGGATAAACAAAATGACTCAAAACGACAATCCCTAGTGTCCACCTTAGGCTTGATGAATTAAAAAATTTTATCACTACTAGGCTGTTTATTGATTAGAGATTGTTGGTAATTCTGAATTTTAGAATTTTCTCCGTGAATCTTCATGGAAGATGGATGATTGTACGAACCATTAGTAATGAATGGGTCGTCGTGGTAAAGAACTGTCTTCAGATCTTAAGAGATCTGTTATTGCTGCGCATGAGTCTGGAAAGAGTTATAGGAAGATAGGAGAAGAACTTCGAATTCCATTTACGAGTTACGACGGTCGCTGCAGTTATAAAGAAATGGAAAGGCTTTGGAACAATCCAAACTCTACCAAACTGTGGATGAACTTGCAAGATTTCAGAACGTACAGTCAGAGGGATTGAAAGAATGGCTGCTGCGAACCCACGAATGACTGTAGGTTATATTTCCCAAACATTAAGACTAAGATCGATGTCCATCCCTTTACTGTGCGTTGTGCATTGAGAAAAAATGGTGTGCAGGAAGAGTTGCACAAACCTCCGCTACGAAAAGTGCGCAAAGAAGTTCGTTTAATATACGCAAAGGATCATCAAAATGATGGATTTACATTGTGGAAGAAAGTTCTCTGGACAGACGAGACCAAAATTGAATTATTCGGGAACAAGCAAAGGAATGTTTGGCGAAAATCAAATATTGCATTCGAGGAAAAAACATCCTTCCCACGGACAAAACATGGTGGTGGTAGTTTGCTTTCTTCGGGATGCATTTGTGCTTCTGATCAAGAAAAGCATATTGCCATCAATGGAATCTTGAATTCGAAGAAATATCAGGAAATTTTAGAAGAAAATGTATTGACTTCAGTTCGGGAGTTGCGAATAGGTCGCAAATGAGTATTGCGACAAGATAATAATCCAAAACATAAACGTAAGAGCATCATGAAATGGTTTTAACAAAAGAATTTCAAGCTTCTCGAGTGGCTTAGTCAAAACTTAGATCTCAATTTAATCGAGAATTTATGGTTTGATTTGAAAAAGGTGTCCGCGAGAGAAACCATTCGAATCTGAATGAATTCCAACAATTTCTTTAGAAGAATGGGCTAAAATTTCTACTGAGAGATTCGAAACCTCGTCGAAAGATCTCCAAAACGAGTCATTTGAAGTCATTCAAGCAAAAGATAGACACACAAAGTATTAAATAATTTGTAAATAATGTACGAAAACTTTTGCATTTTAACTTTTTTATTTTCATCAAATTATTTGATGTTTTACATTAAAAGTTGGAGTTAAACTACATTTTTATTTGTTAAATTTTACCAAACAAACGGTAAACGTTTCCTAACTATCCTACGCATGGCACAAAGATAAGGACGAATATACCGAAATATTTCTCTGCACGAATACTTACAGTATGTAACACTCATCAAATTTCGAAAAAACGGTTCGATCATCGACATATCTCGCAGTGGACGTCCGAAGTCAGTTCGAACAGAAGAGAACCAGCATATGATCGCGGGAGTATTTTCTGCTAGTCAGACCAAATCCATCAGAAATCCAGTTTTGAAGATGGCCATAAGTTACTCTGGTATTCAGCAAATACTCAAGAAACGCATAAGATGAAGCTATACAAAATTCAGATGATACGTGAATCATGCGATAGGCCTATAGATCAAGCCCAAATAAAGCGTATGAGCCATACCCTTTATTACTGGACTGGAAGACGAATAAAGCTCCTTCGACTTCCCGCCAACCGATATCACCCCAAATAGATTCTTTCTGTGGGTCTATGCGAAATCCAATTTAAGTTGGTGCAATGAAACCCCAAAAATTAGCCAGTTTAGAAGAATGTACAACTGCTGTTATTTGGGAAATTATATACAGGGTGGCCCATAAGTCCAAATCGGTTATATTAAAGCTAAATACAAAAATCAAACAGAGTAAAAGTTTTAATAAGTTTAGAATGAGGGGTCCCGCGTCTTAAGGTACCTAAGCGCCAAAATTAAAAATTCGTCAGAAATCGCCTCCAAAGTTCAGCAATATTCTGGCAATAGTATCTCTGTTATTAATTGAGCTAGAATGTTCATTTTTAGCTAAATTAGAGTTCTAAGTATGCTAATGAAGAGTTGATGAGTTTTTGGAATAGATTTTCATATTTTATATTTTATATATATTTTTTAAATTTTTTGTTTCTTATTATGCCGAACTTTGGGTGCGATTTCTGACACAGAATGAGGTGAAAAAAGTAGTTCTCTTCATAAGGTTTTCAACCATACTTCTAGTGTCGTAAGGTCATTATAACCCAAACCACGCGATAGAGGAAGGGTGAAAATAGTGATATCCATCAAAAACATGTTTTCGCCTGTGGTGGCGCTTAGGTACCTAAAGACGCGCGACCCCTCAATATTTATTGATTAATCAAAGTTCAAAATTTAAACCATCTCGAGAAATATCTTTCCTTAGTAATCGATTTTCGCTTTAATTATAACCTATTGGAAATTATGGGCCACCCTGTACAGAAGCATTGCCCAATGTTTCTAATGCGGTGCTCGGGTAGCTGAAAGGTGTTAGAATTGGTGGTGTACGTGGAAAGCTGAGGAAAGTTAGAAATACTTTATTTTTTTAGTCGGGTTCTTTAACCTCTTCTGTACCATTTAAGGTCATATGACATAGGGGACCTACAGCTTTATGTGAAATCCGAACTACGGGTCGCTACATCTTTAGGACGCGGAGGGCAGTCTCCAATCCAGTGGTTCTTAGCCCCTGGGTCGCGACTCAAAATTCGGTCACCACAAGCCATTTTGATTGGGTCATTAAATTGTAATTTATCATTTAATTACGTTATCCCTAATCAGTTTACCATTAATTGTTTATTTTATTATCTCTTACGAGTGAACTGTTGAAGGCATGGGTCGCCGAGCTAGCACCGAGACCAGAATTTGGGTCGCAACCTAAGAAGATTAAGAACCACTGCTCCAATCCAACTACAACCCAGACCCAACATCATTTAACTTCGCTGATGGACGGGAAGCAGTGTTACAACATTGATAAGACGCAGCTCAACAAAAGAATCCTAAAGTGGAATTATGTTTTATAACCATAATTCTCAGTATTCCATTAGTCTCATTTATGAAATATTGGTTTTTAAACTAAGAATAGACTTTTAAATCACCATATATATATATATATATATATATATATATATATATATATATATATATATATATGTATATATATACACACGAGGGCACCAGGAAATCAGACAGCAATTTCCTCCTTCACCAATCCCGCAAATGAGGCGGGATGCTGAAGAGGGGTCGACCGTAGATCGATCCTGAACCATTGTTCAAACTCGCATAAAGTAAAACATAAAGTGTATATATATATATATATATATATATATATATATATATATATACCCCTGCCACCAATTACAACATTTCAAAACATATTAAAACAAGAAATCCTTTGCAATATAAGTTTACATAAATTAACGCACCTTATTTACAATTTATTTATAAATATTACATCAGTAATATTATTTCAAATAGTTACATTACTTATATTTACATAATTTTTTTTTTATTTTACCATTTATCATCTGATGCAGTTCCGATAAAATTGGTCATTTCAGATTCATTAATCTTCCTCACTGATAATTCTTCATCTCAGAATACTATAATACCTTCGCTCAATAAGTGTTGAGAGCGATGACCTCATATATATATATATATATATATATATATTATATATATGATGAATAAAACCACGAAGGAAAGGAAACACAAAATGGTGCTCAAGCGCTTTCGTCTAATGACATCCTCAGGAACACTGAAGTATATAAAAAGGTTAAGCCTAATATAGGTTACAGAAAGAAAAAAAGAAAAAATAAATAACATACATACACACAAACACACATATATATATAATATACATACATATCTATATATACAAATACATACATACATACATACATACATATATATACAATAAACAGAGAAGTAAAAATAATAAAAAATTAAAAATTAAAACCTTAAAGGATTACCAATGAGGCGTACAGATTGTAAGGAAAAATATCGATTTTTAGCACAAGATCAAATGGATTATAAAAATACAAATTTATACTGGAACTCTGCCGGGTTTTGCACAATGCTGCCTATGGTCAGGTTTCGATATATATAAAAAAAAAAAATAATAAAAATAAAATGCAAATTAAAAGTTAATCGATTTTTAGCACAAGATCAAATGGATTATAAAAATACAAATTTATACTAGAACTCTGTCCGGGTTTTTAACATATTGCTGCCTATGGTCAGGTTTCGATATATATAAAAAAATAAAATGCAAATTAAAAGTTAATAAAGTAGAAGACAAGTTTACCAAAGATTTAATGTTTTACACTTCTTATCTAAATCTGCTTTAAAGGAATTCAACATAACAGGATCGAGTTGAAAAAGACTTTGCTTATGTTGAAGTTATTTGAAAGTTGGATAATGGCAGACTCAAGAATATTTCTATTAACAATGTTGCTTGAATGGAATAAAACTGAAGCATTATTCCAATCAATACAGTGGGCTAACTCTGACAAAATGGACAAAAAGGGCACTGTATTGATTGGAATAATGCTTCAGTTTATTCCATTCAAGCAACATTGTTAATAGAAATATTCTTGAGTCTGCCATTATCCGACTTCAAATAACTTCAACATAAGCAAAGGTCTTTTTCAACTCGATCCTGTTATGTTGAATTCCTTTAAAGCAGATTTAGATAAGAAGTGTAAAACATTAAATCTTTGTAAACTTGTCTTCTACTTTATTAACTTTTAATTTGCATTTTATTTTTTTATATATATCGAAACCTGACCATAGGCAGCAATATGTTAAAACCCGGACAGAGTTCTAGTATAAATTTGTATTTTTATAATCCATTTGATCTTGTGCTAAAATCGATTAACTTTTAATTTGCATTTTATTTATTTTTTTTTTTTTTTTTATATATATCGAAACCTGACCATAGGCAGCATTGTGCTAAAACCGGCAGAGTTCCAGTATAAATTTGTATTTTTATAATCCATTTGATCTTGTGCTAAAAATCGATATTTTTCCTTACAATCTGTACGCCTCATTGGTAATCCTTTAAGGTTTTAATTTTTAATTTTTTATTATTTTTACTTCCCTGTTTATTGTATATATATGTATGTATGTATGTATATATGTATTTGTATATATAGATATGTATGTATATATATATATATGTGTGTTTGTGTGTATGTATGTTATTTATTTTTTCTTTTTTCTTTCTGTAACCTATATATAGGCTTAACCTTTTTATATACTTCAGTGTTCCTGAGGATGTCATTAGACGAAAGCGCTTGAGCACCATTTTGTGTTTCCTTTCCTTCGTGGTTTTATTCATCATAAATATTTTCACGTGTTACCTTCGTGAAATAATTTTCATATATATATATATATATTTTGCACGGTCTGGTGTGTATCATATATACAGTGTGTATATATATATATATATATATATATATATATATATATATATATATATATATATATATATATATTTTGCACGGTCTGTGTGTATCATATATACAATGTGTGTATATATATATATATATATATATATATATATATATATATATATATATATATTTATTTATTGGTGAGAAGATTTAATCTTAATGTAGGCTACAATGGAACGTTATTAGAAACGGGGACTTCAGTGCCTGAAATTAAGAGTATAATTAAAGATCTAAAGGCAGGTTCAACCCCGACTGTAGATCGGTGGAATGAGTCTTTAATTAAAGTACGTTAATGATGTCATAAATGGTTACTCACAATTTTATTATTCTTTTATTTTGTTTATTATTTTTACTTCTTTCTTTTACTCAATTCACCTTTTACTTCTCAAATTTATTCTTTAATTAATTACTTATAAATAATTATAATCTGTCCTATCGTTTATTGCCTTCATGAATATTATACTTTTTTATAGGATTTATCATCTGCTAATAAAGAGTGTTATTTATAAATATATATGTATATATAAAACCTTGGTTTTGCTTCCGTCCGAATTGTTCATTCTGACGAAGGTTAAGCTTATCACTCCACCTCAGACCTACAGTTTTTAACGTGGAATCCGAACCACGCCCCACCAGCAGCACAGCGTCTTAACCACTAGGCTACCCACGGTACCCATTTATCTACCAACCAATTTCTTTATTGTGTGGAAGGATGACCAACTGGGTTTTGCTGCGCGCCGCCTGCCGTCACCGGGTCTCGATCCCGGGGCCGATGGGTTCGTATTCAGCGACGCTAACCACTACACCACCGAGGCGCGTATATTGGTCGCTGCAGTGTGCGGGGCTCCCATTCTGTCAATGTAAAATCACGCGCGACTCGAGTCGTCACGACCCAAGTCGCCAGTCGTGAGTCGCGAGACGATCCTGCGTGCGGCCGGCCTTAGGGTATACTTGATGGAATCTTTCCTTCAAATCCTGGACCTATTCTTGTCCCGCACTAGACCATATTATCCCATTTTCATAGGCCTACTTGTCATCTCCGTTTGAGGCTTATCCCCGCTTTATTAACTGTATAACGTAAGTTAAAAGTTAATTTAACTCGTAAATAAACATAAGATTAAAAGTCTACAAATTTAAACCGTTTTGTAATAAGAGTAAATTTATATTTGTGGTTTAACCCATTAGTGTTCATTGGTAGAATTTCCTACCAACAAAATTGTTTGTCATTATTGCCTCACTTTTTCTTGTATTCACTAATAGGTTAAAGGTAAAAACTTGACTACCTCATAACAATTAAAGGTAAATTTTGAAAATATTACAACGACAAACAATGGCACCTCCTTAGTTGAAGTTAAGTAAAAATAAAACTAACAGTACGAAGAGAAAGACATCACTCGGTTCACGTTACAACATAAAAACGAAAATTGAGTCGTCACACACCCACCCACGAGCGGAACAACGGTAGAATGAATTTTATTTTTCATTTATGGTGGCCACCGGGGAAAAAAACGTTGCCCCGAGAGAAATTTGGAACCCAACACTACTTCCTCGACCGTCGCTTATGCAACACTTTTACGACACGCGCAAGAGACGTAGATAATAATGTCTTTGAAAAAACTTTTTAACTTTTTAACTATTTTTAAAATAAAAAATAAATAAATAAAAAAGATACGAAAGTGTGTTGAAATGTGCTATAAAACTAAGGAAACCAGTCCAGAATTTATGACATGTGTCTCTCTTTTCAAAATGTCCCGAAAATGTCCCGCATTTGGAGCAAATTTTCATAAATGTCCCACTTTATTAAAATTACTGTTACATTAGACATTAGATGTCCTTTATGAATTAATAGAATTAGCCACATTCCGAATTCCAAATCTAAATACTAACTTGCAAACTGAACTGGTACGATACATGTCGCCGTGCGGCAGTGCCGTGATTCCCGACTAGCGTTTCAGTGTTTCATTAGCGGCCTCTGTGTAAAGTTGTGTTGTAGTGTAACGCTTTTATGTTTTTATGTTTGCTTAATTAATAACCTTAATTAATTTTTATCCCTGCATCCTTTTTTTTTCTTTTGCAGCTAGGTTAAACTTTTTCGTTTGAAGGATAAGGAAAGTTATTAATTGTATCGTACGTAAGGTCGTAGGCCTAGTTTGACAACACAAAATGTCTAAAACTAAAAGGAAGTGTACGTACATTTAATGCGCATTTGCAGTCTAAATATCCATTTATTACAAAAACAACAACAGAAAGTGATGTACGGTGTGAGAAATGTAGAAGTGACCTCAGCATTGGACATGGTGGGATTAATGATATTACTAAGCATCTTGGCTCAAAAAGACGCAAATCGGTTGATATCGGTGCTTCATCTAGTAAGATAGTGAGTGATTATTTTAAAAGTGTGACGCTTAGTAATAAGGATTTAGAAGTAGCTGCTGCTGAGGGTTTGTGGGCTTACCATACAGTCAGGGAAAATCAAAGCTTCAGATCTACTGACTGTGCAACAAAAATTTTGAAAACATGCTTTGAACCAAAATTTTCATGTGCCAGAACAAAGTGCGAAGCGATTGTTTCAAATGTATTTGCACCATATGCTGAAACAGAATTAAAAAAACAATTAAAGGATGCTCATTGCATAACATTGCTAACTGACGCAAGCAACCATGGAAACATCAAGCTGTTTCCTGTTTCCTTCTTTCAGCCACATGAAGGTGCTCAAGTGAAGCTTACTGACTTTAAATCTCAGCCTGGAGAAACTTCAGATATTGTGGTGAAATATTTAACTGATATTATTGAAGAGCATGACCTGGGCAGAAAATTAGTTGCTTTCTGTGGTGATAACACTAACTGTAATTTTGGTGGTACCGCAAGAAAAGGAGTGAATAACATTTTCAGGAAACTAAATTACTACATTGGTAGAGAACTAATTGGGATTGGTTGTTTTGCACATATTGTACATAATGCTGTTCAGTCTGCCAGTGACTGTCTGCCAATTGATGTGGAAACAGTGGTTGTAAAAACATATTCATATTTCTACATCTATACTGTTCGAGTAGAAGAGCTGAAAGAGTTTTGTGATTTTGTGGACATTGAATATAAACAATTACTGGGATATAGTAAAACAAGGTGGTTGGCATTAATGCCTGCAGTTGAAAGAATACTCAAGTTGTTTCCTGGTCTAATATCATCAGTGGTGTAGTGCTAAATAAAGAAGTGAGGGAACGCATTTTGAAAGTGTTACTCAGATGCGGGGGGGGGGGAGGACAATGGCGAGCGCGGCGAGCCCGTACAGCTGGGTCCGGGGGCATTGTAAGCCCCCCCGGGAAACCTTTTGAAATCTGACCAATTTCAGGGATATTTTGAGGTCATATGCACTGGATATTAGGATATATTCCAAGGTTGAAGATGCAGTATTTCCAGTGTCATTAGATATACGACATCCAGTACGATCAATAAAAATAGCTAACAACTGGAATGATTAACTAAAAAAAGTTAACAACTGGTACGCCGTGGTGACTGTTTCACCAGATCTTTATAGGCTAGCATTGCCTCAGTCGAAGCTAAAAGAAATGAAGCAGTTAATGATTCTTTCTCATATTTCTTTTAGGGGTGGAATTAAAATTTCATGACGTTAGAGATTTGTAAGTTCGGATTTATTTGAAATAGTGAGGGAACGCCGTTCCGTCTACCAAAAAAAGTAAGGGAACCCGTTCCGTCTACCAAAAAAAGTAAGGAACGCCGTTCCCACGCGTTCCCACAGCTTCGCACTACTACCCACTGAATATCATACTTTCTGAGCCAAGCAAGTGTCCATTGATACTAGAAAAACTTTTTTGAAAACCCACAATCAGAGATCTGGCTCAACTTTTGCACTGTTCAAGCAGCAACCTTTCACCAAGTGGTTTTAAAGATTGAGGGTGAACATATATCAGTTGTGGAAGTTATGAGTACAATTTCTGATCTGAAGGATAATTTGCAATCAAGAAAGATAATGTGTTTGTGCCACTCTCAGTCAGGAGTCTCGTAAACAAACTTGAACAAGATGGGTTGATTGATTCTAATGATTCCTTATCTGTAAAGAAATATTAGTTGAGTTTTATGACACATGTGTTAAGTACTTGGATCAGTGGTCGGGTCACTTGCCAAACGTTGAGTGTATGCAGTGAGCTTTATTAAACAAGTTCCAAAGTGGTCAGTTGTTGAGAAAACAATGGATTTTGCTGCTGAAAAACAACTATTTGACACTGAATTATTGATGAGTTCACGTGTTTTGCAAAGTACATTAGTGATGAGAAAGTAGCAGAGTGGAATGCATCTAAATTATCAAGACCAGCGCTGGGTGGAAGTATTCACTCATTTCAAGGCCAGAGATGTCAATCATCAACGAATGTCAGCATTAGTTCAGTTCATACTCTGTCTTCCAGGAACTAATGCTTCGACTGAACGTGCTTTCTCTCAAATGAATAAGACGTGGACATCTGAGAAAGCACAACTGATAGTCTCAACTCTAAAAGCTTTACTTTTAACTAAAATAAACTTCAATCAAACCTGTATGGAGTTCTACACTATGTTGAAATCAACTCCGGAATTACTTCAGAAGATTTCATCTACTGAAAAGTACAGGAATTGAAAAGCAAGTACGATAATATTGTATATTGGTATGTCATAGATATAAGCCATTCTCAGTTGAGTTAATTTTTTTCATAATTATATACTCAAGAGAAAAATACAAGCAGTGACGTAATAATTATGTTCCATATTATATATATATATATATATATATATATGAGGTAGAGAGGTGTCCCGCTTTTGGCTCCTGAAATAGTCATTTTAATTTATAACTCCAAAAATAGAAAAATGTCCCGCTTTTTGCTCCTAAAAATATGGTCACTTTATGTAAAACACTTCTCGCAAAAAGAAATCTTTAAACTTTGAAATAAGGTCAACTCGGTTGCTCTCAAGTGAATATTGTACTTATGAATTCTATTTTTAATTTAGACCTGCAAAAATATTGCAATATAATTTATATAATATATTATATATTTTTTTTTTTTTCCAGATTTACCGCCGATTCGTACCTAAAGAGACGGTACATATCTCGGCGAGGCAGTGAGTGGGTGATGTCACTGTGCTAGGGGCGGTAGACTAGGGGAATGAGTAAGGGTCAGTCGATGGATAATGGGTAGGAGGGGTACGGTTTCAGATACGATGGAGCAGATGGGAGTGAGTAAGGAAGAGGAAACGGCTTCTGCTGAAAAGTGGGGGCCGTCGGCGAGTATAGATCGTAGGCAGTTGGGTATGGGGTTTTCGGCCGAGAGAGGGAAACACCTGCGACGGAGAGCGGCCAACTTTGAGCATTCCACCAGAAGGTGTAAGACAGTGATAGGGGTATGGCAGGTAGAGCAAAGCGGGGCTGGCGATTTCGCCATAAGGTGTCCGTGGGTGATGCGGGTGTGACCTATGCGGAGACGGGCTAGGATTACTTCTTTATGGCGGGACCGGTGGAATGAAGAAGCCCAGTGTCCTATGTGCGGTTTGATCGTGTGGAGTTTATTTTGTGTGGCCTGGTCCCATTCCCGCTGCCATATGGAGCGGAAGTGGGAGCGGAAAGCCGGGAAGAAGTCGGAGAAGGGGAGGGGTCGGGAGGAGGCCGGCAGCAAGCAGGCCGTCTTCGCTGTGCGGTCCGCCGCCTCGTTACCCTGGATGCCGACATGAGCCGGGACCCAACAGAATGCGATTGTCTTATGTTGGAAGATCGTTAAAGAGTGGAAGGTCTGCTGGATGGTACAGACGAGCGGGTGAGGGGAGTTAAATCTTTCTAGGGAGAGAAGTGCACTTTGGGAATCCGAATAAATGACAAAAGAGCTGGCAGAGTGGGTGCGCACAATATCGAGGGCCTCCGTTATGGCGAAAAGTTCCGCCGAAAAAACGGAGGCCTCGCGGGGCAGGCCGACGCTCCGGGAGAGCGGCTGGGACAGAATCACCGCTGAGGAGGCCACACCAGCTTCCGAGCGGGAACCATCCGTGTAAATGGCGATTGCGTCCGGGTGTTGGGTTGCGTGTTCGCGGAAAAGTGACCTGTATATCATGGCGCTCGTGGTAGTCTTCGGTAGGGAACACAGATCTTTGCAGAACTTGATAGGGGTTAGGATCCAGGGGGGTAGATGCTGAATGAAATGGGGATAACTGAGGGGGCGGGCATGTTGAAAAGATCAAGGAAAGAGCGGACCGCTTCAGTGAAGTGCCAGCTCCGTCCCTGAGGTGGTAGTTCTAAAACCGCCGTGCCCAGAAGCGAAGAAGGTAGCCTCTGTGCACGGAGGTATGTCCGCATGAGGAGTAGACCCCGTCGGAGGGCGAGAGGGAGATGATCACATTCCACATGAGGCTGGAGGCTGGGGAGGAGCGGAAAGCACCGGTGGCGAGGCGGAGGCCTCTATTAAGTACCGGGTCCAGGATACGGAGGCGGGCGTTGGAGGCTGAACCATAAACTGCGCTACCATAGTCCAGCTTCGACTGTACTATGGAAGTATAAAGGCGAAGAAGAGAGCGTCGATCTGCACCCCATGTGGTGTGAGAGAGGTGATCCAGGAGAGCGAGGGGGCGTCGAAGGGATTGCTTTAGTGCTTGAGATGGGGAACCCAATTGAGCCGTCGGTCTAGGGTCATGCCCAGAAAACGCGTGGAGGGTACCACCTCAAGAGGACTGCCATATAATGTAACAGAGGGTAGAGGAAGGGTTGTGGGTCTTCTTCTACTGAAGACCATACACTTGGACTTAGGGATGGAGAGGCGGAAACCCACCGACGTCGCCCACCTCTCCACCCGGTAGATGGCGAGCTGCATTTGCCGTGAACGACAGACGGTTCTCGCCCTGCGAAGTAGATTGCAAGGTCATCCGCGTAGATGGAAGAGCGGATTGTGGTGGAAGGCATTGTGAGACCGTGTTCATCACGACAGAGAAGCAGAGAACACTGAGGATGCTTCCCTGTGGGACCCCGTCCTCCTGCACAAAGGTGTCAGAGAGGACTGAGCCCACCCGGACTTTAAAGGTCCGAGAAGTAAGGAAGCCCCTGATGAAGGTAGGCATGGCTCCGACAAGGCCCAGATGTCGGAGCTGACCGAGGATCATTGCTCGACGGGTGGTGTCATAGGCCTTCTGGATGTCGAAGAAAACTGACAGTACGAACTGTCTATTGTCGAAGGCATCCTGTATGTCTCGGCTGAGAAGCAGGAGGGGATCAGTGGTGGAGCGGAATTGTCTGAAGCCGGACTGGGTAGACGGGAAGGAATTGGTACGTTCAAGGACGAACGATAATCGCGTAGCGACCATTTTTTCGAGGATCTTGCAGGCACAACATGTCAGGGCGATTGGTCTGTAGTTTGTGGGGTCCAGGGATCTTTGCCGGGCTTGGGGATAGGGATGACGTGGGCCTCCTTCCACCTAAAGGGGAAGGCACCCTCTATCCATATGCGATTGTATAAGTCTAGCAGGAAAATTTGTAAGGTAGAGTGGAGGTGTTGGATCATGCCGTACGGAATACCGTCCGGGCCGGGCAAGGGGATCCGAGAGGCCAGTGCCGTCTGTAGTTCACGCATGGTAAACAATCGGTTGTAGGTGCTGTCTATGGACGGTGGGGAGGGGCTATCGTCAGGGGCGGGTACGGGATTGGCTGCAGAGGAAGAAACGGCGGCGAAGGTAGAAGCAAGGTGGTCTGCCACCGACTTGGGCTCACATAGGAGTCCGTCGTTTGTCCGGAGGACCGGGGGTCGGGAGGGGACATGTCGCCTCTCGACGCCCCGCACCTTCTTCCAGATGGTAGCCGAAGGTGTGTTGACGGTAATGCCGGACACAAAGGCACGCCAAGAGGCTCGGCGCGCTGTCTTCATTGTGCGGCGGGCGATGGCCCTGACCCGCTGCATTCCGTGCGATGGATGGGGAGTCGCGTCCGGTAAAAGCGCCGAGTTGCCTTCTTCTTGGCGCGCACGGCCTCCGCGCACTCCGGGGTCCACCAAGGAACCCGTCGGGCGCGGGGGTAGGCGGAGGATTGTGGTACGCTTGTGCTTGCGGCCGTTAGAACGACGGACTCGAAGTATGCGACGCACCGTCGATGGATGGGAAGTGGGCAGTTGTAAGGTGGTATATGTGTTGTCGCGGAAGCGGGCCCAATTCGCGTTGGTGGTAACCCACCTTACCGGTACCCGTACGGTCTGGTCGGGTCGATTGAGGGTGAGTAGAATGGGGAGATGGTCACTGCCATAGTCCTCTCGGAGGACTTGCCACGTGAAGTCTAGGAGGGCATCAGTTGATACGAGGGACAGGTCTATACAGGATGGAGTGCAGGTGGTGGCATGGTAGAATGTGGAGAGCCATCGTTGAGGCACTCGAAGGAGAGCTCGGTCATGACGGATATCAGGGTTGGGGCCATATAGGTGGAGTGTGTGTCGCCCCACAAGGGGTGACGACTATTGAAATCGCCCAGTAGTAGGAAGGGCCTGGGGAGTTGTTCCACGACTTCCACCAGGTCGTCGCGGGAGACTTGAGCGTGGGGGGGAAGGTAGATTGAACAAATGGTGTACTGTCTATCCAGGGAGAGCCGGACGGCAGTCACCTGTAGCGGGGACCGGATGGAGATTGTAGAAGGGGACTGCGTGGTGGACGAGGATGGCAGCTCCCCTTCGAGTGCAGGTAGGAGGCGGGGTGGCGACGCAGAAATAACCAGTGGGGCAGGGCATGGACCTGGTCCCCAGGATTAGCTCCTGGAGACAGACACACACCGGACGGGAAGTGGCAATCAAGGAGTTAAGGCCTTCATTGTTTGCAAAGATTCCTCGACAGTTCCAGTGGACTATCGTGGTTTTCGGGGGATCCATTAGTTGATGAAGGGGGATGGGTAAAGGTGTAGGCGCTAGGGGTTGGAGTGTGAAGGGGGATCTGGAGTTCGCGAAACTGAAGGCTGGGTCGGGAGCATGGCTGGCTATCTACCGTTCACCAGGGAAGGAATCGGTCGGCCTGTCGAACCCTGCGGAGGTTGCGGGGTCGAGTCGGCCGAGCGAGACCGGAGGCGTGGATCACGGCAGGCAGAGGAACATCGTGGGCTGAGCGGGTCGAAGTGCCTTGTCGGGCTTCTATGGTCGGGCCAGGGGGGGGCACGTTAACCCAAAAGGGGCGCTACCCCGCCTGTCCGGGGTCTCACGGCGGACCCTAGGTGGTGACAGGGGGTACCAAAAAGACCGGGCGGGTGGGAGGGAGGGCGTACTCAGGGTAGCTGATAAGGGGGGGTCGGGGATGTTGGGGGGGTAGGTACGATGGGGGTGGAAGGAGGTGAACCAGAGTGGTCTCGTGGAGGGGTGGAGAAAATGGCACCAGGAGGCAAGGGCAGATCCAGGAGACTCATGGGCGTGGGCGCAGCCGAGCTTCCCTCGGTCACACCGTGCAGCTGCGCCAGAGCCGCATCCACTGGATCCACTGGGCTGGGTCTCGTCGTACAGGGCGGGTCGTGGATTTCGGCCACTATTGTCAGAGTCTGTGGGGGTAGAACGGTGGGACTTCTACGATGGGGAGAGATGGACATAGTGGGCGTGGTGGGCGGTGTAAGGGTCCGAGCCGTCTTCTTGGTCTTAGGGGAAGAGGGAGAGAGACGTTGGGAGGCCGGAGGGTCTGGTGACACGCTCCGGCGTCTCCGCCTCGACGGCTTGCTCCGGGCGGCAGGTTCGGGCGTGTACAGGGAGTACTGGGAAGGCAGGGTTTGAGGTGGCTGGGACCTGGAAACCCTGGTCCCAGACTCCTGGGGGATTCGTGGCAGGTGAGGTGGGAAGAAGAGGAACGGTGGGGGGACAGGGGACCGTCGGGTCCTGCGAGGATTTGCTATGTGGGGAACAGGAAGCAGTGGCTGGGGGGGGTTTCGGCGGCAGGCCAGGGCGGCGTGCCGAGATGATAGAGCCGAGAGCAGCGGCATAGGACACCCCCGGCCTCACCTCCCGACTCCGCACCCTGTCGCGTGCCTCACGGGGGCTAAGGAAGTCCGTCACCTGTAGGCTCGGACCTCCTTCTCGAACCTGAAGAAAAGGCATTCTCGGGATGAAGAGGGATGTGCGCCTTCACAGTTCGAGCATTTGGGTGTGTTGGGGCACCTGTCAGGGTGGGCGAGTCGTCCACAGTGAACACATAATGGATGCGGCTGTCGACAAGCGGAGCTGACGTGTCCGAATTTATTGCATTTGAAGCAACGGGTCGGGTCTGGGACGTATGGGCGGATAGAAAACTCGCATGAGGCGCGGTCTCCCATACCCCATACAATACGGCCAGGGGGGATTAGTGAGTTAAAAGTAAGGAGCAGACGTGGGGTGGGGGAGGGGGTGCCTCCCTGTCGGGATGTGAAACGATAGATCTTAGTAACTCCTTGGGGTGCGAGATCCTCCAGGAGCTCGTTCACTGCGACCGACAGTAGGCGGGTGGCGTAAATAGTGCCCTGACTCTGGTTCAGGCGAGGGTGTGGGGAAACGGACACCGAGCATCCAAGGACCTCAGTGATGGAGAGTAGGGCTTTCGTCTCTGCGGCTGAGCGTGATTTTACGAGGAGGGAGCCATCCCTCTGTGGGCGTACGTCATAGCGGCTGGAGTTGCTGTGGGTTCGGATCGCCTGGAACGTCCGTTCAGAGTTGTTCGGGAGGGACCCAGATGTAGGCCGAATCACCAGGAATTTGTGGATACTTGGAAGGGAGAGGGAGGCTGTAGAGTCGAAATGTACTGGAATATTCAACGGTCGGTAGGACGGCCGTGAATGCCGGCTCCCCCGTCCGCCGCGAGGCTCTCTCCGCGGGGAGGTGGGCTGGCGGCGGGTGAGGGGGGCATATGGGGAGAGCAAGAAGCCGGGTTGTGGGGGCAAGTCCTCGGTGGAACTTGACTTGCCCGAAGGTGGCTGAAGTGGGCTGGGGCGAGGCCCCTGCTCTAGAGAGTGTAGGTCCAAGGGCGTATCGAGGGACGGACTGGGGTCGGCAACGGAAAAGGAGAGTGCAAGCGTTCCGCTTCCACAGGGGGGTCAACCCCATTAGGTTGCGGTCTTCCAGTGGTAAAGGACTCGAGGGCCTGGTTGCCCACCACCCGAGTGTTGAGAGAAGAGTAGTCCGGGAATGAGAAGCAGTAGTCGTAAGCCGGGGGGGAGAAGTGTCCATAGCTAAACAAAAAAGAACTTCATCCCCCGCGCGCATCCAGCCACCACCGACTCCAACAAGGGAAAGGCGAAGTGTGGGCACACTTGGTCCCACCGCCGATGGATGTCACGCAGGGGGAGATACACCCGCACCCAGTCCCTGTGCCTGAAAGGCGGCCACTCTCATCCAACGCGCGGTGAAAAGTGGCAGGGACAGGGTTTGGGTTTGGTTGGAAAGCGACAAGGGTGCAGGGCAACCACCTCCCACACCCAAGGGCCAAGGAAAGGGTCAAAATCAAGGTCCAAAGAACAACGCCAAAAAAAAAACAGGGAGAAGCCCACGAGGGCAGAGAAAGCCCTTACACCGAAGAAAGGTGTATTCCCACATTCGCCACAGAGGGACGCGCCCTATAGCTCCGGACAAAGCAAAGGGATATATATATATATACAGTATATATATATATATATATATATATATATATATATATATAAAGGGTGATGTTGATGGTTACTGTTCGTTTATACACGCCTAAACGGCTACGGTAATCTCCAACAAATTTAGTACAAAAAATAAGGAAAAACAAGGGAAGGTTTTAGTCACAACCCGTCCTTCCCAGTCTCCCTCTAAGTTGTGTTTCGGGGATTTTTTTGCTTTGCAAGGTGCAGCGGGTCTTCTAGTGTATATATATATATATATATATATATAAAACACTATTCTCTAGTTATCTTTTTCCCTCTGTTATAACCTCAATGAGGACACCCGTTAACTCAATGGTTACGGTAGGGTACTCCGAGCAGCGTGGCGCTAGTAGGCTGCCGGTCGCTGGCATCAGCTGAAAATAAGTTTGCGGCTAATCCATTTCCTACACTTTCTCAGAGAAACCTTGTGGTACCCCTTACCCCCACCACCTCCATTGTAGGGAAATGAGGTTGTTGGATAATACCTTTTTTATATAACCTTTAGGAATCCCTTCACCATCTTTTAACCTCAAAAGAAAAAAATAAGAAAAGATTTAAAATTGAACTTCTGACGCAGTTTTTCCCCTCTTTTAGGGTAAAATTGGTCATCTTGAGAGAAAATGGATTTGCAAATTTTTCATTAAGATTCTTAGTATTTTTACCGCGTGCTCCAAACATCGTTTTAACGTGTCTGAACTCGTTGGAACGTGTTTTTACCTTATTTGAACGTGTTTCATCGTATTTGAATTTGTTTGAACGCGTTTCGTCTTGTTTCACCTCGTTCTGAACGCGAAATACTGCGCATTTAGAAATCTAATCTTGAAGCTGTATCAATATTGAAGCAGCGTTGATATTTCATACCCTATTTTCTGGGTATGAGATACCTCCTCTGCATGCATATAATGTAGCAACTTAAATAAAAGTTTTCGGGTAGGATAAAATATGAGATTTAAAAGTTGGATAATTGGTTTAACATTATATATATACGGTGTATATATATATATATATATATATATATATATATATATATATATATGTAGCGTATCGACAAGAAATAGACCAACAAATCGACAGACATACTTTCTTTCCACGCTACCATAAAACAGTTTGGAACACACGTGGGCAAGAGTAAAACAATGGAGCGTCTATTTTTCCCCAATGGGAGCGAACAAAAACCGTTAACAACTAAAAGACGCGTGGACAAAGCGTCTTAAGAATGAAGTCTACGTCACAGGCCTACGGTATAAAAGGAGCTTCCACTTACACTCACTCTCACTCCGACGCTTCCATTCCGTTCGACTACTCTGTATGTTGTCATCCCTCATCAGTAGTAACCGGCTCAAGACCAAGGCTCACTTCAACACCACATTCAAGAAACGAAGCATCATTGGAAGTGACCCACCAATACTGCCGCAGGAAGCCCAACGGCATAAGGAATTCCCTTTGTCTCTTCATTACCGCATAAACCGGTTATCAAGCATCTTCGAGAGCACCGGCAAAGTTTGCAACACTACGAGAAGCATCCGCAAGGGACACATTGCGTGACTCGACGGCGAAAGCTACAAGCCCAAATCACTCCACATCTGGTCAGCTTTACCGCTTTACGAAGAACGATCGTCTACGAGACTCCATTAGGCCCATCATACCGTGACCTACGGAACAAATTTCCAAGAGTCAACCACAACCGGGCCTACCTTCTTCGCAAAAGGCCTAATTCACGACCCGACCAACGCGCGAGCGACCAGTTTCCAGAGGACGACCGACTACACCACGACGACCCTCACGGTATTTCCTTTTCAACAATCCTTCCACAAGTCAAAACGTCCGGGTAAGCTAACTACTTCATATTCTAGTGCTCTTGAAGCCTACATTAGCCTACCGCCGAACAGCAGGCTACTCTCCCAAAGTGAGTAATTAAACATTCCCATTGACTCCCGTTAATAACGCAGTAGACCACTTTTCTCTACTGCAGGCCTAATTCATATACCGTGTATATTCCCTCAATTATCATTAGGCCGAACGGTAGGCCTGTCATCCTATTCAAGTGTCATTTCAATACCTTATTCCGCGTATCATCCGTTATTCTGTTCAATTCGCATTTACGTGTTAACTAAACATTCTCTTGACGTAATCACTTGACATCACATAATGTTCTTGTATATAAATGATATTTGTGCAAGCATTACAATCCATTATAATTAGGCCGCATCAATTATTCTATGTGCATCCATACAATCATTTAGCCTACTTAATCAGTGTCGTGTTTTCCATTCAATGTACCGAACGCACGTGCATTCTTTATAGCAATTATTAGGCCCATTCAATGTTCTATGTTGCATGCCATTACATACCATCGATGGGTACTGTACATTAAGTATTACCTCAATTAAGCTATTAACATTTCATTTTATTACCTAGGTCTATGCCATAAGCATAACATAAACTACCAATTAATTACTGTCAATTCTTTGTTATACCACCGTGAATAAGTAACGGTTTCATTGTACAAAATAAAGTACCGAGGCTTATTCTATTTTGAGTACCAAAACGTACGCGTTCACGTTGTCATTAATAGGCCTCTTTCACAGATCATTTATGCATAATCTGTAGTTTCCCTAATCGGTGTATTACATAACCTATTTGTTATATTATTACGTGCATGCATTATTTTTGTATTCACCATCTCATATTTCAGGTTGTGTCCCATTTTGTATAACATTAAGCCTCACATAAACGAGCGCATTTCAAAGGTGTCCCATTTTGTATACCATTAAGCCTCACATAAACGAGAGCATTTCAAAGGTCATTATCGAATTGTTAAGCTTTCTAGTCAAGTCTTACCATTGTATTTTCACTGTGAAAATTAATATAAATATTTTCTTAAATAAACTACAAAACCCATAAGGTGTCTTTTATAACCTTAACATTAATTTGCTTGAGCGTAAATCAAGCTGGTGACCCTCGCTGCCATTCCGGTCACTGCCAATAGTATGGTGGATCTACTCAAATAGCCTTTCATTAATAAGAAATCAGTCAGTCATTGCCTTAATCAATCGTTGCATACAATTAAATCATTATCACCTTAAACGGCTAAAACTAGCTCCACTATATAATTATATATTAATATATATATATATATATATATATATATGGTGCTGGGATGAGCGTCACTAAAATTAGCTCCGCTAACTTTTTATTAGCGATACTGTTAGTGCCGCTAATTTCAAAATTGTTAGGGAAACAGGTAGCGGCGCTAAGTTTTTAGAGAAAGTCGATCGCTAATTTTTCCAAACCACTTGTACTAAAATTTGGTTCGCCGACAGCGAACATGTAGAGCATTGATGGGCAACCTAGGCTAGTGAGTGGGCCGCATGAGTGGCCTTCCTTCATCTCAGTGGTCCACAAGATAAAAAATGTGCGTGTGCGCTAAACATGGATGGGTCCACGAATATGCTTATTAAATACATTTAATACAGCCCGAAAATTTCATAAAGAGTTAGAGGAAATTATTATTTATATATTAATTGAACTGTGATCAACTTCAAAGAGTAAAGCAAAAGAAACATTTTTTATGCTTACCTTTTATGTTTTCATGCTCATGATTTTATGCTTATTAATATAAAGAAATTTTGTTAAATCAAACAAAATTAATTATCAATAGATTATGGAAATATTAATATAAGTTCCAAAATTTTCATTCATGGACATTAGTAAAATGTCTCTATGTCTGTTGGGCCGCACTCAGAAATCTGATGGGCCGCGGGTTGCCCACAACTGATGTAGAGGTTTTTGTAGAGGTTCTAATGTTTTTGTTTGTTTTGAAAATTAATGCAATTCGCCACATCACTGTTTCAGTAATATCCATTTTTATTCTGTACTATTTTGTATCAATGGAACATTCGAGTTTTGGTACGATTTACTCTCTCTCTCTCTCTCTCTCTCTCTCTCTGTCAATATTTTATCATTTCTTTGAGTTTCAGTTCGTGTATTTGAATTAAATATAGACGTATAAATTGGAAAGAATTTATTCTTCCTTTGGTTTGTTTTCCCTATTAATATATACGAAAGGAACTCGACTCCAACGTAAAAATGTTTTCATTTTCGTCGACTATAAATCTATAACGTCACATTTTTGTACCTACCAAGTTCCAACCAATTATATCGAGGTATGTGCTTATATATGTAAATAAATTACGGAGGCACAACATATACAAATTGGGGTGGTTTCACAAAAAAATTAGCGACAAAATTAGCGTTAGCGGTGCTAACTTTCAAAGTTAACAGGCACAGCACTGTGTGTGTGTGTGTGTGTATATATATATATATATTATATATATATTATATATATATATATGAAAAGAAGGATCAACACAACGGCAAACATTTTCATTTATTTGTACATCAGACGTTTCGACAAATCTTTTGTCATCATCAGTGAGTTAAGTCTTAAAACCTTAAAACAAAATTGAAAAGTGAAAGTTACATCAATACATATTAAAACCATTAAATTAAAACCTTAAAGCAAAATGAAAATTGCATCAATACAAAATTAAAATCATTTAAATTTCATCACTATAAAAACTAAAATTAAATTAAATTTCATCACTATAAAAACTAAAATTTAATTTAATTTTAGTTTTTATAGTGATGAAATTTAAATGATTTTAATTTTGTATTGATGCAATTTTCATTTTGCTTTAAGGTTTTAATTTTAATGGTTTTAATATTGTATTGATGTAACTTTCACTTTTCAATTTTGTTTTAAGGTTTTAAGACTTAACTCACTGATGATGACAAAAGATTTGTCGAAACGTCTGATGTACAATAAATGAAAATGTTTGCCGTTGTGTTGATCCTTCTTTTCATCTGTAAGCTCCGGTTCCCTAAGGAGAAGTCAATAGTTTTGATATATAGGGTGAACCAAATGTAGGTGGACAGTAAATGATAACGTTTATTTTGAGAATACATATTTAATTTTTTTGTATACTATAATACAAAATAAAATTTAAAAAATTTAGTTATAATATTTATATAATATAACACAAACACCATAGTTATAATGAACACATAGTTATAATTAATATAACACAAACCGTATTCAACCTACTGTCCACCTACTTTTGGTTCACCGTGTATAATATATATATATATATATATATATATATATATATATATATATATATACACAGGGTGTATGATAAGTAACTCCCTATTTTAAAATTCGTTTAACTTCCCTATTTCTTATTCAATTTAAATAAAACAAACCGTAAATTATTCAGTATTTATTGAGGTTTTTAGTCACAAACATTCACACGCACTTTACACTTCTACATATGCTCCTGCATTATCACGACATTTTCTTAGACGAACGGGTATGTTGTCCACTGCTGCTCGTAAAACGCGTTCAGGAACATTGTTGAGAACGTGGTTAATTCTTTTCTCCAGTTCATCAAAATCTTTAGGTTTGTGGCGATAAAGCTTCTTCCTTAGCCCACCCTCGCAGAAAGCGGTCACGAGGCGTTAGGTGTGGGCTGCGAGCGGGCAATTCACGCGCAACACGTCTTCCAATCGTTAGAAAAATGAGGAGGTGCTCCGTCCTGCATAAAATTAAGACTATCAATGTTATTCCATCGCGAAATCATTGGCCATACACGTTTTTTCAACATTTGCGGGTATCTTTCAGCATTCATTGTGTCCCGAATGAAAAAAGGCACAACAATGGTTGTGGATGTCATACGTAGGGTGACCAGACGTCCTGCATTTTGCAGGACTGTCCCGCATTTAGAGTTTCTGTACCGCTAAAAACATTGACCAATGCGGGACAATGCAATGTCCCGCATTCTTGTATTTATGCAATTTTCGTACAAATGAAATGTAATTTTTATTCATTATCGTAGATCTGGCATCCGCGCATCCCTCATAAACGTTTTAAAACGTTTTTGAAACCTCCAGTACGACAGACCTCGACGGCCGACGCTCGTCAGTTAAAATTTTGAATTATAATGGTGTTAACGTGTTATTTAATTGTCAGAGTACCCATACATTTTAAAAATGACTTAAAAAAGAAAGTGCACTTTCAATGAAGATTTAGAAAAAGAATATCCTTTTATTAAAAAAGCAAAGAGTGAGAGCATGGTGAAATGTATTAAATGTTTTTCTACTTTTTCAATTGCAAGTGGTGGGAAATGTGACATTAAACGTCATTTAAACTCTACTAAGCATAAAGAAGCTGATGCCTGCGCTTCATCAAGTAGGCCTTTGACAACGTTTATACAGAGTAAAGATTTTGATGAAGAGAAAAAAGTGTAGCAGTAGCTGAAGGAACTTGGACTTACCATTCAATCAAACACAACCTATCTTTTCGATCTACAGACTGCACTTCAAAACTAATCAAAAGATGCTTCAATAAGACATTTCCTTGCGCTCGTACTAAAACAGAGGTAATTTTAACTAATGTCTTTCAACCTGATGTTCTGCAATCATTAAAAGACGAGATAATTATGAAATGAGTTGTCTTGAATTTTGTGAATATCTGAACAAAGAAATACCTCTCCTTAAGAAAATACATTGCAGTGCCAAGTACAATTAAATAAAATGTTTTTCACTAAATTAGGTAAGTAAACTATATAAAATTACTTTTTGGTAGTACAGTTATTTGTCCGTTATATATCTTTGAAAGATAAAGTAAAATGCCTATAGAGTGCTGCAAAATGCTTTTAAAAGGTATTGGTTGACCTGTGAGGTGTTATCGAGATATCATACGAGTATATTAGTGTACCAATGGATCCATCCCGCATTGGGATCGCAAAAATCTGGTCACCCTAGTCATACCACATCAAACTATCAGCTTTGCCTAACAGAAAGCTCAATACAGAAAACCTCCTCAATAATTACTAAATAATTTACAGTTTATTTCATTAAAATTAAGTAACAAATAGGAAAGTTATACGAATTTTAAAATAGGGAGTTATTTATCATACACCCTGTGTATATATATATATATGCCTTTTTTAATTTTATTGTACTAAGTAAAGCAAAATAACTCACATTTTTTTGAAACTTGTAGGCCTAAATAGGGCAGGGGATGGAAAAACCGAGGCTAGTCCTGAGGCAACCAGCACAACCAATCAGATCGCAAACGTCAGCCAAATACAGCCAATCAGATCACAGTACGTCATTCTGAAGCGTTCGGCCTCGATCATTTTGTTTGGTGCGTGCAACGTGGTGTCTTTGTTCAAGTGCTTTTGCTAAATAAAATCTCACGTTTGTGCTTATGGCTTTTTTTATAAGTGAGAAAAAATGCCTAAGGACAAGACAGCCAAAAGTGTTCTGTTCAGGCAGTGGATCAAGAAGGACTCAAACTTCACTACGGATGGTAGAGTTATTTTCTGCCAACCTTGTTCCAAAGAGGTACGTTGCAACATTTTTTATTCTCTATCCAAAATAACAAACCCACTCGATGTAAACAAATGCATGCGAGGGAATTTGACGCTCCAACAATGAGTGATAATGTGAGCTTTTCCGAATTTAATAGCATCCTAAAGATAAATTGGTAAAGAGTGGTGAAAAACAAATTGTTTTAAATTATTTTAATATTAATTTAATTAACCGAACAACCAACTTCGACGTTCGACTAATGCGTTTTATAATTTAGTTACCCTAAAAATTGTCGTTTTCTGTAGTTTCTAAAAAAAAAAAATGGTATCTAAAGAAATTATTAAGTTAAGTTGGGTTCTTATAACACTGGTATGCATCAATTTTGCTGTCAAGGGTTTTGTAAGTGATTCTTATAGAGTTTTTCCTGCTGATTTCGAATCTGCAATCCGTTTTTCTCAATCAGCTCAGGTTATCCGGCTATGGCCTCATAAGTAAAATAGAATTTTTCGTGATTTTGTCAAAGCGGAATTGGAACAGTAACATCTATTATCACTTGTTTCACTTGTATAATATCTTTTTTTACTTTTCAGGCATATAGATAAAATATTTCATAATGAATAGAGCGTGTAAAAATGATCCCAATAGATTCTGCTACATATGTGGGACGGTTACCATGCCAAATAACCAGTCCCAAATCACTAAATTTGTGAAGACAATGTATAGAGCATACTTTGGAATTAAGCTAGGGGACCAGGACAAAAATTTCGCCCCTCGTATGTGCTGCAAGACGTGCATTGAAACTTTGAGAAAATGGAGCAAAGGCAGAGCGAAATCTTTGCCTTTTGGAATTCCCATGATTTGGAGAGAAGGAAAGGATCACGTGACAGATTGCTATTTCTGCATGACAAACCTCCAAGGTGGGCTTATAAATTTATTTTTCTTAAATATTTTGAAATCCTCGTATGAAACTTGACATAATATTCACCATAATGTAATATTCACCATATATAGCATAATATTCACCATAATGGTAATCATACATTTACATATACATATTGTTATAGAAAATACATTTACACATACATATTGTTATACAAGTTACATTTACATATACAATGATTGTATATTTTCTTTCTTTTTCATTCATATTGTCCCCGAAGGGACAATATGAATGAAAAAGAAAGAAAATATACAGACTCCATCGACCTATTTCATATCTTACAGACCGCAGCCATCCCTCACGAGCCGCCACTGTCTGAATGCTTCTTCTATTTCATATGCAAGTTTTATATCCATGTTTCTGTGTTTCTATTTTCAGGAGTTAACAAGAAGAATAAACACATTGTTGTATACCCTGACATTCCTTCTGCTATGAGACCTGTACCCCATGGTCCTGGAATTCCAATACCCGACCCACCTCAAACCCTGGACTTCGATGATTCTGATGATGAATCAACGACCAATGCCAATGACCAGTCCCAGTCGTATATACCTCAAAATACCGCTTCAAATGAGCCGAGGCCTCTCAACCAGGCCAAACTTAATGATCTTACCAGGGATTTAGGACTTTCCAAATTAGCTGCCGAGATCTTGGGCTCACGACTTCGAGAGGACAACTTGCTGGCTCCGGGAACAACATTCTCCTGGTATAGGAAACGAGAGGAATAAATGGAATAATGGAAGAGAGGTACCAGGGAAACTGGGATATCAATATGCTGGCGGACTATTGCTGGTGTTTGAAGCGAGAAGTGCCCGAAGAAAAACACAGACGGAAAGCCAAAAAAACTTAATTCCTTCCTCAATAAACTTTTTTCCATATTCATTGTATGAATAAAAGTATTTATTCACACAATGTTTTCATTTTTCACGAGTGTTCTTATAATATTACTCGTATCTACAGTGTTTAAGCTAAAAAAATCAATAAATTCGGGGATAAAATTGGACTTATAATAAATGGCCAATAGAGAAAAAACCTGACCTGATTGAGGAAAACCAATGTCATTTTCGAATTCAGCATGGTCGAATTATATAATATGAGTTGAAAAAACCCTCACAGCAGACAAAAAAATTTCATATGCATACCAGTGTAATGAATAGAGAATAATAGCTTTTTGTTTGTTGTTAATTTGATTTATTTTAATGCATGGCGCAGTAATTAAGTTTTGTTTTTCAGTAATACTTGTCATCTTTGCAGGTAAAATGCGAGAAAAAATGCCATTTGACCAATACAAAAATACTGCTATGCATTTGATGAACTCTAAGAAGAAAACTGCAACATGCCAGCCCTTCTTTCCAAGTCCCACAGAGTCGGATAAGTTGCAGCAGCAGTTCCATGCTGATTTGTGTGCTTCAATGGTGGCGGCAAACATACCTTTTAACAAGCTGCAAAATGCGGCATACAAAGAATTTTTAACAAAGTACACGAAAATGAAAATTCCCGATGAATCTACTTTGAGGAGAAACTACCTCCATCCAAAATATGAGTCTGTAAGTTTAAATGTGTTGATTTAATTTACTTAATTTTAATTTTCATTTTACAGGTTTAAATTCATTTCACATTGATTTAAAATAATTTAATATTTTAATTTATTTTGTTTAAATTTTGAGTTTTATTTCACTTCATTTCTTTAATTTTTGTCATTTTACTGTATTAAATTTTTATTATGTCAAATGTAAAAGAATGACTAAACGAGCGTTCTGTTCATATCATTCTTTATCAAGTTATGCACATTGTGTGTATTTATTAACTTAAATACTACATGAAATTTCTAGGTTATTGAAGAGATCAGACAAGACGTCAATTATGCCAACTTCTGGGTGTCAGTTGACGAGACGACAGACACCTGTGGACGTCAAGTTGCCAATGTGGAGGTGGGTAAGCTCGACTGCTCTGGCCCAGGAAAACCACACCTGATCCTCTCGAGATCACTCGAGGCAACTAATAATGCCACAGTAGCTCGAGTTGTGCGGGATGCTCTCCGTAAGTGTCGATGAATGTTATTCATATGCATTTAAAATGAGAGACAATTACATTTGAAGTTGTTAATTTTGTGCGCATATAAACTTATTTATTCATTTTCTTAATTGCAGGAGTTCTGTGGCCAAGTGAGAACAATAATAAGTTTTTACTTCTTGTCACGGATGCAGCAGCATATAAGTTATGTTGAAAGCAGCGCAAAATCTGAAGGTTTTCTATCCGAAAATGGTGCATGTGACTTGCCTGGCTCATGCTCTCCATCGGGTGGCAGAAAACATCCGGGGACATTTTCGGAACGTAAATGCACTTGTATCGTCGGTGAAGGTCTTTCTCAAGGCACCTTCACGAATTGCTGCTTTCAAGGCAGCTCTTCCAGAAACACCCTTGCCACTTCAGCCAGTTTTGACTCGATGGGGTTCCTGGCTTCAAGCGGCTATGTATTATGCTGAAAATATCAGCGAAATTGCCATGGTACAAAACATATTCAGTTTAATTAGTACATTCTTCTACAGCCATTTCAAAAGCAGCAAAGCAAATTTCATCTTAATTCTGTTTTTTGTTGCAGGTCGTTGAAAACTTAGACGAGCATGAGGCAGTCGTGATAGGAGAAGCGAAGGAGGCCTTATCGTGTCTAACCCTTCGAGGAGACCTGGCCTACATCATGGCCAATTTCGGACGGGTGCCAGGGACCATAACCAAGCTGGAGGAGAGAGGCCTGCCGTTTGTTGAAGCAGTGGAAATAGTTCAAAATTTAAGGAAGGAGCTGAGCCAGGTTCCTGGTAACGTAGGGAAAGAAGTGGTAGCAAAATTTGAAAATGTTCTCAGACGTAATCCTGGTTGGCAAACCATAGTGAACGTTTCAACAGTGTTCAAAGGAGAATGTCAGGAGGTTCTGGACTTTGAGTCAAGCGAATTAGCATCTTTGAAGTTCGCACCAATTACGTCTTGCGATGTCGAAAGGTCGTTTTCTCGATATAAAAATGTATTGAGTGACAGGCGATGTCAATTTACGCCACAGAACCTTGAAAAATTTTTAATCATCAATTGCCATTCCAATTTATAGTTTAGTCGAGTTTTTGTAAGAAGATAGTTTAAATGTTTGGATTTTACTTTGATGCAAATAAAATGTTTGATCGTTTTTGAGATGTTTAGTTTATTTTTTACAATAAAAATCCTGATATTCATCAGAACTGCAAATGGGTTTACTGTAAGTCAACAATAATAAGAGAAAAGTGGGAAAATAGAAATGCCTATTAAGTGCCTTTTTCAGCTTTTAGTGCCTATTTAAGCGACTTTTTTAGGGCTTCTTTAGTGCCTTTTTGCCTACCTATTATTGATTTTTTAGTGCCTCAATCCTAACTCTAATGATCACCCTAATGTTTTTCAAAGACAGTTTCAGCAATTTCTGCAATGCGGAGAGGTACTTGTAGGTTATCTCCTCCCCCACCAATTTTGACAGAATATTTTCGTTAAAACTAACGAAAATATCACGACTTAACCTAACCAATTATCAAGGGCGTACAGTTGATCTGTTAGTAAATAGTAAATACTATTCCAGAAACAAACAATGTTATAATTAATAATAGATCAACTGTACGCCCTTGATAATTGGTTAGGTAAGTCGTGATATTTTCGTTAGTTTTAACGAAAATATTCTGTCAAAATTGGTGGGGTGGAGATAACGTACAAGTACCTGCGGAGTTCCCCTCTGGAGATCCCATAAAAAAAAAAAGTTTATCGAAAAGGTGTTCCTCAAATAAACAAAAACGTTTGTTTTTCTATAGCAAGACTCACTGTGGTCGACCGGTATAATGATGGGTTTCTTGTTTTGTTTAACCTCCTTCGCAACATCTAAGGGCGGTCGCACGCAGAATCGTCTTGCTGCTTAGACTGATGACTCGAGTCGCGTGTGATTTTACATTGACAGAATGGGAGCCCCCCCCCCCACACACACACACTGCAGCGACCGCGACGCGATTCCCCAGAATTCTAATCTCCAGAATCGCGTCGCGGTCGCTGCAGTGTGCGGGGCTGCCATTCGTCAATGTACAGTAAAATGACACGCGACACGAGTCGTCAGTCGTGAGTCGAGAGACGATCCTGCGTGCGACCGGCCTAAGAAGGTCATATGACGGAGACCAATAACAGCTTTACGCGCAATCCGAACCACGAGTCGATACATAATCTGGACACGGAAGACGGTCCTCCCCATCCAACTACTACCCAGAACCAATGTCGCTTAATTTCGCTGATCGACGGGAAGCGGTGTTACGACACTGGCCACGACGCAACCACAGTGATCGAGCAATATCGTCGCGCGCGCGAGGAAGATAAGCTTTTCATTGTAGCCAGACAAAATCACTTCACCGTCCGGCCTTGAAAGAGCTTACTCTTACGAGCCATGCGAATCGTTCTCGCGCTGCATCAAGGCCCAAGCACAGGAGGTAAAAATGTTAAAGTTTACTGGGGCTCGGACAGTGAAGGGGCCCTGCAGGACCCAACTGAGAAAATCTTTTAAACATTTTCTGTGGTAGCAGTTTTGTCAATAATAATGCGTCTTTTAATGCTGATCTGATCTGGATGTAATGCATTTATTTCAATAAAAATATGCATGAATGAC
Organism: Bathynomus jamesi; assembly: GCA_023014485.1. Classification (NCBI taxonomy): domain Eukaryota; kingdom Metazoa; phylum Arthropoda; class Malacostraca; order Isopoda; family Cirolanidae; genus Bathynomus; species Bathynomus jamesi. The sequence goes on along the minus strand of JAJOZX010003315.1, from coordinate 80,640 downwards.
CTGTCTCAAACCAAGTGGGTGGGCAGGAGTCGGAGGCAAGGGGGCCCGGCATGTGACTTTGTACCGGGCCTGAGAAAGTGATACTTCGGCCCCTGCGCTACATTACGATCTTCGCGTGAAAATATACGATACGAGGCGCCTTTTTGGTAATTTTTCCCAATAACTCTAACCTTTTAAGATGACATAACTAAGTGAAAATACCGCTTTACCCAACTTCTAAAAGCTCGCGCTTATCTGGAAGGGTAAATTGCCATAACTATCATATCTGGGGCTTAGAACAACCTCATACGTCTTACGAGCACCCGCGCGATTCACCAAAACAAAATGTCTGTGGCTAAATTTCCAATCCTCATTATTACGTTGCAGCATCAACTAAACAAATGAATGATTCAGGTTACTCGCAACGTCAAACTATCGTCTAAGTGAGTAATTAATGACCCTTATAAATACAGACATAATTTAACTATCATAGTTATACACTATATAATTAACTGCGCGCTCGCGATCCTCATTTTTTTGCCGGTGCGTCGTACCGAAACTTTATTTCTTTCCAGTTCGATGTATGTATCGGACTGTACCGGTCTACTTTCACCACTGCCAAGGTCTTTTTTTTTTTTTTTTTAAGAATGCCAATGGAAAGATCAAGACTATTCCTTGGCAATGCTTCAAACCACAATTCTTCCAAACTGCAAGTCATTACAAACGGGGATTGCCAATTTCTAAATTAGAAAAAAAAAACACGTCGAATTAAGCGCGACCGCCGGGTTGACCCGAGACCGTAGAAATTAAAAGAGATTTGCACGGCACGACTAGGCCCGTAAGCCCGTGCCCGGCCCATGGAACGGGTATGGGTTGAAAATATAATTTCTGGCTACGGCCCTGAGCGGGTTAGGGCTTTATTTTTTTTCAAATGTGTATTGAATGATAACTTTAAACACACTTTAATTTAAAATATTTGTAAATAAAAAAAATGCCGCTAACATTAATTTTATTGTTGTTCTTTGTCATAATACACCATTTCCATAGTCACAGATAATAATACTATTGATGGCATAGTGTCAAATGCAGTTGTCACTCAACGACTCAACGACACGAGTCACCTGTCTCTCTCTCTCTCTTTCATATATATATATATATATACACAAACTCAGAATGGTTCCCTGAGAACATTATATGTTAAACACAAACCGTGCATGGTTTGTGTTTAACATATATATATATATATATATATATATATATATATATATATATACAGTATATATATATATACGGTATTAGTAATAATGATAGGTTAACTTAAATGTTCACACTTATGTAATTAATAATAATAATAATAATAATAATAATTAGAAAGATTAATTGTAAAGATAAAATTTAGAAGTATGTTAAGGTCACAAACCCTTAAAGAGGTCCAATACTGTATTACTAAAACGGGTACGGTCCAGTGCGGGTACACGTAAAAAAAGTAAAGCTTACGCTTCAAAGTCACGAACTCTACCAATGGAAAAGAAAATCAAAGTCACCGCTGAAGAAGTTAATGAAGAACTCGCCAGTGGCGTTACGAGGAGTTACGAAGACGAGCGAAAGCCTTAAAGACACTTCAGTTTACTCGGGGAGGTTCCCGTTATTAAGTAGTTCATTTTTTAACCACCATCCGCTCCCTCCCCGACATAGGCCGGTACGAAAAAAGGTTGAAGAAAATACCTTGAATCTGGAAAAGTAGCCAAGGAGATTTTAGGGGAAATAGGAGAATATATAAGCTAGCTCTACAATTACGCTACGTACGCATAGAAATCGCGCACTAGATAACGCCGCTGTATAAACTAACCAATAATATACTCGTGCCAATCGCGCATCAATCACTTGGTATCGTCACAAAAGCCTCGAACAGACAGAAACAAGAATCAAGAACAGAAATCAGATTTTCCACACCATGCCCTCACCCGTCACGCGCATCCAGCTAACCAAAAAAAAAAATTGTGTCGGAAGAAATGTAACTATACCTCACCTAATCCACGCCATGCATTTTTTTAAAGTTTTTTTTTGGGGGGGATGGGGTTAGGGGGGATGGGGGAGTTACGAAATTATGTTTCTACAAAATATTTTTCTACTCTATTCTTAGACATATTTGGAAACAAATGGATGGGCGTGGCGATGGCTCAAATGTTTGGAAAAGGGCGGCCACAAACTGGAATTCGGAATCAAATTTGGATTATAAAACAAAAATTGAAAACAAAAATCCAATTTCTGTAAATTCAAATAGACTCTCTCTCTCGTATCTTATACAAATGAACGTGGAATACACACAATTTAATTAAAACAAACACACACTTGCAAGCCTGAAATAAAATTAAAATCAACGAACAGTAACATCATTTACATGAGAATAAAGCGGCACATTTTCACTAAAATTAAATTTCAATAAACAAATATACAAAACAGAATATATATATATATATATATACACCAGCCTCTTTTATTTATACACCAGCTCTATTCTCCTGTTCTTCTTTGCAAATGCGTTGATTACTTTATCGTGAAAATCACAAATCAAATAAATAAGTGAACACTGTTAAAAATGCACTCGAATTATATTTGAATTTGTGCACCTGTGGGGGGGGGGGGGCGAAGAGGGCGGGGGGGGAAGGGGATGGGCAGTTAACGAACGATATTAACCTTAATATAACAACTTCACTTTGATTTACTCATAATTAAGCAAACTCTAATTACAATTAGTTTGTATTTCTTCTTCTAAAAATATATTTGGTAATAACTGCCAGTTATTTAGTCATTTAATGCTATAAGCTCATTAATTAAGAGCTTTAAAAAGATTCCGTTAGCATAATAGCAGGAATAAGCAACTCTCTAAGTTGCTTCCATGATTCACGTTTTGCCTAAAGAAATGAATGCGTTATGGGTCTGTGTTTCTATCGGTGAATATTTTGTATTCTTTTAAAACATATATAATATTAATTCATCCCCCAAGTATAGCGATCAATAATTTTATTGTATATCATTTATTACATTTATACTATCGTATAAGCGGTGAAATTATCGGTGAACTGATACAATTTTTATAAAACACGAATATAGTAAGTCAAACAAAAGAAGCAATTCTCAAGGTTGCTTCCACTGGCGCCCGTTTCGAGGCAACAAAATTAAAAACTATTGCTCTCCCCCTCCTTTTTCAATGCACTGATTTGGATTTCGAGCTTTTTGTATTAAAAAAGTATTTGAAACGAGTATAGCATAGTGATAATTTATCATAATTTTATCATCATTAATAGTGTTCAACAGCGCTTCTAATCATTTAAGTGGGAAAGCAATGCTTCCATTGCTTCCATGGCCCGAACGCCACTGATATATATATATATATATATATATATATATATATATACACACGGTGAACCAAAAGTAGGTGGACAGTAGGTTGAATACGGTTTGTGTTATATTATATTATAACTATGGTGTTCATTATAACTATGGTGTTTGTGTTTTATTATATTAAATATTATAACTAAATTTATTTAAATTTTATTTTGTATTATAGTATACAAAAAAATTAAATATGTATTCTCAAAATAAACGTTATCATTTACTGTCCACCTACATTTGGTTCACCCTATATATATATATATATATATATCATACCCCTACTTGAACTATAAATAATGCATCAATAATTATATATACCGTATATGTGTGTGTGTGTGTGTGTGTGTGAGAAATGTAGAATATATAAAAGAGAAGGTGTACGACAACGTGTGAATTGTATAATATATATATTTTTTGGTTTTGATATGGGGTTGTTTAACCTCCTTCGCGACATATAAGGCAACCTACAGCTTTACGTGGGATCCGAACCACGGGTCCCAACATCATCGGGACGCGGGGCAGGGCCACCCGCCTGACTACCGTCGCTTAACTTCGCTGATGGACGAGAAGTGGTGTTACGTCATCGACCACGACGTAACCCCAAATCTTTAAACTTAAGAAATGAATAGGCCTATGCCATGGTCCATTCTCTCCAATCTAATTTCTGGTAATAAGTTTAATAAATTATAAAACACACACACACACACACACACCATATTACAATAGACGTACATTCTTCATTTATTTTTAATTAAGTTTTGCTCAGTCTTTTTTCATTGCACTGTACTTCAGTCGCGGAAATTAAAAAAAAAAAATCCAAAACTGGTTACCCTCCAAAAAACATTACTAATTAGTCATTTTCTTAGCTTATTTAAATATATTCGTCAAATTTATTTCCAAACAATAACATCAATTATTATTATGATTCTTTTTTACAAAATTCCTTTAACAAAAACGATAAAAAATATTCCACATTGATCACAGCTCAATAAATAACAGTAAAACAACTCAGAATCATTTGTAGAATATTTATATTCAATAATAATAAAGTTACAATCACAACACCATTAAAATTCTAAAGCATTCAAATCAATCTTGAAGCCTGTTTTTTTCAGTTCTCTCACTATATATATATATATATGGCCCTGGGTTCGATTCCCGGGCGGTTCGCCTCATTTTTCATTTATTCGTTATTTCTCTTCCCCGTGTGCAGAGACGCTCCTTATTTACGTCGTTTCTATTCATTTATATACTGCGTGGTCATTGCAGTTAAATGCATATATATATATTATATATATACAGTCGCGCACAATACATGCAAAAATCATGCACAAGTCGTCCGTGACTGCATTTTCAGTCGGCTGATGTTTAATCTCAACGCAAACATCGTAAATTGCCATCCGAGACTTAACTGTTAACCAAACTTTAAACTTTTCCAGATATGGGCATGAGGGTATGTAGCAGTCGAATATGGAATCAGTACGCGCAGAATGGACAATGGCTATATATAGGATTGGTATTTAAAGTCACCACAAGGATAGGCCTATATTGGGTATGCGGTATGCCAAATATGGCTTGATGGGGTATGTTGCAAATATGCCAGAAGAGATAAATAAATTACAAAATCTATTTTGCCCAATATACAATTACAATTTGATCCTATTTTTCGGTATCCATGGATAATTCACTGATATATATATATATATATATATATATATACATATATATATAACGAACCTACTTTGTAAACATTTTTAATACTGTAACATTATAAAAAAAAAAAAATAATTAGAAAACCATCAGGGCAGATGAACCGACCAATTTAAAAAAAAAATGCATGGCATTAAAAAGGTATGGTCCCCCTCAATGTCATTCCCATTTCATTCTTCGCCCAAGGGGAAGAAATCCTCGGGGTAGATTCTCGAAGGCACCAATTCTAAAATCTATCTATTCCAATATCACGCAATCTTCTTTCTAATTTAACACTTTGATCCAGGTTAGGTTAAGTTAAGTTAAATTAAATTAGTAAATATTAGGAATTAGCATTTTAGGTTACGTTGAATTAGGTTAGTAAATATTAATAATTGTTATTTGTCGCCTTTACCGGGAATGGGAATAAGGGTTATATTCTCTCTCTCTCTCTCTCTCTCTCTCTCTCTCTCTCTCTCTATAATAATATATGACATACAGTAACTCTCTCTCTCTCTCTCTCTCTCTCTCTCTCTCTCCTCTCTCTCTCTCTCTCTCTCTCTCTCTCTCTCTCAATTACGGACCTGGAATGGGAATAGGAATGGAGGTAGAAATGACATTGAGGGAGAAATAATCGTCTAAATAGAATGATGTAAATAAGAGATGACTTTGGTTTTTTAAACGAATTTTTCACTTTGATTTTGACATTGACTTTGAATTTTTGTTCCCTTTCACTTTTTCATTTTTTATTTAAAATTATTTTCTATTTTTAATATTTTAATAATAATTAAATGTATAAATATTTTCAAGACCTTAAAAAACACTTTTTTTAATTAAAAATTAATAATTTATTTTTTAAATCAAGGTAAAATAAAGGAATTCATTCATAGTTCACATTCTGATAAATATTCTCGGAATTAAGTTCGACGAGAAATCTAAAAATTGTAAAAAGCATGAAAAAATTGCTAATTAGTCATGAATCGGGTTTTTATTTTTTTTTTATTTTATTAAATTTTATTATTATTATAAATTTAATAAAAAATCCCCCTTCCCCCTCCCCGACCCTAACAAAAGAAAACACACAATATTACCAATTAGTAATTTTCAGGATTTTTTGAAATTTTAGGTTTGTAGTCGAACTTATTTCCAAAAATTGTACTTCATTCTTAACCACCGAACACGAAAAAAATTCATAGTCGAAAATATCACTTCAAACAAGAGATGAATCCCAATGTTTCCAAAAGTCCAAGAATGGCAGATTTGAGCAAAACGCGAGGTAACATCTACGTTTCATACACCCCCAAACGAAGTGAGGAGTAGGAGCCCCAGCAATGACTACTTTAGTCCGAGTCAATTAAACTGGGGTAGCCGTCCAGGCGCTTCGTCGTAACGTAAGATACAGAAAAGACAACCGCCCAGCTCTAGGCAGCAATGGAGTTCGAACTCACGACTCAGTGAAGTCTGAGCACTGGCCAGCCCTGACCAGCCATAACTTTTTAACTTTTGAAGCTATTTCGAAGAAATAGCTTCAAAAGTTAAAAAAAGTTACGTCACTTTCAAACTGATACAACTTTAACTGCGTTTTCTGGCGTTTTTTACTTTTGTCGCTTAGCCGCTTCTTCCTCGGAATGTCTCACATAATTAGTCTACGATACATACCCGAGGGCAACATTAGGAAATACAACCCAAATTACACTAGAGAAATAGCCCACCTCATAAGACAACGTAACAACCTCAAACATAACACACAAACACCACACACAGAAGCCATAAAACAGCAGATACAACATCTCAACACAGAAGTAAACAACAAACTCAAAGAAAACAAACAGAAACATTTAGGGAATTCATAACACTAAACCACTCCACAGTTACATCCAGGCTATACAAAACTATAAACAGCATTACCCACTCTAACAGCGGCATTCACACCTCACACGCGGCTATCTGTCGCAGCCAAAATAATATCCCAACATATACACAACAAGATAACATTCTACTTAATCACTACGCAAAGATAAGTCACTTAAACAGAGACAACAACCAGAAACACGCAGACAGACAAACAGCCAGACACAAGAAAACCTACAGACTCGACACGACTTACACCCTTCAATACAGACCAGACCACCAACATCATCAAAAACATTAAGAATTCGAAGGCTACTGGACCAGACAACATATCTAACATCACCTTAAACACTTGGCCACAGGGAATACTAGCTCTCACAAATATCAGCACATATTCATACCAACACTAATATTCCTGACATATGGAAACAAGGTAAAATTATTACACTACTCAAACCAAACAAAAATCCAACAGAACCAGCTTCCTATAGACCCATTACTTTACTATGCACACCTTCCAAAGTAATAGAAAGACTAATCTTACAAATCACAAAACCACACATACCACTATCGCATACTCAACATGGATTCAGACCTCACCACTCAACCACGACATTACTCACTAACCTCACGCAGCACATCATGGATGGCATCAACTCCAGACGACCAGCTCAACATACACTATTAGCAACAATAGACATTAGTAAAGCATTTGATGCTATCCCACGCTTCCCTCTCATAAACAAAATACTCAACACAAACATGCACAATAACACCAAAAGGTGGCTGAGCAACTATCTCTCAGGAAGATACTCACATGTCACATTTAATGGCAAGTCATCCAAAAACAAGCTTTGGAGCTATTGAAGAATAGGGACCCCAGCCTTCTTTAGTTAGGCTTATAAGGCTAACTAACGAAAATATCACGACCTAACCTAACCAATCGTTAGGTTAACTGTACGCCCTTGACGATTGGTTAGGTTAGGTCATGATATTTTCGTTAGTTAGCCTTATAAAGCTAACTAAAGAAGGTGGGTCCCTATTCTTCAATAGCTCCCAAGCTTTTTCCGACCGGGGTCCCTCAAGGCTCTGTTCTCTCACCAACACTGTTCAACTTATACATGCATGGCATTCCAACACCCATAGATAACAAGCTTACCTTATCATCATATGCAGATGACATCACTCTAACATCCACCCACAACAACATCGACACCGCTACAAATAACCTACAAACATACTGTACATAAACAGTATACAAGACTGGCTCACAAGCAATACAAAAGAACACCAGATAACTCCACAGATTACACTAAACAACACCAACATTCCACACACTCACAGGACCAAAGTACTTGGGGGTCACATACAACACATCATTATCTTTTGCAAACCACATTCAGGACATTAAAAACAAGTGTACGTCAAGACTTAACACGCTTAGGGTACTAACAGGCACAAACTTTGGACACCAGCAGGAAACAACATCACCCATATACAAACAATATATTCGCTCAGTTATGGACTATGTTAGCCCATGCTGGGCACCCATTATCTCAAACACACACATAAACCCCTTACAGACAATACAAAACAACGCACTTCGTATCATTACAGGATGCACTCAAACAACACCAATAGAACACCTGCACACAGAAACAAAAATACTGAAAGTTAGGGAACATTTAGACATGAGGGGAACACAATTCATGGCAGCAGCGACAACTAACCCACAACACCCTTGCCACCAGTGGTGGGCGCGGTACCAAAATTTGGGGGTGCGTTACGCGGTACTGCGGTACCTCAGCATGCCCAGTGCGTTACGCGGTACTGCGGTACTTTTTCAGGTCCCCCTGGTGCGTTCCGCGGTACTGCGGTACTGCGGTACTGCACACAAGAACAACACAAGTAATAGCACATATTTTCAGAAATTGCATATCGGCGATTTCGCACCTGAACTTTCTGCCATAATGGCTAAAAATCGATCTTTGTCACAGAAATGTAACACACGTGCAACCGGCTCAAAAGCAAGCACTGCACTGAGGCGTTGTGATAGGATGGCAACGTAACATGTTCTGAACGAAAACTTAACGTGTCTAGAGTTAGGCTGATGCAACACACGCAGCATTCGTCTTACTGTACTCCTGTAATAAGGTTTACTTCAAAAAAAGTGTTAATTTTTTGAAAAGTCGTGTTTGTCGGTACCGCGGAAAGTACCGCGGGAAATTTGAATGCGGTAGCGGTACTGCTGTACTTTCAGCGATCCTTTGCGGTACTGCGTTATGCGGTACCGGTTTGGTAGTGCGGTAGTACCGCAGTACCGCAAAAAATACCGCAAGTGCCCAGCTTTGCTTGCCACTACATGTACAATCACGCACCGACACCTCGCACCATTAAGGTAACACCAGGGAGACATTATAACCAAATACTTCATTCCATACCACGCCCCACAGACATCACACAGTACAGAAAACACATACACACACACCTAACCCACAAAGCACTGTCACGACTCGGTCCGAATGCGGTCCTAGGTGCGAAGCCGCCACCCATTAACAAGTCAGAGATCAGCCTGAGCAGATCGGATCGAGTTAACTTAGCACGATTCCGATGTGGACATCACCCCAACTTACGGACATATAAACACAGACTAGACAACTCCACAGACGATACCTGCCACCTGTGCCAGGACACACCACAAACAATTGAACACAATATGACAGACTGTACCGCTCTAGCACAACAACAAACACAACATCACTAGTGCGCTGAATCTCTGGTCCACTCCGGAGAGGGCGATCGATTACCTGCGTGCCGCCGGCTTGCTCGATCAGGGTGGGCTGATCGACTAAGCAACAACAACAACAACGATTCCTTTCTAACACGCAAACAATTTCATACAAAATATTTTTTGAAACAAATTTTAAGCCATTGACAACTTAACACTTAATTTAAGTTCACGAAGTTACGAACCACTTAGATTTTAAGTCCACCTTCGCAACTTTGATCTCACTGGCTTTGGGTGTGAAACCCAAAATTTTGATGGCTGTGGTATTTTTGTTCACCTATTGTCTCACTTGTTTTTCCTCGATTTCACTAAAGAGGAGAAAATTTTGTGCCAGCGTTGTCTGACTAGATACAGGTAGGCTTTGCCTCAATCTTAAAAGAAAAAATAGACTAAGTTCTAAAATGTGACAAGCTTTAATTAAAAACTGTCAAAAACGCGCCATGTCCAATTTTACTCGTACTAATAATGTACCCAATAACTACATTGCATAATCGTTTAAAAAACTGTAACTGCACCGTAACTCTGTACTGTAAAACCTTCCCTGAGAAATGCAAACTATAACGGTAGATAAAAATATTTAATACATTTTAGTTAGAAAGAGTTTTTAGAGTGACAACGACACCGTAAAAGCTATTAGATAGTTTGCCTCAACCTCGATCAACCCACGAAAAAAGAACATTTCCCCCCGCATTAACTCTTGGCACAGTGCCACTTTGAAATGGTAAACACTTTCTCAATAATAATAATAATAGTAATAGTAGTAATAATGATAATAATAGTAATAGTAATAATAATAATAATAATATCCAAGTTTATTACTCAAAATCCCTGATAATTCCAGGACTTCTCCAGAATTTAAAATTTCTTATATTTTTTCCGATTTTTTCCCAGTCTTTTTCAAGTTGGTGGACACTGTTTTAATCTTAGTTTTAGTTTCCTCCTTCAGTAATTCTGAGTATTCCTTTACTAGTTATTCAGTACGGTTATTGTACTTGAAGAAGCTACACGCGCGTGAGCGATTCACGATAATATACATATAAAAAATACTCGAGGGACGCGTCCCAAACTTTAGAAATGAAATAGAAATACGCTGGAATGAGAGAAAAGGTAGATTCTGTACTGTCCCAACTGCGGTGGTAGGACGGAGGCCCATAAAAACGAAGATGGAAAATACCCTCAGAATACGATGCCCAAAAATCTTTAACGCGCTGCCGAAACAACCGACAAACCTCCAACATACCAACCTAAATAATTTTAAAAACCAACTGGACGGGTTCTTCCGCAAAATCCCTGACCAGCTACGCGTAGCTAGTTAAGAAGGCGGAAGGAGAGTGAAAACCAACTCTCTCCTCCACCAAATCCCTCAAATGAGGCGGGATGTAACAGAGGTGTCGACCACGGGTCGATCCTGAACCGTCGTTCGAAGACGTCAAGTAAGTTATACATAATTTTATTAATAATTAAAAAAGTTCACCAATGTCAGACGCTTTCAAGTTTTAACCAAAACTTCTTAAAAAATAAAATTTTCCAATTAATTTATGCAAATTCTAAAATTTTAAAATAATAAAAAAAATCCTTAAAATCTGTTTGCTCAGACAAAACTTAAAAATAATTCAAATTCTGCTTTGTAATAGACTCGCGCGCAATTATCTATCTATCTATCTATCTATCTATACTGTACAGGGTGGCACAAAAGTCAGGAACCATAGGCACATTTTATTAAATTATAATAAATGTTCGAATTGGTGGCCTTCTACTTGGAAACACTTTCTGACGCGTTGAATGCATGATGTTTGAACATTCCTTAACACATTGGTACTGATTTTGGCACACTCAGATTTGATTTTATCCTTTAGAGAACGTATGGTTCTGGGTCGATCAGCATAGACTACAGACTTGAGATGGCCCCCCACCCCCACAAGAAAAGGTCAAGAGGGGTGAGGTCTGGAGACCTAGGTGGCCATTCGACGGGCCCTCGCCGTCCGATCCACTTTCTTGGGAATGTTTCATCTAAAGAGCTCCTTACGATGGTTGCGAAATGTGGTGGTGCGCCATCCTGCTGAAACCACATCTCTGCCCGTTGTGCCAATGGAATGTCGTCCAGTATGGGCATTAGAAATGTTTGCAACATATGCAGATGTTTCACCTGTTACATTGCCGTCGAAAAAGTACGGACCAATTAACCGATCCCACCCAGAGCGCAGCCCACACCATAATTCGTGGATCGAATTGCACATGTCCTTCCTCCATCCAGTTGGGGGGTTCTCATTGGCCCAATAGCGCGCATTATGCCTATTGACACGACCGCTGAGGTGAAATATCGCTTCGTCGCTGAACATGATCCTTCGTTGAAGCTGTCGATGTTGTAGAAACCACTGGCAGAACTCTACACGACGGTCTGTGTCGTCACCGTGCGATTCCTGAACGAGTTGGACTTTGTGGGGGTGGAAACGATTTGTCGTAAGAATTCGTTGAATGGATCTTCTGGAGACACCCGTTTCCTGGGATAACTTTCTTTAGGACTTACGTGGGCTGTTTTCGAGGTGATTGAGTACCGTTAGTGATGTTGCTGCATCGGTTGAACTTTTTGGCCGGCCACTGCGCGGCCGATCATGAACACTTCCCGTTTCTTTGAAGCGAGTGAACAGTTTTCCAACTGATGCCTGAACAACTGGCGGCCTCTCAGGGTGTTTGTCATTAAAAGCAATAGCAACTGATCGGTGTGTGTTACCACGCCTTGCACACATTAAAACTATCTCTACCCATTCATCTATTGTTAATTTCTGTGCCATAGGTTCAACAACAAATCTGAAAAGAACAAAACATATTAAAACAAATTATTAAAATGTGCCTATAGCTCCTGACTTTTGCGCCACCCTGTGTATATATATATAAAAAAAAATTCTGTTTTAATTTTTTTTGTAATGGAAAATTTTTCGACCAAAGTGTTAGGATGTATATTAATAAAAAGCCAAAAAAATAAAAAATAAAATGATGTAACCTAACTAGGGCATGATTCTAATTAATCAATTAATCAGTTAATCATTGTTTACAATTTAATCATTAATTAATAAAAAAATATTAGAAAATGTTGGGAAATGATTAATTTTCCTCATAATTTCAGCATCATTTTACCTTAAATTTTGTGATGTATCATTTGAATTTGGTACCTTTTTGCGTGTATAAACTGTTTAATCCGCCCATGCCTGATTTCTTAAACTAAATCAAACTAAATGTTTGAGCAAAATGTTTTCTTCGGTCTTATCTCACGCAACAGAAACAATAAAGCTCTTTCTTACTCTTTTCACAAGTATTTAATTTTTAATAATTTTTAATCAGTTAATCATTGATTAATTAGAAAATTTCATCATTTATCACTTTTTCCTAAAAATGATTAATTAACCATGCCCTAAACCTAACCTAACCAAACTTGATCTAATGTAACCAATCCTCCACCCGACTTAACCCAACCTAATCGTATTTGGCCAACATTTAAAAATTTGGCAGACAGTAAAAAATCGAATATTTCTCAAAACATTTCGAGAAGAAGTCCAATCTAGGTTCTATTCTCTCATTTATGGCGTAACCCATACTCTAATCTAACCTAACTATCTAATCTAACATAATATACGCAAACGAGAATACTATACAGGGTGTCCGGGCTTAAATGGCAAAAAATAAAAACATTATAAATGTATTTATTGCCATTTAAGCCCGGACACTCTGTACTTTCCGCAACAAACCAAACACAGGATGAAATATTTCCGAAAATGGTGCCGAGAAACGATTTAATTTTATTGTCTGTAAATGAAGGTTAGGTTAGATTAAGTTAAGTTGGACTAGGTTAGTTTAGGTCTGGGTTAAGTTATTAGATAAAATCTAGTTAGGTTAAGTTAGGTTACTAAGATTAGTTTAGGTCTGGGTCAAGTTAGATTAGATCAGATCTGGTTAGGCTAGATTAGATTAGGTTACAAAGGTTAGTTCAAGTCTGGTTCAAATTAGATTAGATCATATCTGGTTCGATTAGATTAGGTTAGGTTACCAACGTTAGTTTTGGTCTGGGTTAAGTAGATTAGATTTTAATAAAAGGAATTTAATAAAAGGAATAATTAAATTTGATAATTAGTTAAAATATTACAAACCAATTAATTAATTTTGATAATTAATTAAAATATTACAAACCAATTAATTAATTTTGATAATTAATTAAAATATTACAAACCAATTAATTAATTTTGATAATTAATTAAAATATTACAAACCAATTAATTAATTTGATAATTAATTAAAATATTACAAACCAATTAATTAATTTTGATAATTAATTAAAATATTACAAACCAATTAATTAATTTTGATAATTAATTAAAATATTACAAACCAATTAATTAATTTTGATAATTAATTAAAATATTACAAACCAATTAATTAATTTTGATAATTAATTAAAATATTACAAACCAATTAATTAATTTTGATAATTAATTAAAATATTACAAACCAATTAATGCCTAAACAGTTTTTTATCCTGAAACAAAGTGTGTTTAGGCTTAAAAAGCGAAATGAGAGAGAAAGAATTAATGGCTGGTTTTTAAAAAGCAACCAATAACGTAACAGCTTTCAGATAGTCTTTTTTTTTTTTAACCAATAGCAGAACGCGTAACAATACGTATCGAGCGCCTTTAAATGGCGGAGATTTTTTTGGAAAAAAGATTTTAGGTTCCTTTCTTTTGTTGTAAGCGTAACATTTAGTAGATTTTAGTGCAAAATTATGTAAAGTTTAATTAAAGGCTCCATAATGTAATACGATTCACGTAAGTCCACTCGATATTACGATTGATCACCCCCTCCGCCCCTAATGTAAAACTTCATTAATGAACGATTTAGAAAAACGCTGTGTCTGATTCGCCTCTCGGCCACGCAGTTTTGAGTTAAGTTAGGTTACCAATGTTAGTTTAGGTCTGGGTTACGTTAGAGTAGATCAGATGTGGTTAGGGTGGGTTAAGTTACCACGGCTAGTTTAGACCTGGGTTAAGTTAGATTAGATCAAACCTGGTTAGGTTAGATTAGAACATTTAATATTTTTTTTTTGTCTGTGAAGATCAACTTACGTAGTTTCGTCAAAAAATTATTAAACTCGAGAAAAACTTTTCGCTGTCTCGAAAACTTTTTCATTTTGTCCGGCGGTCAAAATGTTTGCCTTTCGAAAGGTCAAATGAACCATTTTTCCAAAGTCACTTTTTTATTTTGGATAAGTTAGTTAGAAATATGATGTGAAACTAATCATATATATATATATATATATATATATATATATAAATACATATATATAATAACGTTTAAAGGGATTAGGACTAAAATCCGGAATTGAAAGTTTGATCGGAATTAGAAAAAGAAAATCTGAATAAATTTTTTTTTTAACTCAAATCCGAAACGGAATCGTAATCGGAACTGAGGTTTTCACAAATGAAAATCAATTCAAAGGCTATATATATATATATATATATATATGATTAGTTTCACATCATATTTAACTAACTTATCCAAATATATATATATATACTTATCCATATATATATATATACTCCTTTATTTACTCGAGTAGAATTGAAATGAGTCTGTATAATATGATATATTTGTTCATAATTTTTTGTGTTCATTATGTTTACTGATTGTCTCTCAAAATAGGAAAAAAAAATTATATTTTCCATTTTCTTCAATTCAACCCCACTCACCCCTCACACGCACACGCACACGCACACACTCCTCTGATTATTATTTCCATTCACAGCTTTTATATATATATATATATATATATATATATGTGTGTGTGTGTGTGTGTGTGTGTCTGCGTCTGTGTGTGTGTCTGGGTCTGCGTGTGTGTGTGTGTTTGTGTGTGTGTAAGGGATTTTAAATGGACTTTCTATTTCTGCAAGTTTTGTGTCTAATGAATTGTATATATAATATACATACATAAATACATACATGCACGTTTTCTAGTCATTCTCTGTACTGTATACACACACACACACACACACACACGTTTCGGTAAAGATAAACATTGGAATGAATGATTCAGTACTTTTTTTCTTTTTAGTGTAAGAGAGAGAAGTGGGTTGAAATGGTGTCTGTGGTACTGTTTGCTTTTCGGGAGGTGGGGGGGGGGGGAGGAGGGAGAGAAGAATAGGGGGGTAGGGGGAAGTATGTGGGCATGTCGACATAGTTGCGCAATTACTTTAATTTAGGAATTCAATACCCTAGCTTAGTCTGTCTACTTACTTGCTTTGATAGAGATGTCTATGGTGATCTAAACCTCTTTCATATATATATATATATATATATATACGCATGAGCCCGCGCACGTTTTACATATGAAGAATATCCCCCGCCAAGATTCCAATCGGGATCTTTGAGCCGGAGTTGTAGCCTAGTGGTCAGCTCCCGTAACTCCGACTCAGAGGTCCTGGGTTCGAATAACGGCAATATATATATATATATATATATATATATATATATATATATATATATATATACTAAGCGAAATGAACATACAGAAAATTTACTGCAACAGACGATTGGTTTTTGCGTGTTAGGCCTGTGTTTATGTTACAAACGGAACGTGTCGTGCGTTGAGAGAGTCTGTAGATGGCGGGAAATGTCTCGTAATGTTGGTGTTCGTCATACGTGTTACCATTTACCAGTGGTGGCGTGACTGGATAATCATACTTTATATTCAAAGTAAGAGGTATGCAAATTGTTCGAAAGTGTGGGCCGTCAAATTTTCGCCGGGAAACCAAAAGAGTAGTTGACTAACGACGAGGAAGCCCATCAGTGGTCACAGAGCGAAACGAGAGTCCTTGCTCGCCACGTGAATCCAAGTCACGGATAATGTTGATTTGTCACAGTGGCTATTTCATAAACCCTGCTTAAAGCCGCCGATGTAAAGCGAAGCTTAACGAGAGTCAGTTAAGATGATACGCAGACTGGTGGTATTTTTTAGGTCCGTTCTGTTTTATCAGTAGTTTACTCGACTGACGTCGAATGGATGGGCATAGGTATGGAGAAGAGCTTTATAAAAAGACATTTGAAGACGTCTTAAGTGAGGTCACATCGGGTAGCACCTCCGGAAGAACCAGTCCCTAGAAGAGACGAAAGGGGATGCACGTTCTTCCTTGGGCACCTAGAAACCCGGACAAGAAACGTATTAGGGTATAATACCCATCTCAATGCGTATGGGATTACCCTTATCTGTAGCAGTTTTGAAGTAAACTATAAATTAATTTTGACAATTAAGATTCTGAGCGTATCATAATAAGAAAAGTTACATTTATCTATGCCAAGACGTACCCTCAAGGCCAAGACGTGCCCTTATAACATCTTTATAAAATTTCGACAAAATCTATAGACTCGAGTGACTGCTTTTCCCCCGTTTTATTTACATCTTCAGCGTATTTGCCCAAATAAATTTTATTTGTTTTACAAGGATGCCCATTTTATTCTAGCAGGGTCATATATGCCCATCCGCGTTGCCTAGTGTTTTAAGACGCCGGAATATTAATCTGGAAATCACGGGTTCGGGCCCCCAACCACCTCGAACTTTGTGATTTCAGATTTGAGCGATTAAGGCGTTTACCCTGGGTCTTCGTTAGGGATACAGTGGTGAGATACCATGTTTTTATAAAAACCGTATGGGTTTCCCCAAGGTGAGGAGACAAGTTTGGCCTTCGTCTGAATGAACTACTCGGGCAAGACTATTAACGGAAGTACGGTATATTAAAAAGACTAAAACCATTTTGACCTTATTATATGTATATGTCTAAAACCCACTAAAAATTAAAACCTAAACAACATTTCGATCCCAATTGAGAGTTTTCTATATAGCTGTAGTGAGTAGTATGGTGCTACCATACTACTGTAGTGCCTAAGATCGGGATTACGAAATCTGATTGACTTGACATTCTATCGGCATAGGTTAGGTTAAGTTATTGGGTTAAGTTAATTGTTTGGAGTGTTGATATTATCGTCGTATGAAGCTGAGACCTACAGTATAGTCCGGGTTTGCCACTTTTTTCTTTTATAAATTTACCTGTGTTTTCCAGGGTTTTTTTTCAGGTATTTTCATAAAATTTTCCAGGTAGCTATTAAATTTGTAACAAATACATAAACTTTGGGGAAAAAGGTAATACCCACCCATATAACACCCCATATATTACCTCCCTTTTAATTAATTTACGTTTCTCTTAAAATTTGTATTCTTAATTTTACAAATGAAGAGTTCTGGATTTAGTTTTGGATCACTCTAAGTTATATTAAATCTAGACTTTTTTGATTTTGGCATTATATATTATATATATATATATATATATATGGTGTCCCATAAGTCCGGTCTCATAGGAAAATTTATTTTAAATTAAATTTACAAAATTAATGCATCAGAACTAAGACAAATGCTCAAATTGATGTCTTGTTTTGGGACCTTTTTTTCTTGTTACAGGTAGAATAACACGCAATGGCTAATATGGAAGTGAGTTACACTCAGGAAAAGGCGGAGCTATTGCGTGTTATTCGACCTGCAAGAAAAAAGGTCCCAAACAAGACATCAATTTGAACATTTGTTTTAGTTCTAATGCATTAATTTTGTAAATTTAATTTAAAATAAATTTTCCTGAGACCAGACTTATGGGACACCCTATATATATATATATATATATATATATATATAGTAAATCCCTACAGAACCCTACTCCATAAAAGCCTACAAAATAAGGTTTAATTATTTATTCATAAAAAAAATAGATAAATAGATAGGGGATAAATAATTTATTAGTTTGCAAACCGAGATAGGTGAAAGATGATAGGAATATTTCACCCAGCCTAGTATTATACCCTAGTTACACAGTGGTTCCCAAACTGTGTTCCGCGGAACCCTGGGGTTCCACAGAGGCTTAACTAGGGTTCCGTGACACGTTTTCTAATCAGTCTAATCAGGTCTTAACATTAAGGTCTAATTAAGGTCCTAATATTTATACATAATTTTACCTTGTGGCTTTTTGTTAAATAATATTTTATATTCTTATTCTGACTTGAAATGGCACCATCGTGCATTTGGGATCGCTAAATATTTTTCGCTAAAATTAAAATCTGCTAAGTATATGTAAATAAATTTTCGCTACTCGGCTACTGAGAGTGTAATTTGGCAGATTTTAATTTTAACGATTTTATAAAAGACTGGTTCTATTAGTACCAGTGGTGTAGTCGTAATTTCTTCAGTGGGGTAACGCAACAACAATTTTTCTTATACAGCGTTTCTATAAAATTCTACAGCGTTTTTGCATTTTATGTACACTCCCAAAAACACGTTGAAATTGAAGGGGTTAGGAAAGAAATATAGTTAGAAAGAGTATGTATTACAAAAATGTTCAGTAGAAGCAGCCAAAAATATAAAAAATATAAAGTAAAATAAAACCAGTGGGGTAACGCCGTTACCTTGCGTTACCCCCGGACTACACCACTGATTAGTACTGTTTTAAAATAAATATCATATGAATTCTGTCATATTATTTATGACAAATTTTAATATATATATTTTACTCGAGAGAATTTAACTGTAATTAATTTTGAGCAATATGTTTTCGCTAAAATTAAAATTTTCTAAGTTACCAGTTGATTTGATGTGTACTTGTTTCGTAAATAATTGTGAACCACTCAGTATAACTATAGCCGTTGGCGTGATGCACTGTCAAGTTAATTTCTGATAGGCTTTATTTACTCAAGTGTTTTCAGTGTAAAAATTTGCATTGTGTTCATCACTAAAGTCTGTAAGTTTTGTTGCTCAATAAATATTTTACAGCTCTAAGTCTAATATATATATATATATATATATATATATATATATATATATATATATATATGGAGTTGGGGTTCCGCGAAATAAAAACAAGTCTGTAAGGTTCCGACAGTTAGTAAAGTTTGGGAACCACTGCCCTAGTATACCCTAGTAATATCCCCGTTAGTCATAAGCAAAAGTACTGTACAACACAAATTAAATTAATAGGGTGACGTGGTTGTACATAGGGCGACATCACTGGGAGTTGGTGGGAATTTACCTTTATCAGAATTCCCAGTATTTTACCCTGTTTCTCTCTCCCTATTTTCAATTTCCAGGTATTTTCCAGGTTTTCCAGGTCAGTGGCAACCCTGCTAAAATTACTAATTTAGACGACGGGCTGTCGAAATTCCAATCAACTTATTTAACCTGACCTAAATCAAGTCTAATCAAAGATTAAACTAACCTAGCAAGACTAACCTAATAAGACTAAACTCACCAAACCAAACATAACGCAATCTATGTTAACCTAACCTAATGTAATCCAAAATAACTTATTAATTAACCATCACAACAAGAGACTGACATTAGCTCGATACAAGCCCAATACACCCAAATGTATCTTACATTTCAAACTTTATTTAGATATAAAATGTATTTAATTCTGAATATTTTTTTAAATTTCTGCACACTTACCTTCAGACATTGTAAATTCCTTTATTAAGAGGTTACCTCAACATAACGGAGTCTTCTTTTGTGATATATATATATATATATATATATACAGTACACGTATATATATATATATATATATATATATATATATATATACACACACACACACAGTATATACTGTATGTGAGATGAATAAATCATGAATTTCACACTTAAACACGTGAAATGAATGAATGATGCAAACCCACAAGGAAGAAGAAAAAATTATTCCAAAGCCTTTCGTGTATTCAGCAATACACTTCGTCAGGGAATGCGATGTTTCCCTGGTGAGGTGTATTACTGAATACAAGAAAGGCATGGAATAATTTTTTCTTTTTCTTTGTGGGTTCGCACCATATACAGTGGGGATTATCAGTGAGGCAATTGAGGCTGAGGCCTCAGGCCCCCATGGTTGAGGGGGCCTCCAATCAACTGAGTTTCGATGATATAATTCGAGATTTCGCAAACTTTTTTGATTAAATATGACAGAATACACAAACTGACAAATTCCCTGTTTTACTTTATGTTTTATAGGCCCTTAGTAAAGTAAAGTTTGTTTAATACTGTTTGGTTTTAGCAAACGGCAAAATACACTGTGTTCAGGTTCTTTTAAGTTTGTTTCTCAATTAACCAAAGCATCGTACATATAATTCGTGTAAATGTACTATGTACTGTACAATGTACATGTATTGTTAATAAAAAGTTATAGGAAAGGGCCCCTAAAATAAAATTAGCCTCAGGCCCCAAGTACAGTTAATCCGTGCCTGATCATATATACATAATTATAAATAGTTTAAACAAAACTTACGGACATTTTCTATTCATTACTTCTTTTTCGTAAGGTCAAGCGACGGCCTCAGTCTAGGGCTCTAGGCCAACAGCCCTATTATAAGGCCAAAGCCCAAAAGTCTACGGATCAGTCTCACTGCGAAACGTAAAGTATAGCTTTGGAACATTGTCTGGACTCTGCACTAGGCCTACGAACTAGATTTAGTAGCTAAATTCATCACTTTAATACAGGATTGCCAATGGTTAAGATAAAGGTAGATGGATGCTGGATGGCCTAGCCGCCCTAGGCTATGAATTAGTCAGGATCTTAGACTGAGTTCAAATCACTGATTTAGCTTTAAAGTAGGCTAGGATAAGGTTTATAATATCATTCACTTTTTATTAACTTTGTAAATGAACACTGAACTTAGGAAAAGTCACTCATTAAGATCCTAATATAAAAACTGACGTTTGTCACTGTGATCTTAAGGCTTACGTGTATTTAAGGTTTGAACAAAGCGCTATTTTGAAAATTTGTTGAAAACGCATTTTCCTCGGTAGTGGTTATTGTTGTAGTCATTTACATGGGTATATACTGAACCCACGTTTGTTTTATCACTATAATAATGGTTTTAGATGAATCACAAAGGTAATTACTTGGATGAATCACAAAGATAATTACAAATGTCTGACATCACAAATGCACTTACGCTGCAGCCTAACCTCGGCCTAACTGTTATTATTTACGCGCTCTTAATAAAGAATAAAAAGCATTTGACGAGAACTTTATTTTTAAATAAATTATTTACAAAACGTATCCACTGCTTTTCTAAGACAGTAAACACGTATAAATAATTTTAAAATATCATATGTTTATCATCTTTCCTAAAAATAAAAGTTGAAATGCTCTTTCGTTGCGTGAATCACGTGATTTCAACTGACCAATCAAAGCGTGTATCCAGTCCTGTCGTACAATTATAGAATCGTAAATGAAAAGGTCTGTTATTTAAATACATAATTTTTTTAATTTTTTTTATTAAAAATTTTAAATATATTACAATATGAATTATCAATCTTTGAACATTTAAAACTATATGAACAAAACTGTCATTAAAGATGATAGAAAAGTAGGCCTAATTTAAATTTTAATTTTAAAATGTTATATTTTTATTCTATGAAGAATGGTAAATAGGGTTTAGGATAAAGAGTGTGCTTTTATGAGGTTGTTTGACCTCCTTCGTAAGTGCAAAGGTCATGTGACGGAGGGGACATACAGCTTTAGTAGAGTCCAAACCACAAGTCGCTACATCATCTGGACGCAAAAGACGATCACTTAACCAGCTACTACCGTGACCCAATCTCCCTTAACATCTTTGATGCGACATGGCCACGAAGCATAGCCAAGACGTAGCCCTTGTGAAAAACACTACTAATATTTCGTCGAGAACCTATTCTAACGATAACTTGGGGGGGGGGGGATTTGATTACGTTAGATTTGTTTAGGTAGATTGGATATACTGTATATATATATATGTTAAACACAGACCGTGCATGGAACAAGGAACTCTTCTGGGAAAATTAAATCCACTATAGTCCGAATAAGTAATGGTAAATGACAAATACCATAGTTTTTCTTTTTCATGATGCTAGCTATATTTATGGGATCTCTTTGCGAGAGACCCGTTGCCCACGTCGGGCTAGCATCATGAAAAGAAAAACTATGGTATTTGTCATTTACCATTACTTATTCGGACTATAGTGGATTTAATTTTCCCAGAAGAGTTCCTTGTTCCATGCACGGTCTGTGTTTAACATATAAGTTTCTCAGGGGACCATTCTGAGTTTGCATATATATATATATATATATAAAATATATATATATATATATATATAATTTAGGTTAGGTTTGGTTAAGTTAGGTTAATTAAGTTAGTGTCGATGTAATTTCCTGTCCAACGAAATGTGTAGAAAGGTCCGATTATTTACTGTATGACAGGATCCGAAACTCTGGCCACTTTTGCATTAGCTTTTAGTCCCTTCTGCCATCTAGTATTTAGAAAGAGAAATTATTGACGAAAACGCGCCAAATAAAATTATATTTTAATATTTATTATCATATACTTTAGTATTTAATTAAATCTAGGATCAGTTAGTAAACTAGGCTTTTAGGCTTGTATTTTTTTTTAGGCTTGTATTTTTTTAATGTGATAACAAACAGAACCTACGGCTCCCTGCCCTACGAGCGGAGTTTGTGCTTCGCAAACTTGCCTACGGCGAGAGTACGTTAGGGTTACCCCTTTGGGGGTAGGTCATTCTCCCTCTCCCCCCAAAACCCTCTTACCCCCCCTTTATGCAACTTTGGGGGCTAACCCCCACCGCTTGTTGCATACCCCCCTCCCCCATTACCCTACCCCTTCCTCCATTACCCCATCCCTTCCCCCATTGCCCCTACCCCTCCTCCATTACCCCCCACCCCGAGGTCATTCTCCCTCTCCCCCAAAACCCCCTCACCCCCTTTATGCAACTGGGGGGGGTTAACCCCCCTTGTTGCATAAAATGGTTGAAACATTGTGGGTCATTTTTTTTTTATCCAAAAAATGGACCAATTTGTAAGGTTTTTTAAAAATGTTTAAGGATATTCAGTTTTTTGGAATATTCTTCTAAACCATGCGATTGTGGTCCTATACGAAGGTTAGTTCTCTTTCCATCCGCTAGGTGACGCGTATCTGATATTCAGTTAGCAGTAAAACGCGCTAAACAATGAAAAATATCTTTCGTTTCGTATATCTATATTATAGTTCATTGCAGACTTTACTTCATTTTGACTAAGTTATCTTATAAGAAACTCACAATGTATTTGAATATTTCATTCAGACGAGCGCGAGGTGAACCCTTTGACAGAAGAAATTATTGCCTCGATTAATTTACATGCAAATTAAAATAAATATTTATTTATTTAAATTTTATTTACTTTCTTCATCTGATCACAAGTTCATTTTTTTTAATTATTATAAAGCAATAGAAGTTCTTATATATATATATATATATATATATATATATATATATATACAAAACGTGTGTGTGTGTGTGTGTGTACACATTCGTATGAATAAGCGCGCGCGTGCGTGTGTATGTGAGTGTACACATGTACACTTTTGCGACCTTGTTTAATTATGCTTTTAGCTTTGTTTGAAGACGTTACAGACACACACACACACACACACACTGAAAAATTAAATTATACAATTAGGGAAATTTTAAAATTAAATCTATTTACACTTTAAATTATGCTAAGCATGAGTTGCTTATATATATATATATATATATATATATATATATAAATATATATGTTAGGATATGAAAGTTAGGGTGTCTTCAGGCAAACAACAGCCTATCTCCGACTCTCCGTAATCACCAAAGGATATACTCGGCAGGACACTAAATATTAGATAAGGACGAAAACACAGAGCTAAAAATAATTTATTTTCACCGTTTCTACGCAGTTTTTATTAATATATGAAAAGCGTAAATGGTGATGGTACAGTGTTTGCGCCATAATTTAACTCATTCACCAAAATGTATTCGTTTCATATTGTTTAATTTGTGCCAAAGCGTATCTTTCGAGTGTTCAGGTAACGAGAGTTACTCTAATCTAATTTTATTTCACCTAACCTAACCTGATTTTTTTTCCTGATATAGGACCAAAAAGATGTTTCTTTTATTTGGCTCCAATTTGAAAGTGCTGTGTCTTTTTCTATGTAGAAAGGAGGGACCAAGGGCGGGTGCCCGCAAAAATGCCCCACTTTATAAGAAAGAGAGAACCAAAATCAAGGTCTCCGATGTTTACACTGATTTTTTTTTTAGTTTGGAAAGATTGTGTAGTGTGTAAAATGTACGCGGTGTAGTGAAGAATAGAGGGAGGAGTGTGTTTTGATAGCATGCTGGACTGCTCACGCGGTAGATGAGACACGGAATAAGATCAGCTAAGGAGGACAGTGACAGGAGAACATTCTCCTGCCGAACATCCTCTCTCTCTCTCTCTCTCTCTCTCTCTCTCTCTCTCTCTCTCTCTCTCTCTCACCTCGGAGTACCTCCCTGGTCGATTGGTGTCTGCAATCTCTTCCTATAAGAGAAGTGTAAGAGTCTAGGCCCAGACTTTACTTCAGTGAGTAAAGTGCTTCTGTGAGTCTTCCTTGGTGGGTACAGTAGTTGTGAACTCGCGTAAAGTTGTACAGAGTGGCCACAAAGTCCCTTTGCAATGAAATTAGAGCATATCAGTTTGTTGCCCTTGTTTTTCGTGCAAAGGGACTTTGTGGACACCCTTTGGAATCCTTCGAAGGATGTTTAAAATACCCCCAAACATTATTATTGTCATTAGGTTTAAAGAATTTAATCAAATAGGATATACAGGGTGTCCACGTTGAAAGGCAACAACTTTGAAGCATCATAATTATATATATATGAATGTGTGAATGTTGAAACTTGCGCAAATCCCACATCATAAACTAAGTTTCTGTCTCATGTGTTTCAGATTGAATGTGTGAATGTTGAAGTTGAAGGAGCGCATCACGGCGGCGATGGCCTCCATCACACCTCCAATAGACAATGTGTGATGCGTGATGTGAGCCGTGATGGGCTCCTTCAGCTTCATCATTCACACATTCAATCTGAAACACAAGAGACAGAAACTTGGTTATATGATGTGGTATCTATGCAGGTTTCAACATTCACACATAATAATAATTATGATGCTTCAAAGTTGTTACCTTTCAATGTGGACACCCTGTATATTCCAGTAAATTTTCAACGATGCCACAGTTGGCAAAAAAGTCTTGTCAATTATGATGACGATACGACAGTACCTTATTCGGATTTGAACCGGCAAGTCTCCGATAATGATTATTCTTCATCGGATAAAAACTATTACATCAGCAAAGCTGAGGACGGCAGAGGAAAACTGGACCAGAGCCAGTCATCGTGTTCGAGGGCCAGCAGTAGTATAGACAACTCATACGAGGAGAGCCCCACGACGAAACAGATTCCTGACGGAGAAGAAGACAAGAACAACATCCTCAGAATCATCAACGGAAGACTAGAAACGAAACAGGAAGTCGATGAAGAGACCTCATCTCCTGTCAAAGAACTTGACATCGATGTCTACAAGACACGATTTTGGATTCTCGGCTTATTCTCATACGTTGCTTTTGTTACTGTGAGTGTTATCTCTCTCTCTCTCTCTCTCTCTCTCTCTCTCTCTCTCTCTCTCTCTCTCTGTAATCATGAAGTAAACAATGTTAAGTGTTAATATAAATACATGTTTGTAGTTCATTTGTGTAAACAACTGTTATAAACAAAGATCAAATAATAATAATAATAATAATAATGTGTCCCACTAGATCCTCATCTGGGGCACGTTTGGCCCCATAATGGAATCTGCCAAATATGCTTACGGTTGGCAGGATAGGTACATAGCCCTGTTGGATGGGTGGGGACCACTATCTTCCATTTTGTGCATGATACCCTTCAACTGGACTGCCCAGAACTATGGTAAGAACCAGTATATATATATATATATATATATATATACACACCCCTGGTATAGAGTTTAAAATTTTCGTCATTGGCTAAAAATGGAGGAGTTACAGCATTGTTTGTAAACAAAACAAAACGTTTTTTCCTGAACGGAAAAAGGCTTTATAAAGGATTTAATTCCTTTTAATATGAAATTCGATCCTTTTATGAGGTGACTTGATTCCATTTTACGAGAATTAACGTGCGTGCATGTACATATATATATAGACATTTTCTCTCTCTCTCTCTCTCTCTCTCTCTCTCTCTATATATATATATATATATATATATATATATATATACACACACACACCTCGGTGGTGTAGTGGTTAGCATCGCTGACTACGAATTCATCGGCCCCGGGATCGAGACCCGGTGACGGCAACGAGCTATTCATCCTTCCACACAATAAAAATTGGTTGGTAGATAAATGGGTACCCTGGGTAGCCTAATGGTTAAGACGCTGGGCTGCTGATCGGGAGGTCGTGAGATCGAGTCCAGGCGAGGACTTTGTAATTTCCGACCTCCCGTGGTGGGTCGTGGTTCGGATTCCACATTAAACTGTAGGTCTAAGGTGGAGTGACAAGCTTGAACTTCGTCAGAATGAACAATTCGGGCGGAAGCAAAACCAAGGTTAACTTAACTATATATATGTAACAGGTACACACACACACACACATATATGCACGCACACACACACACACACACACATATATATATATATGCACACACACACACACACACACACACATATATATATGCACGCACACACACACACACACACACAATGTAGAATTAGTGTAGGTGTTGTGAACTTGTACTTGAAGAGACCTAGATTTCATGGACCCCCAAAAAATAGTAATAAGGCTAAATAATCAAAGTACATCTTATACCCATTTTATACCCAACCGAATATGGAACCAACTCTCTCTGTACCCGAAGGACGCCACACAGTAAAGGGTATGACTGACAGAAGCATATTTACCCTACTATATAAGGGCATTATTTTCTTTTCTCGATCACCATGGCAACGCCAGTCTCTTTACTCCAATGGAGGTGATTCGTCTGTTCCTACTTTCAATGTATGCCCCAAGGTTTTACGGCTCCGTTGAGGTATGTTGGCTTCATACCTCAATATATATATATATATATATATATATATATATATATATATATAAAATATTACATGGTATCAATTTTGAAAAGAAGACTTATATATATATATATATATATATATATATATATATATATATATATATATATAACCTTGGTTAAGCTTCCGCCCGAATTGTTCATATATATATATATATATATATATACAAATCGATGAATCGGTACAGAATTTAAACTATGTACCGATTCATCGATTTGTGGTACCTGGTATTCCATGCATTAAAACCAAGCTCACCCTCTCGTCTAGTGTTAATTTCGCAGCCATCCCCGACCTAAAAGAAAAAAATAATATATTATAATCAACATTGAAAATTCCTATGATGCGCGACTTTTGCGCCACCCTGTATACATATATATCATCATTTAAGATTTGAAGGAAATTTTCAGTTTTTACGCAAAGAGCAAGTCTCTCCAATGCACCCATTCAAGATACGAGCAGCTCGCAGTATCAGTGCATATGTAAAACGTCCGACGACAAGTCTCAGTTGAATGAGGATTACATTAGTTAATTAATTACGCCAAATTACACTCCGTTCTTTGAAATGAGTAGGAAACATTATCAATATTTACGATATTTTTCCATAAACAAGTGTATTTCCCAACGGGTAAAAAGTTTCAACATATTTCCCAATTTGGACACACACACACACACACACACACACACACACACACTATATTTTTTTCATGCAGGAAGGAGGGACCAAGGGCAAATGCCCGCAAAAACGCCCCCAACCCCATAGAGGAAGAAGAGAGCCAAAATTAAGGTCCAAGGTTTTCGAGATGTCTGGACTCTCTACATTTGAAAGATTGGAGGTCATAGACAGGGGGAAAGATGGAATGAGGAAGATTGTTCCATAGCTGACCAGTTGAGTAGATGAATATAGATATATATAAGAACAGGGTGTTCCGTATATCTGTAGAATTAAATGTAACGCTTAAATGAAACCTAACACTGATTATGGGTATATCGTCGTATTTCAGGTTTAAGGAAAGGAATGCTCTTGGCAACTACTCTCATCGCTGCTTCGGCAGGAGTTCGGTGTATCACGTGGTGAACGACACTTCTTTTACTTAGTAAGTAGAACCCCCCCCCCCCCCTCGAACCCTCGCCCCAACGTTATAACCTTGTGGTAGATCGTCACGTTGTTAATGTGAAGTACTTAGGTTCGATTTCAGCAATAAAATGCCTCTCGAGGTATTAAGGTCGCACTGACCTTTTTGAAGGAGATTACATGTTTCCTGTTCCCGTCCTTACAATTACGCCAGCAGCTGTTCTACTTAATAATCTTAATAATAATAATGTTTAATGACTTTCGGAACATATATGACAGAGGGAACCTACAGCCTGACGTTGATTCCGAGCCACTACCCGGCCAACGACTAGTAAATACCCTAACAAACAGAAAATGGATACTATAGTTGCCGTGCCCTCCCACCAACCACGGAACTGCATAGTTTATTTTTTATTTTCTATTCTTATGAACGTTTTAATAGTTCATTTATGTGTCACGGTCAATAATGTATTTCTCTCTCTCTCTCTCTCTCTCTCTCTCTGGATAGGATCCCACGTAAAGCTGTAGGTCACCTCCGTCACGAGACTACCGAAGATGTCACAAAAGGAGTTAAAGAACCTCCAATATTATTATTATTAATATTATTATTATTATTATTATTTTCAACATTTTTCTTCTTCATTTACGCTTTTTAAGACAAACCTAATTAATAACTGGCCTAAATAGTCTAATATGACAATATCAGTTTTCAAAACAAGATTTTATTTTATAATTTACTGCATGACCTTCAAACGTATTTTGTCACACACACACACACACACACACCCACACACACACACACACACACACAATTATACAGGATATCCCCTAAGTCCGGTTTCATAGGAAAAATTATTTTAAATTAAATTTACAAAAGCAATATATTTGAACTAAAACAAATATTCAAATTGTGGTCTTGTTTTGGGGACCTTTTTTTTTTTGTTGCAGGTAGAATAACACGTAGTGGCTAATATGGAAGTGAGTTGCACTCGTGAAGAAAAGGCGGAGACCTTTTCAAGACATCATTTTGAACATTTGTGTTTTTTCTAATGTATTATTTTTGGAAATTTAATTTAAATTAAATTTTCCTATGAGACCAGACTTATGGGACACCCTGTATATATATATATATATATATATATATACACAAACTCAGAATGGTCCCCTGAGAAACTTATATGTTAAACACAGACCGTGCATGGAACAAGGAACTCTTCTGGGAAATTACATCCACTATAGTTCGAATAAGTAATGATAAATGACAAATACTATAGTTTTTCTTTTCATGATGGAAAGCCCAACGTGGGCACCGGGTTTCTCGCAAAGAGGCCCAAAATACAGTTTCCCTCACCAGCCATCTGCAAAGCAGATAGGATCCAGCTTTGGGACAGGATCTAGGGTTTACAGGGCTTACAGCTTATTTGTCATTTATCATTACTCGAACTATAGTGGATGTAATTTCCCAGAAGAGTTCCTTGTTCCATGCACGGTCTGTGTTTAACATATATATATATATATATCATCGTTCATATACTTTAAATGTATATTTATTCATACACTGCTTGCTCTGTTTATGTATGCAACCCTGTTTATTCCCTGACAAGAGGTCAGGTCATGTACTTAAAACCCGACTATGCTTGTTACCAACAATCGTCAACAACTTTGGCCACAGTCAACTTTTTATCATCAAAAATACGACAGAATTTTACTGCGTCGCTAATTTAATTTTGAGCTACAGTAAGAAAATTTTGCTACAGTTTTAAAAGCAAATAGAAATTTGAAACGAACTCAAAAGTACCTGAAACGAATATAAAATTAAAAGTGAGTATTTTGATAAACACAGTACTAAAATGGAAAAAAACCGAAATTATTCAAAATGAGATTTCTTACGAAGCTTTTGTCAATCTAAGTAAGAAAGGACTCGTAACCGGGGGTTCTTGAAGTTTTGTTCGTGAAGGTCTGTTTTGAAGCGGCATCGGGCTTTTAAAATTTTGTCCTTGAATTCAAATAATAAAAGAAACCTCGCAATAAAATCCGACATTGATGAAAAGTCATGAATAAGATTACACTATTTTCTAATTCGGAATATTCACACAGGGGGCGCTACGGACTAATTTTAATAGGAATTTTTATGAATGAAAACGGGGCTTATGAACTGACTTGTTAAATTATATTAGACTGTGCTTAAATTTATGGAATGGAACTGTGCTTAAATTTGCCTTGAAACACACACACACACACACACACACACTTTTCCCTCTATTCCTCACTACACATACATACATCTTACACATTACACACACTACACATGCATGCATCTTACACACTACACAATCTTTTAGAAATTTAGATTTAAAAAAAAAAAAAAAATGGCATCATTGAGCCTTGGAGACCTTGTTTTTTACTCTTTCCTTCTTCTGCGGAGGGGTCACTTTTGCGGGCGCTTGCCCTTGGCCCCCACCCCCTACTTCCCGCATAAAAAACCTTTTAAAGGCCAGAAAGAGTACCAACAAGTTCTCAAGTGGTATCTAAGTGATCTCTAATTCTGAAAAGAACCTTTTCTTATTTTAGTTCGACACTAAAGCGAAACTAAAGATTCGCTTTAGTTCGTAATTTAAATTTTTTTGTTTACAGAATTGTCATGAGAAACAGTAATAAGACAGAG
The DNA here is from genome assembly GCA_023014485.1 of Bathynomus jamesi. NCBI lineage: Eukaryota > Metazoa > Arthropoda > Malacostraca > Isopoda > Cirolanidae > Bathynomus > Bathynomus jamesi. The sequence continues at coordinate 49,168 of JAJOZX010003315.1, read as the reverse complement.
CCGTTCGTCAATTATAATTAAAAACCATTTTGATATAAGCTGCACCTCGTTGTGAATTAAGGGTCTGATAAGTTTTATTTTCATATTTTCCTGAAAAGTCTGGCGAGTGTGGCCGCCATCTTAGATGGGATGGGGAGCTGTTTGACACTCTCGCTTCCGGCAATGTTGTCTTCCACGTGGTTCCCGATGAACGAAAGAGCCACAGCTACAGGTACATTCTGTCATGTTTTAATACGGTTAACCTCATGCTAGAGGAAGCTTATCTTAATTGACTTAACCCATTAGTGCCCATTGGTAGAATTTCCTACCAACAAAATTGTTTGTCATTATTGCATCACTTTTCTTGTATTCACGTAATCTTCGTTATGAGTCATTGATATGACGCAATCTTTCAGATTGGGCACAATGGTTTAATGTAACTAAACTAGGCTAATATGTAGTTTTGCGGACACCAGATTTTTGATAATGTTGAAAACCACGCCCATTCTATACGTGTACCAAACAAGTCAATCTTATGCCTGGAACAAGCGTACCGTAGGTTATGTCAGGTGGTAGTACAAGATTGGTTAGCATTTTCCAACGTCAGCAACTTTCGGCCAATCAGGAGTTAAGGGCGTTACCAAAAATTGGTGGCCGCAAAATTACATATTTACCTTAAACTAAAATTTAACTTAGGTGAAAGAAAATGTTTGAGAATGTGTGTCTGTGTGTGTAACTAAGTTCGTTTCTTATGCTTTTTGACACGTTGTTGCAACCCAAAATCTAACCCAGTTTAGCAGAATCCAAAATTATTATATTTATTCTAAACTAACCTACTTAATCCAGCCTGAGGTACCCACGTAACACAGACTTGGGTTCAATTATAAGCCAACATCGGACAATATGGGGACACGCAAACTCGGATTGGCTCTGTATTGATTCCAGAAACTGCTACCAGAATAACTTGACCTAACTTTATACTTAACCTAGTCAAAACGTCAAAACAAACCTAGCTTAGCCTAGACTAATCTAATCTTTTTATACCCCCCTTATCTAAATTTACCTAACCTCGCTTAACCCAAACTAACCAAATGTAGCCTAGTCAAATTCAGCAAAACTAACCTAACTAAAATAACCTAATCTAACCCATGAAATAAGTAAAAAAGGATGTTGGTACAATAGCAGTTACCCAGATCTCTCGTGTCATGTTTGAGAGAGAGAGAGAGAGAGAGAGAGAGAGAGAGAGAGAGAGAGAGAGAGAGAGGAGTTTCAAGGAAATGTAGTACCTCAAAAGGCCTGTTTTAGATGCAACTTCCAACCATTGTTGCGAGTTGGGTTATCATTTAAACTAAACATGCTTCTAAAATTGACATCGTTGAACCCACGTCGCGTAAGCGTCGATTGTAGCCCATATGCCTAACGGAAGGGATTAACTTTATGGCATTCTTCAGCCAGTTTTCAATCCACCTACCTGCTTCCTCACCAATACCCAGCGCGCGCACTTTGGCCATTAGTCGGCGGTGAGGCACCTTATCAAAGGCTTTCTCATCAATCGCCCTACTCTTGTCATACTCACTCAACATGACGTGGAAAAACTCGAGCAAGTTGGTGAGACACGACCTATGCCGTCTAAACCCATGTTGGGAGTCCCCAAGCAGCTTGTAGAGAGAGAGAGAGAGAGAGAGAGAGAGAGAGAGAGAGAGAGAGAGAGACCTTATAAATGTGAAATATATTTAAATATATACAGTATATATATATATATATATATATATATATATATATATATATATATATATATATATATATATATAGACGTGGTGTAATAGTAATAGTAATAGACTATTACAGGATTTTTCAAGTAATAGTAATAGATCATAATTTTTTGGCTGTAATAGTAATAGTAATAAAAGGCAAAGTAATAGATTATAGTCTATTACTTTTCTATTACAGTGGCAATGGACATATCGTGTAAACAAAGAACTGAAAAATGAACAAAATCTACTCTAAACTAAAAGAAACATGTATGGGAAATTGTGAACTAATATTGTGGCAAATTTTTCCTTCAGTAAAGTAAAATTTATGAAGACCTACAGTCTCTGAAATTGTAATGATTTAGTTGAAACAAATATTTGTTATTTGGCTGCCGCTCAGCCTCATCCTGGATCCATGAGTGCAGAGCCTTCTGCCTCTCAGCCTCATCCTGGATCCGTGAGTGCAGAGCCCTCTGCTTCTCAATCTTATCCTGGATCCCTGAATCTAGACACTGCTACATCGCCAGCTCAGTACCATCTCACACAGGGTACCCCCCAAGGGGCCTTGGTGAATCGGGCTGCTGGGAATGCAGTCGGGGGTCATGATGAGGAGGCATCTTGGACAATGGTGGTGAGGAGGGGCCGGAAGCGAGCGACCCTTCCGAGAACTGCAACCACTGCAGTAGCTAATGGTGGTGGTCCCTCAAGGGGGTCTGGTCCCACTCATGCACCGGCTAGAGGGAGTTAGCTTGTGGCAAAGGCTGGCAGAGAATGGGGGGTATCATAGGGGCTGCCAAAACAGATCGTATGACGGCTGTACCAACAAAGACCGCAAACATTTTCGTCTCGAGATGTCGACCTGCTCTTACGGCCGAGGAGTTGTTGTTGTTGTTGTTTAGCCGATCAGCCCACCCTGATCGAGCAAGCCGGCGGCACGCAGGTAACCGATCGCCCTCTCCGGAGTGGACCAGAAGTTCAGCGCACTAGTGATGTTGTGTTGTTGTTCGTTGTTGTGCTAGAGCGGTACAGTCTGTCATAATGTGTTCAATTGTTTGTGGTGTGTCCTGGCACAAGTGGCAGGTGTCGTCTATGGAGTTGTTAGTCTGTGTTTATATGTCCGTAAGTTGGGGTGATGTCCACATCGGAATCGTGCTAAGTTAACTCGATCCGATCTGCTCAGGCTGATCTCTTACCTGTTAATGGGTGGCGGCTTCGCACCTAGGACCGCATTCGGACCGAGTCGTGTCAGTGCTTTGTGGGTTAAGTGTGTGTGTATGTGTTTCCTGTATTGTGTGATGTCTGTGGGGCGTGGTATGGAATGGAGTATTTGGTTATAATGTCTCTCTGGTGTTACCTTAATGGTGCGAGGTGTTGGTGCATGATTGTACAATTTAGGGTGGATCGATTTTACATTTTTTCGATTTCCATATTCTAATAGAGACAAAAACTTGCGCATGCATGAGAAAATAGCCTCTGCAAAATCTTAGCTTAATAGGTAATCATCATCTGCCCCCGGCAGAGCGATGAAAACCATATTTTAGTAGTCAAAAACGTATTTTTAAACCCTGGCCTAGAGTCATAAAATTTTGCGTGTGTTATTTCATGCCTAAGCAACGATATAAATGCTATGGGAAATATATAAATGCATTATTTAAGACAAAGAGCCGATCTGAAAATATGTATATTATACATATTTTCAGATTGGCTCTTTGTCTTAAATAATGCATTTATATATTTCCCATAGCATTTATATCGTTGCTTAGGCATGAAATAACACACACGCAAAATTTTATGACTCTAGGCTAGGGTTTAAAAATACGTTTTTGACTACTAAAATATGATTTTCATCGCTCTGCCGGGGCAGAAGATGATTACCTATTAAGCTAAGATTTTGCAGAGGCTATTTTCTCATGCATGCGCAAGTTTTTGTCTCTATTAGAATATGGAAATCGAAAAAAATGTAAAATCGATCCACCCTATAATGTACATGTAGTGGCAAGGGTGTTGTGGGTTAGTTGTCGCTGCTGCCATGAATTGTGTTCCCCTCATGTCTAAATGTTCCCTAACTTTTAGTATTTTTGTTTCTGTGTGCAGGTGTTCTATTGGTGTTGTTTGAGTGCATCCTGTAATGATACGAAGTGCGTTGTTTGTATTGTTTGTAAGGTGTTTATGTGTGTGTTTGAGATAATGGGTGCCCAGCATGGGCTAGCATAGTCCATAACTGAGCGAATATATTGTTTGTATATGAGTGATGTTATTTCCTGCTGGTGTCCAAAGTTTGTGCCTGTTAGTACCCTAAGCGTGTTAAGTCTTGACGTACATTTGGTTTTAATGTCCTGAATGTGGTTTGCAAAAGATAATGATGTGTTGTATGTGACACCAAGTATTTTGGTTCTGTGAGTGTGTGGAATGTTGATGTTGTTTAGTGTAAGCTGTGGAATTACCTGGTGGTCTTTTGTGTTGCTTGTAAGCAAGGTGATGGTTGATTTTGTGGGCGCTACTTTGAGTCTATTGTGTGTGAGCCAGTCTTGTATACTGTTTATGTATGTTTGTAGGTTATTTGTAGCGGTGTCGATGTTGTTGTGGGTGGATGTTAGAGTGATATCATCTACATATGATGATAAGGTAAGCTTGTTATCTATGGTGTTGGAATGTCATGCATGTATAAGTTGAAGAGTGTTGGTGGAGAACAGAGCCTTGAGGGACCCCGTTCGGAAAAAGCTTGTGTTTGGATGACTTGCCATTAAATGTGACATGTGAGTATCTTCCTGAGAGATAGTTTTGCTCAGCCACCTTTTGGTGTTATTGTGCATGTTTGTGTTGAGTATTTTGTTATGAGAGGGAAGCGTGGGATAGCATCAAATGCTTTACTAATGTCTATTGTTGCTAATAGTGTACGTGAGCTGGTTGTCTGGAGTTGATGCCATCCATGATGTGCTGCGTGAGGTTAGTGAGTAATGTCGTGGTTGAGTGGTGAGGTCTGAATCCATGTTGAGTAGGCGATAGTGGAATGTGTGGGTTGGTGATTTGTAAGATTAGTCTTCTGTTACTTTGGAAGGTGAGCATAGTAAAGTAATGGGTCTATAGGAAGCTGGTTCTGTTGGATTTTGTTTGGTTTGAGTAGTGTAATAATTTTACCTTGTTTCCATATGTCAGGAATAATACAGTGTTGGTATGAATATGTGCTGATATTTGTGAGAGCTAGTATTCCTTGTGGGCCCAAGTGTTTAAGGTGTATGTTAGATATGTTGTCTTGTCCAGTAGCCTTCGAATTCTTAATGTTTTTGAGATGTTGGTGGTCTGGTCTGTATTGAAGGGTGTAATGGTCGTGTCGAGTCTGTAGGTTTTCTTGTGTCTGGCTGTTTGTCTGTCTGCGTGTTTCTGGTTGTTGTCTCTGTTTAAGTGACTTATCTTTGCGTAGTGATTAACTAGAATGTTAGCTGTTGTGTGTATGTTGGGATATTATTTTGGCTGCGACAGATAGCCGCGTGTGAGGTGTGAATGCCGCTGTTAGAGTGGGTAATGCTGTTTATAGTCTTGTATAGCCTGGATGTATCTTTGGAGTGGTTTAGTGTTGTTATGAATTCCCTGAATGTTTCTGTTTGTTTTTCTTTGAGTTTGTTGTTTATTTCTGTGTTGAGCTGTTGTATCTGCTGTTTTACGGCTTCTGTGTGTGGTGTTTGTGTGTTATATTTGAGGTTGTTACGTTGCCTTATGAGGTGGGCTATTTCTCTAGTGTAATTTGGTTCGCCGAGGAGTTGCAGGCATTTGTGGAAGATAAAGTGAACCTTCAGATTACATGTAGGAAAATTGACTCCAGATGGACTACGTACAGTTTCTTTCAAGTTACAGAAATCTGTGATGATCCAGGGGTATTTATGGATCCAACAGTATGGCCAGAACGGGTATATGTACGGCGGTTCTATGAGAAGAAGGGAAGAAAAACACCTGCAGCCCCTCTCGCAAGTGCTGGAGAAGGTAATTATGGAGACATCATGCGTCGTACTGTGGGGGAAAAATCCCTGGGTCTAATGCTGAACTCCTGCATCTTCCTAATTGCAACATTCAAGGTCATCTCTTATAACTGTAAAGGCTAAGCTTAGGCAATAACAGCAAACACAGGCGGATCATAATTGATAAGCTGTTAGAGGATGCTGATATTCTCTGTCTGCAGGAAACATGGCTATGGAAACAGGACTTATAGGACCTGAATAGCCTGTCCAGTAACTTCCATGGGATAGAGGGGCCACAGCAGAGATAAACAAGATGGTCTCCGTGCAGGCCACCCACCTGGTGGGTAGCTATTCTATGGAGGTTGGGGTATGGAAATATATTAGTGAATTAAAACTTGGTTTGAATTGGCTAACTGGAATAGAAATTTGTGTAGACAATAAAAATTTGTAATTCTGTGTATCTATATGCCTTTTCAGGCAGTTGATACTGAAAAAGATTACCTCATTAAATTGGGGCAGGTCAGCAGTATTATTGATGAGTTGGATATGACATGTGTACTATTATTGGTGACTTTAACGCTAAGGTGCTTAATGATAATTCTTTGTTTAGCAACCACTTAAAACCTTCTGTGAAGATAATAACTTGACCATTTCATCCATGTGTAGTCTTCCTGGTGATAGCTTTACTTATGTTAATGATAGTTGGCACACCACCTCATGGTTGGATCATTGTATTTGTATGTTTATTATACACAGTGATTCACTAGCCTACTAAGTCAGTGCTCCAGACAACTATCTCTTAACCTTCAATGGACCTCTTGTATAATGTTTGTACCTGTTGAGTCTGAAATAGTGTTTGTTTGTTTGTTTGTTAACACACTGCTTCTAAATGCATTTAAATAGATATAAAGATCCTTTTCAAATGAGTGAAGTACCACACATACAAAAGTAATAGTAACAGTAATAGATGACAAAGTAATAGTAATAGTAATAAATGAAATTAAAGTAATAGTAATAGAAGGAATCAAAATTAATAGTTATAGTAATAGAAACCCAGTAATTGACCCCATGTCTGATATAGTATATATATATATATATATATAGTGGCCTACAGAATACCGAGTTGATGTGGCTTAGAAAGTAGGCTTATTATAATTAATGAATAAAATTGAAATGAATAATTAGGGGTCACCAGCTTGGGCCTACAGCCCAAACAAACAATATTTAATAAGGAGAGAGAAATTACTTTGTTGTTTTGTGTTTAATTAGGAAAATAAAACAATTATTTGTTCACAGCGATTAACAGTTCAATAAAGGTATTTATAGTGATTAACAATTATACAGGGTGTTTATAAAGTCTCTATCTATTTCAGTGAAAACAGCAAAAAGGGTAAAATTCAATAACAATATAATAGAAGGCATACATTTAATGAATACTTAAGTACATGATTCTACATGAGCACTATCAGTATATCTACAGAGTTCGAATCTGTCAGCAGCATTGCGGAACACATTTTGGAGCATGACAGGGGTTATTTTGTAACTGCTGTTACGATACGAGCACGTAATGCCCCAGCTTCATTCAGATGGCATTTTAAACACCGTCGTCTTTCAACAAGATGGGGCACTTGTCATTACGCAAACATTGTTCAGGAGTACCTAAATGAACGATTTCCAAATCGGTGGATCGGACCTGGAGGCAGCAGGCCCTGGGCGGCTCGATCTCCTGACCTAACGCCCTTCGATTTCTTTGCATGGGGCTTTATCAGATCAAACGTCTATCAAACGAGGGTTACAGATCTGCAAGATTTACGTGCTCGTATCGTAACAGCAGTTACAAAAATAACCCCTGTCATGCTCCAAAATGTGTTCCGCAATGCTGTTGACAGATTCGAACTCTGTAGAGATACTGATGGTGCTCATGTAGAATCATATGCTTAAGTATTCATTAAATGTATGCCTTCCATTATGTTGTTATTGAATTTTACATTTTTTGCTACGTTTTCACTGAAATAGATAGGGACTTTATAAACACCCTGTATAACGGCATTTATACGATGCTAACGATGACTGAGTCGTAGCAATAAGGAATGGTTACACAGTCTAATTGTTAAGTAAGCACACTAATTCAGATAGGCTAATGAGATATGCAGAGGTGAACACAGAATAAATAATGAAGCCTATTAATAACTGAAATAATGCAAATACGGTTGGTACAGTAAATGGATTAGGTCGTTAAGAATGAACACAATAACAGAGTGATACAAAATTACGATATTGGTACAACACTTGAATAGGCCTACTGCGGTCTGAACGAGAGAGTTATTTTGAAACGGTAATGAAGACACCTTTAGGGCCTACACGATTAGGCAGAGCTTGTGGAAGCAACACGTAACAAAACATTGTAGGCCGAGTGAGGGCCGAAGAGGCTTACCGCGACGCTGGATAACTCTGGAGACTGAAGAAAGCTACGTGAAGGTTTGACCGTAGAGACTGTAGAGGGCCTACCTAGGTGAAGGGTTGACCGTATTGCGTTTCACCGTAGATGACTTTTGAGACTGTAGAGGACCTACGTGAAGGAGGATGTGCTGAGGGCCTGTTGAGATATTTGTTGAACGGGCGCCAATCAAATTGTGGTGAAGAATGAGTGAAGCCAGAGCCAGAAGGATGACGCCGGTTGAGTGATGTTTGCTTCCAGCGGGATGAAATTGTAGAGAGAGGGCCTTACTTGATGATAGACTTCGTGTATGCTCGACCGGAGCCTTGAAGGAACAGCGGGCCGCTCTCCGGCGAAGGCCGGAGAGCGGGTGGCGTGACGAGGGGTGCTACTGACGAAGGTGCAGAGAATGAGACGTGACGACCAAAACGAGAAAATGGCAAGTGAGAATATTTTGAGAAAGAAACTGCATTTTATAGTCCTTGGTGACGTCCTCTGGTGGCCGTTTCGGGAAATACCACAAAATTTGTGTTTCCTGTGTGGGCCTGTTTCATGCCCACGTGTATAGCCTTTGTTTTGATCCCATGACTGATTGAGAACGGCGAGGAAAGGATTTCCGGTCGGCCTCTACACACACACACATATATATATATATATATATATATATATATATACACATTTTCAACTGCAAAGAACACGCAGTATAATTAACGTAAAGAACGACGCTTGTATAGAAGAACATTCCGCGCAAGATGAGGAGGGAGAACGAACAAATGAAAAAAATGAGGTAACCACCCGTGTTCGATTCCCGGGTGGTTACCTCATTTTTTCATTTGCTCGTTCTCCCTCCTCATCTTGGCGGAATGTTCTTCTGTACAAGCGTCGTTCTTTACGATATATATATATATATATATATATATATATGTGTTGTGTGTGTGTGTGTGTGTGTGTAGAGGCCGACCGGAAATCCTTTCCTCGCCGTTGAAATCTAAGGACATAACTTTGTTAATAAAGTTACAGGAATTAGTGATGTGACTTTATTAACAAAGTTATGTCCTTAGATTTAAAACGGGAAGAATGATCAGTTTTGACGTTGAGTACTTGTTTACGAAAGTTCCCAGTGATGATGTACTTAGGTTTTAGATAGAAAATTACCAACATCTAACGTAGAACTAGGCATGCCCACATCTGTATTTTTAGAACTGATAAAAAACTGTCACCAATAATGCCTTCTCCTTCGGTGAAGATTTTATTTGCAACGTTTTGGTATGGGAATGGGGTCCCCTTTATCCCCAATACTGAGTACATTATACATGGAATATTATGAGTCGGAATTGTTGCAAACAATATGTCCCAGGAATCTAATTTGGTTTCGTTATGTAGATGATATTTTCTCATTTTGGCCTGACCACAGGAACAACTTTGACACTTTCTTTCAATCATTAAATAATCTTGTTCCCTCTATTAAATTTAAATATGAATGGGAGAACAACAAACAATTTCCTTTTCTAGATGTTTTGGTCATTAACGAAAGCGGAAAGCCCAATTTCACGGTCTATAGAAAACCTACTCATTGTTATTCGTACATTCATTATTTTTCATATCATGATGAAGGGGTTAAAAGCTCAATTATTTCTTCCATGTTTCTAAGAGCACTCAGGATTTGTAGCCCATATTTCCTGGACCCAGAAAATTCAAAGATTTGGAATATTTTTAAGGATTTAAAATATCCTGAGTGGTTTATCAGAAAGGTGTATTTTAAAGCCAGAAAATCTTTTTATGCCCCTCGGAAACCTTCAGTTAACCAAGAACAGTATGTGAGTTTGCCTTACATTGCCGGCTTAGAAAGAGCAAAACCGTTGACGAAAGATTTTAAGTTTGCTTTGGCGTTCAAATATTCGTCTACCGTGAAAAGTAAATTGGTTAGGAATAACGTTGCAAAACAGGAAGAAGCCTGTGTCTACAGTTCCCTGTAAAAGTTGTGATTTAGTATACGTAGGAGAAACTGGAGAAATATTGAAACCCGTATTAAAGAACACAAATATGCCTTCAGAAGTTGTAATACTAATAATGCCATTTTTTTTATCACGCCAGCCAAAATAATCATGCTATAGATTGGGAATCAAGTAAGGTACTTTATAAATGTAATAATTATGTCAAAAGAAAAATAATAGAATCCGTATGCATAGAACAAGAAGATAATTTTAATTTGTACGAAGGTACTTATAAGTTGGACCCTTTAATGAGATTCTTGGTCAAAAAATCCCTTACGGAGTCGGGTGAACGGGTTCTAACCTGAGTGTGAATTTCTTAAAAGTCTCTGGATTGTTTCCTTACTCGCTTTTGGTTCATTTTTTTTTCCCCCGGTAAAATGTAAATGGAATAATAAACGTAAATGTAAATGTATTAATGGAAGTAAATAAATGCAATAAATGTAATAATGAAGGCAATAACATAAATGTAATAATTAGTGTAAAGGTAATAATAATAATAAATATTAAAAAATGTAAATGCAATAATAAATGCAGTAATTATGTCAAAATAATAGAATCTGTATGTATAGAACAAGAGGTTAGTTTTAATTTGTGCGAATGTACTTATAAGCGGGACCCTTTAATAAAAAAATGCCCTTCTGGGGTCGGGGGAACGGGATCTAGCCTCGGTGCGAATTTCTTAATGATCTTTGGACTGTTTTACCTCTTGTTTTTGGTTCATTCGTTTTTCTGTATCCACACGAAGAGGATGCCAGTGGGCATCGAAATTGTTGTGGAAATAAACTGTCTATTAGAGTGGATTTTTAAAATGGTGGATGTTTTGGTTTATTTAATTAAAAATTCCAGAGCTTTACTAACTTTTCATTCGCTTATTGTTTTAATTTTTATGAAATTCGCGACATTCCTTGGAGGCCCTGCGGCACCCCGGTTTGGGAGCCGCTTACAAAGATGAATGTATTACTAATGCATATATCAATTTAAGGGAATTCTGATAGCAAGGGGAAAAAATTATTAAATAGGGGAATTATCCCATATTTCAATTCATAGTAAAATAATTGATATCTTTCAAACTATAATAAAAGTATGAAGTGGAGTCAAAATGGATCATGTGTATTCTGTTTCTTTTTCTTCCAGCTGTCGGGGCGTTGGCAACCCAATTAGGGGGTGCTGGAATGTATTTCTCCCCTCTCGTCGTAAGAACGCCAAACAATAAGCTGACTAAGGATGATATTAAAGGCGACATTCGTACCTTAATGTATATTCGTAAGTATTTTGACAAAATTTAAAATTAGGCCCACTAACGAAGGACTTTATGGGAATTAAGGCTTCGTCATGGCCAAGCTCCAACACATTTTCCCATTAGATCAGCGAAGTAAAGCAACTTTGGTCTGTTCAGTAGTTCGATGGGGGATCGCCCTCTGCGTCCAGATGATGTAGCGACCCGACCCGTGAACTTGCAATTACTGTTGAATCCTGAGTTCCTTCTTAGTTCCTACACCCTCTTTCCTGGGGGAGGGTTTATAACATTATAATTTAATCACACAATTAGGGTAGCACTGCGGAGCATGTATCAGCCTCGTAAACTTGAGCCTATCATCATATAGGGTTCCATTGGGGTACTATTTGATCAACTACCACCATCCTAATAGCGGTTAACCCCAATCTCATTTTACTATTATTATTACCACCAGCCTACTTCTCAGGAGAGTAGGCCCAGTGTTGTTTGGATGTTAGCCGCGCCTTATTTTGGAATTTGGGCCTACTTCTATTTTATCCATATTTGATTCCCAATAAATCAAATAAAAAACTTAACTACGGTCCTAACTGCGATACTTGTATTATCAATTTTACTCTTTGCGGCTGGGGTTACTAGTTCTCAAAGCTTTAATCTCCAATGGGCACTCGCTACACGGTTCGTGGATCAGAGTAAAAAAAAAAATCATAAGTATTATTTCTCTCAAAGTCTTCTCTCGACTCACTCAGAGACGCTCCTGTTTTCCCCTTCAGAAGAGGCTTTGGATTTCCATCTTGTGTCGTGTTAGAACAGTTCTCTTTTCTTTTCCTCACGCACCTGGAACTACACAAGTTTACACATCTTATTTTATGAGTTTTATTAAGTTCCTACCTAGTTTATATAACTTAAGTACCCAAAGTAGCCTATTTATCCCTAATAAATTCTAAATTTATAAAAATCTATCATTTACCGAAAACTACATTATTTCCCGTAATTTAATTGGTCGAAGAGAGAGCTGAACAAAGCGTGGTAGTTAGTTTGTTCCTGATTGGACAACTCCGTGGGTGGCATCATGCGACCACGATACTTAATTCTAGTTGGTTGTACGCCATCATATTCCAGTGTAGGTACGCACGCATTTTGCGCCATTGTACAACATTCCAGTATAGGTACGTACACATTTTGCGCCGTCGGGCTATGTTCCAGTATATGTATACACGCATTTTGCGCCATTGTACTATGTTCACGTAGACAAATGTCGTCTTGATCATAGGCTTACGCAAAATTTTAACTTAAGCTCTTTGTTTATATTAAAAACAAAAATCCTAATATTCAGCTGATTCCATCCTTTTACATTTCATAATAAACCGCCGGTTTTACACTCCCAACAAGTAGTTCGGTAGGGGACCATCCTTTGCGTTCGAATGATTTAGCGACCCGACCTGTGAACTTGCGATTTGGTTTTAAGTCATCGCCAGAGTTTTACGTACCTCCCTTGCCTCCAATTATGGTTGAATGTCTTCCTGTGGCCGTTATTATACAACGCCTGATTTGATTCCAAGTGTTTACACGTCGTGTTCACCCACTGGAAAAATGTAACATTTTTCTTCTTTTCAGATTTCGGGATGGCCGCTTTTGGGTTCATTTGCACCTTGATTTACTTCCCAGAGAAACCTCCAAAACCTCCTTCGGTTTCCTCTTCAGTGGAAAGAATCAATTATTTCGAAAGTATCAAGTTAATGATTAGGTAAGAATTAGGTTACAAAGTATAAAATCCTAAATTACTTGATCAATAATTACTCCCAAATATATGAAACTTTTAACTTATAAATTCCTTTCCAAAATATCATATATATTAATTACATGGAATGCATTATTAATTCCAATATCATTTAATGGTTAAAACTAAGTTATATTAATTTATTATGTAAATACTTTATAAGCCAATTTCCTTCCAGAAATCCCCAAGTGATGTTGGTAGTAGCCACTTACATATTTTCGATGGCAATTCCCTTTTCTTGGGTTTCTGTTATGGACTTTTCATTAGGGTGTCTTGGCATATCTCAGGTGAATACAATGAACTGCTTATCCTGTAATGCATAACAAATATTTGTTTTGAAGATTCAGTTCGGATTTCTTAAACTCATCATGTACTAAGGATTTTTTTTTACTAGAAACTAATTCCTTTATCATTAAGAACCAGGCTATGTGGATTGCTATAACAGCTTGTGCAGTGTCTCCTTTTTTGGCCTTCTTGGTGGCACGCGTGACAGATCACCTTTATGGGTACTTGAAGATCTCCATCGTTGGTCTTCTGTTTGGTGCTTCCTGTTTCTTCTTCTGGTTTCTTCTCATGACCGAAAAGATTATTACAACTTCTTTAGGTATTTTAACAAAAATGTTGACATATTTGAACTTCTTTAGCCGTCTTCAACAACACCATAACGTTCTGACTAAGAGTTAGTCTAATCGCAAAGTTTAGATGACAAAGGATTACCTTTGTCCCTGATAAACATTAAATATGTTTCTACTTAAAAGAGAATTTGCTGCTTTTTCAGTTCAGATGTTCATTGCGATAGTTTTTGCAATATCTCTACAATACTCATCTGTTCCCCTGTTGATCGAATTGGCCGTTGAATTGGCGTACCCCTGTCCAGAGAGCGTAGTCGGAGCTCTCCTCACCTTTTCGATGGATTGTGTTGACGCTTCTTTCCTTTTGCTCCTGATGATACCATCTCATTGTAAGATATATTTCATAGTGTCATTAAGTTACCAATCCTAATTATTCCCTTCGAACTGAGGGAAACAAGAATTTCTCTCTTGGGCTAACCTACAGTGGATCTTATGCCCGGATTGCTATAACCATACCATCGCTATGTTACTGTTCCTTCTGAATATTCTTGAAACAAGTTTGGAACAGTTTGTACGGATCAACAATGTTGACTATCACTCAAACGAATTTGATTTGAGAACTTGAAATGGTTGGAAAACGATAAATAAAACCATGAACCACTTCATATACGACCATTTCCTTTTATACAAATATTAACGTAATTTTTTTTCAAGTATTAACATAGTTCCTTCCAATGTTTTAAATTAACTATTATTCACTAGTAGACTAGAGACAACTTATTATTTGCATGTGAACCTGTACCAGCTTGGAATTAACTTCAAATTGAGAAAACTAATTCAGTGGTACAAGTTCACCATTTAACTTAAACTCAAAAACGTACATAACCGATGGTTCAGTTAACATGGATGTTTAGAATTAACAAGAACCTCATTTTTATCTTCACAGGTTTCAGATGGGTAAGTTTCATCTTGGTTGCGTGTTGCTCTCTGACAATCATTCCCATGATCTTCGTCCAGGAAATACACAGAAGATCAGATCTTGACCAAGATCCCTCAGATTCTCAAGATAGAAGTGTTTAGAAAAACTATTTTATAGTGATACGTACGATTTAAATTTATTTTAGTTTGCCATAAAACCTTCGAATAGAAAACGGAAGTAACGCTCAAAATGTGCAAAATTTGAACATTTTATCATACTTTGGTTGATCCTTTGTAAATTTTACAGATTTGTAAATTCTACAGATTAAAATATATATACTGTATATATACTGTATATAAAGAAGTGATTTAGTAAATTTATCAGAGGTGTTTTTCTGCTCTTGAAAAAACGAAAAGTTTATCAAATTCAAGGTTGAAAATGTTTATACGTGTTGCCAACATGGAGGTTCTCTTATTTATTTTTTTATAATTTAATAATATTAAATGTTAATAGCTTTTATTAAGTTAAATTATTAAGTTGCAGTTTCGCAGTTCTAAAGACTTGCGTTCCAGTTACCTTTCCAGAGTCAAGATTTCTAACTCATTGTAATACTCTTTTGAAAGCCATAGAAAGTATGGAGCTTAACCTTTTATTCTTAAATCACATTTTACTTACTATATTAGTACACTGAATTAAGTACAGGGTGGCCACAAAGTCCCTTTGCCTGAAAAACAAGGGCAACATACAGATATGCTGTAATTTCACTGCAAAGGGACTTTGTAGCCACTGTGTATATCAAGACACTAAAATGTACATAGCTTATTTAATTTTTATATTTGAATATGTTTTATATAAATAACAATTAATTTATAAGATAACTGATTTATTTCACCAAATTGTTGAGTATAGGCAGTCAGGATATTTTCTCTATCATAAAATGAGCTTCAAATTTGTACCATTACGTCATCTGTGACGTCATTTTGAAGAGATCCCTTGTCTAAATGGTGGTAGAAAATGGAGGTTGGTTCTCTAATTAGAAAATCTGTGTTGACGTTTGAAATGATTTACAATTTAACACATTCTTGAATTTTAGTTTGTAGGATTTTTTTATGAAACCAAACCAAATCGGAAGAAACGAAAATCCAGTAAACATGTTAAAATAACAGTCTTTGAGAGAGAAGGAAAATTAACATCTGAATGAAGAAAATTTAAAAGCTGTAAAAACATTCAAATAATTGAAATGTTTCACTGACAAAAAGGGTTCCAAAATTTCTTTGTTCAAACGACAAAGTTATATAATTAAAAAAGAAAAAGTCGTTGAAACTAAAGTCGGAGCTGATATTCGAACACAGAGTCTTCAAGTTAACGAACAGGCGCTCTACTATTAGGTTACATGGTGGTTAAAACAAAGCTTTCATATATCTTGTCAGTCTAGGCTCGTATTGTAACATGTAAGTAATTTCATATAACCAATTTTGAGGAACAAAATTTAAGCCAGTGAGACCTAACATTTATTTTAAGCTCACGAGCTACTTACATTTTGAGTGCAGCTTCAAAAATTTGGTCTCACTGGCTTTGAATCTGAAGCTTCAAATTTTGATGGCTGTGGTATCTGGCAAATTTAGTGACCGGTTGATTTTTTTTAATTTAACAAACGAGTGTGAAATGTGCGTAGTCATTGTGTACCCAAAGTATGGATCACCTCAAGATCACCTCAAGATCGTTAGGTCAACTGTACGCCCTTGACGATTGGTTAGGTCAGGTCGTGATATTTTCGTTAGTTAGCGTTATAAAGCTAACTAAAGAAGGCTGGGGGCCCTGATCTTCAGGTGATTCCAAAGTACTTTTACAGGCCTATTGTATGTCCTGAATATGTATTTCATAGTAACTATGTTTGGGCCATGAAAAAAAACAGAATTACTTGGGTTACCAGTAAGAAAATAAGAAAATAGTTAATTTACCCGGATTACCCAGGAGGCTTAAAATAATCTTCTATAACTATATTATAATAAGAGAGCTGTCCGTCTGTCCGTCTGTCCGTCACACTTTCAGAAATTGTGAGAAAAAAAAATTCAGAAATTGTATTACGGGCGAAATGTGAAGCTCAAGATTTTCATGACTGTGTTCTTTTCTGTAGTTTAGCAATGGGGGAAGGGTGGGGGTGGGGGTAATCGGGGATGGGTGGGATAATGGGGAGGGGTGGGGGTAATGGGGGAGGGGGTTAGCCCCCAAGTTGTATGAATGGGGGTGAGGAGGTTTTGGGAGATACCAGATTCAGAAATGTTGACACAATGTGAAGCTCAAAATTTTCACGGCTGGGTTCTTTTTTTGTAGTTTAGCCTGTCTAACCGTCAGCGAAGCGGCGGGAACTGTACTAGTCTTAATAATAATGGCAACAATAGCTTCAGTTGTCAAAATCTTCTGTCATAAATGAAGTTTTTCTTGTCTTCTTTTGGCATTGCAAGAAAGACCAAGAAACCTTTATTTATAACAGAAGAACTTGGCGACTTTGAAACCCTTTTCTATAAATTCGTCCTGAATTTGAAATAGTATTTCGCGTAAAGAAAGTACGTTTGTATTACAATGTCGAGGCTTTGCATTTTGTGCTTCACAGACTTAACTTCGTGGTTCAAGATTTCGGAGAGACCTCGCAATATCTCAGGTCATATGACGGAGGGGACCTACAGCTTTACCGGGATCCGAACCACGGGTCGCTAATTATTAACCTGGACGCGGAGGACTGTCCCTCATCCAACTACTATCCAGACTCGATGTCGCCTAAATTTGCTGATCGACGGCAAACGGTGTTACGATATTGGTGGCCACGACGTAAACCGTACATGTGAGCAAGTTTGTAGGTATCGCTAAGCTGTTTAACGAATTAATCGCATGTTTACACGTATGTTTATACGTATATGGAGGAAACATTGGAAAGCGAAGGAAACGCAAGAAAACGTTAATAATAATACCAATTATTTTCTTTCATTACTTCATTTTCGAAATAGGCTACATAAAAATTGACATGTGGTGTTTCCATAGTAGCTCCATCACACTGTATGTTTGGGTAGTGAAGTTGAATGGTGTTTTAATCCACCATATTCAAAGATGTTTTTTCCACATTTTCACGTGATAGGTTTGGAATATTGGAATATTTTCCCCGCCATTCTCAAACATCTTAGAATCACATGGAAGCGAAAGACGCGCGTGGTTTCAAGGAATAAAAAAAAATGACGTTAGCCTCGTAACAACATAACGGACGCTTGGGGACGCGTCTCAGAATTGCCGCGAAACTCCGCATCTCAGATCAGAGGTCATATAAGCGAGGGTCCACTGATACATTTTCTCACTCACTCGCTCACTCTCACTCTCATTCACTTCGTCTCTCAGCAGTCATCACTTCTCGTCTTGTTCGGCACGTCTCGGCATTCTTCGTCAGCAGCACCACACGTCAAGCCACCCGCTCTCCGGCCTTCGCCGGAGAGCGGCCTGCTGTTCCTTCAAGGCTCAGGTCTATCATCAAGTAAGACCTTCTACAGACCGCCTGCAGAAGCATTCCTTCGAAGCCCAGCGCCGTTCGACTTCAGACGGCTTCAGTCCCTCAAGCAACATTTCAACTCTACACGAAGCGAATCAACACTTGAGGCGACCGGCGCCAGTTCAACAAACTTCAATAGGACGGTCAACATACCTTGGGCCTACGTTCTACAAGGTCAGCCTTCAAGCATATCCTTCATCTCAAGAGGTATCTTCAACAATGTCGGTAAGCTCTCTCTGCCTCGTTCTTAAGCAATGCTCGCTAAGCCTACAGAGCATAACCGCAGCGGCGTGATTAGGCTATACCTAAAGTGCCTTCAATACCGTTCAAACTAACTTTCTCTTTAAGACTTCAGTAGGTCCAGTTCAAGTGTCATTCCAATACCGTAATCGTGTACCATCCTGCTATTGTGTTCATTCATGTAATCCATAAATACTTTGCATCCGTTTATTTATGTGATTTATTTAAGCATTTCCTTATTGACGGCCGAATTACGTAATCCATTCAGTGTACCAAAACGTACGTGCATAATTTCTATTATCATTAGGCTGCATCATTTATTCTATGTTCCATTTATGCATATCATTAGCCTAACTAAATGAAGGCATAATCCATTTACAGTGTACCAAATTACGTGCATTTCTTCCAATCATTATTAGGCTGAAGCTCTAGTCTGTGGTCCATTTTTGCATACCATTAGCCTACCATAAATAAGTGTATTACTTAACAATGAAGCTGTATAACTATTCACGTATATGCTAATCCTCTGTCATATTTAGCATAATAAATGTCGTTATATAATTGTTAATCACTGTAAATACCTTCATTGCCATGTTAATCACTGTGAACAAATAAATGATTTATTTTCTTAAACACACAACCATAAGGTAATTCTTCTAACCTTACCAATATTATTTGCTTGGGTGTAATCCGAGCTGGTGACCTCGAATCAATTCGTGTCACTCAGAAGTAATTATAGTAGGCCTACTCCATTAGCCACCTTCAAACCGGTGATACCGTAGGACATCATAAATTATTGACCCAGCCTGTCATTAACAATCAATCATTACATCAATTAATCATTAGCACTAAATTAATCAGCATCACCTCACAGGGTGATTCAAAAGTCAGGCTACATAGGGCTTTTCTGTTTCTTTGCAGGTAAATGAGTTATGAGATGTTATCGAAGGAGAAGCGCATTGATGTGATATTCCTAGCTGGTTGCACAAGTGCATTGCCGTTAACGGTGGCCATATCGAACATGTGATGTGACTATTCCCCTGTATCATTACATAATACAGTATTTCCCTATGTAACCTGACTTTTAAATCACCCTGTATATATATATATATATTAACTGCAAACAGCACACAGTATAATTGGTACTCCTTAAGTATGCGCTCTACCACAAAAACCGTGATCTACGCAGCAAAATTTTATGGGAAAAGATTCTACATTTTTAGTCGTGATTTTTTTTTTATTATTATATTTGTTTTTGAAATTATGAAATTACATATTACAATAATTAAATCCATAATTGATGCATAATTTCAGCTTATCAATTTAAGAGAAAATGTAACTAGCGATATACAGAACGAATGTCATTTAAAAAATCGGGGAACAAATCTTGCGAGTTTTTTCTCATTAATCTCCTGACCTGACCTAACCTAACCTAACCTAACCACCTGTACCTTTTCAATAACCATTTACCTACATGTTAATCCTTTAATGCGCTGTGATACGGTTATTATCATGGGTAGATTGCATACTTAAGTCAAAAAAGTCCGGTAGAGCGCATACTTAAGGAGCACCGTATAATTAATGTAAAGAACGACGCTTGTGTAGAAGAGCGTTCCGCACAAGATGAGGAGGGAGAACGAGCAAATGAAAAATGGGGTACCTCCCAGGAATCGAACCCGGGATCATCCAATTGCCGGTCGGATATGCTAACCACTGCACTATATATATATATATATATATTATATATATATAATATTATAGAGCCTTCGGCTCCTTGCCCGACGGGTGGGCCTTGTGCTTTGCAAACTTGCCTACGGCGAGAACACGTTAGGGTTACCCCTTTGGGGGAAGGTCACTCTCGCTCACCCCCCTTTATGCAACTTGGGGGGCTAACCCCACCCCCTTGTTGCATAACCCCTCCCCATTACCCCCACCCCTCTCCCCATTACCCCTACTCCTCTCCCCATTATCCCCACCTCATCCCCCATTACCCCCATCCCCCTTTATTTTGTAAATTTATTGACCGACTGGAAAATGATTGAAACATTGTGGGTCATTTTTTTTCATTTAAACAGGAAATGGAAGGAATTGTAGGTGGTTTTTTTTTTTAATAGTTATCTGGTAACATTGTACGTAACTGTTTACAGAGCGACGTAGGGAAAGAGGCTCTGTTGGATTCTTGTGCACAGTAGCTTTGGAAGTTCATACCCAACGACATCAAACATAATGAAGAGAACTGAAGAATGCAAGTCATTTATATGGACTCCTAAATATGTACACAAAAATTCAACAGACCTTCTCCTACTTCTTGTAATAGTCATGAGATAGTTATTTACGTTGTTGTTTAATATTATAATGAAATGTAGGGCCTACGGCAAGTTGATGTACAAACCTAATAGAAGTTTACCCTGGGCTTATATTACGAATTATCAATGTTGGGCCGTATCAGTTTGAACGCTTCACACGAAATGTAATGATGGGGTTGTTTAACCTCCTTCGCCACACCTAAGGTCATATGAAAGAGGGAACCTACAGCTTTACGTGGGGTCCGAATTACGAGTTGCTACATAGTCTGGACACATTGGACGATCTCCCATCCAATTATTCTCCGATCCAATATGGCTTAACTTCGTTGATCAACGGAAAGCGGTGTTACGACATTGGTTACGACGTAGCCCACACTTCGTGACAGGTCTAGCCTAATAGGGCTTAATTTCAGTAAGTAGGCCTATATACCTAAGCTTAATAACTTTGAATATAAGTCAGTTAAAAATTAAAACAAAAATTCTTTGCACTGGTTTACATCGTAATTTGTTGCAGAGTAGTTTAGTATTTAAAATACTGTTTAAAATATAGCATATACTCTTAGTATTCCTTGCACTATACAAAACATTTTCCGCCATTAAATTTGTTCACTTATGGGTGTAAGGCTATATATGCTTCATACGCAAAGCCATTCCCTATCTGGTAAGTCTAACGCGTTCGGATTTTTTTTTATGCAGGAAGAAGAAGACAAGGGCGAATGCCAGCTAAAACGGCCCCTCCCATTGAGGAAGAAGAGAGCCAAAATTAAGGTCCAGGGTTTTCGAGATGCCTAGGCACTCTGCGTTTGAAAGATTGTAAATCATAGACAGGGGGAAAAGATGGATTGAGGAAGATTGTTCCAGAGTTCACCGGTTGAGTAGATGAAAGATTGAAAATATCGATTAATCTTTGCGTTAGAGAGTTTGACAGAAAAGGAATGAGAATGTGTCGAAAGTCTGGTGCTGCGTGCTCAACTTGAAGGATGAGGCTTGCAGTTAGAGTTCAGAAGAGCAGTGTCCGTTATAATAGCGATAGTAAAGAGAGAGAGAGGCAATATTGTGGCGAAGAGAGAGGGATTGAAGACAGTCAGTAAGAGGCGGGGAGTTGATGAGACGAAAAGCCTTTGATTCCACCAGATCAAGTACAACTGTGTGGGTTGAGCCACCCCATACATGAAAACCGTACTCCATACAGGGGCGGACAAAGACCCATGTATAGAGAGAGCAACTGAGCGGGGATGGAGAAACCACGGAGACGATACAGCGCACCTAACCTCTTAGAAGTTGTTTTGGAAAGAGAGTATACGTGGTGTTTCCGGGAAAGATCACGAGAGAAGGAAACGCTAAGAATGTTAAGAGAAGGGGAAGGATTAAGTTGTGTATTGTTGAAGGAAGGGATAGTCGTGTGGAAGATTGCGACGAGGAGACAGATGAAGAAACCGAGTTTTTGAGGCACTGAAAGCAACATGATTTTTCTCTACCCTAATCAGAGATAGTGGAAAGATCAGAGATCAGGCACACCATAGCCGTCCTACGCGAAGCATGGAATAACTGTTGAGAAGGATGCTTTGTGAAATTGGTAGAGAAGTGAAGAGTGTAATCGTTGGCATAGGAGTGGATAGGACACGAAGTGCGACTTAATAGATCATTGATAAATGAAAGGAAAGGAGTGGGCGATAGGACAGGGCCCTGAGGAGCTTTTGGAGTAGGGTAGTGGTCATCTACAACCGCAGCTATAGATCGGCCAGAAAGGAAATTAGAGATGAAGGCACAGATTGAAGGATAGAGACTGAAGGAGGGCAGTTTGGAAATTTAAGATTTGTGCCAGTGTGCCAGACCCTATCAGAAGCTTTTGATATGTCCAGTGCAATAGCAAATGTTTCACCGAAATCCCGAAAGGATGATGACCAAGAGTCAGAGAGACGTGCAAAAAGATCGCTAATAGAACGTCCCTTGCGGAACTCGTACTGACGATCTGAAAGAAGATTGTGAGAAGAGAGGTGTTTAAGAATCTTCCTATTAAGGATAGATTCAGAAACTTTAGAAAGGTAAGAAATCAAAGCAGTTGAACGATAGTTGGAGGGTTGAGAACGGTCACCCTTCTTTGGGACAGGCTGTATGAAAACGAACTTTCAAAATGAAGGAAAAGTACCACATGAAAGACAGACGAAAGAGTTTACAATATGTTTATAATATGTAAATTCATATGAAATATTACTAGAAAACTTCAGAGTTTACTATTTACTTTAAGCTCATGAAATATTTATATTTTAATTGCAACTTCACAAATTTTGACCAACTGTCCGCGGATATGAAGATCAAAATTTTGATGGATGTTATTTTGTAAATTTATTGAGCAACTGGCTTTTCTGCGTTTCGCAGAAAGTGTGAAATTTTGTAGGGTAAATATCAAGTTTCAGGGGCACTACCCACTTTTGTGAACCTCTGATTAGCCGAAAGTTGGTCACGTGGGAAATAACTAACCAACCTAAAACGACCACCTAATCTAGTGTAACCTAACCTGACGTGAGTCTCACTCTGATTGGTCTGATACATGAAATGGGCGGATCACCGAAGTCTGGTGTCTCCGAAACTTAATATTAGCCTTTTGTAGAAACGTGGAGGGATTTAGGTTTTTTAGGCTTAACATAGTTTACTTTTTCACCTAAACTTTTTTATACAGGATGGAGGGGCCAAGGGCGAATGCCCCCCCCTCTCCGAAAGAGAAAGAGGAGAGCCAAATCAGAATAAAAATTATAGCATTAGACTCCTAGGCCTAGTTAATTAAATAGTATCTACTTAGTAGCAATTTAGGCCTGTTTAACACTTGTTTAACATATTTAGGATAGACGCTTGTCTAAAACTAATTAGTCTAGTCCAAGTTAATGTAGAAGGACTTCAATATTTCTCTTTGAAATTTGGTCGTATTTCCAATTGAAAGTTCTGCTCACAGTTAAAATTAGCCAAGGCTAAGATGCTCAGCTAAACTGTTACAAAAGTTGTGAATAAAGAGTTTTATGCAGTGTTAGTTCGCATAATATTTTAAGCCTCTTAAAATCAAAAGCGTGGAAAGATATGTTGATAAAAGGGTTAAGTTTAGCATTAGCTATATTTTTATCTCACCAGAACATAATTTAGTGGTCATTTTTTAGACGTTTAGGCCTAGGTTTAGGCAGCTTACACGTACTTGTCCTTTGTTGTCATTCTGCTGCTGTCTTATCTGAATACATTTTGAACAGGCCACGGCCTCTGTATGAAAAATATCTTACGGTACCTAGTTGCTTCTTATAATTTAAATATCGATGTATAGTTCAGTTAGATTTATTTTTATGGAGAAAGGAGGGGGCAAGGGCATAAAGAATGTCCCCTCTTATCAGGAGGAGAGAGCCAAAATCAAGGTCTCTGAGGCCCACGATGCCATTTTATTCTTATTTTTTTAACGGAACTTTGAAAAGATTGTGTAGTGTGTAAAATACATGTACTGTATATGCAATGAAGAATAGAGGGAGAAGTATGTGTGTGTGAGAGAGCATGCTGGGCTACTCACAGAATAGATGAGACACGGAAAAAGACCAAATAAAGAGGATAGTGACAGGAGAACCGGGAATTCTAGCACTCCCTGTCTTTTGTCTAACGCCCACCCACCTTCGGAGTACTTCCCCGGTTGATTGGTGGGTTAATATGCAGCAAATAGCCCCACCTCGAGTTCATAATTTTTTATGTTAGCATTCGGTAGTATACAGCAATAGAATAAATTTGTTGAAAGCCAGACTCAAAAATTAACGAAGTTATTGATTTTTTAAGTTTTAACCATTTTTTTGTTTCGCGACCTGCCAGCAGGCATAAGACATCCTCGCTCTCAGACAATTTTCTGGAAATGTGTGGACGACCAATCACAGTGCACCTTTTTTCAACCAATAGTAGGCTATTAAACACTCAAAAACAACCACGCCTTAATGAACCAATGACAGCTAATTAGGAATTTTAAAGTTATTAAACACTCAAAAACAACCACGCCTTAATGAATCAATGACAGCTAATTAGGAATTTTAAAGAACTTATCAAGTTTTTTTTCCCCGACCGTTTAGTCACGGAATAACCTCGGCCTTTGATACAGCTGAGGTCTTTATTTCATTTTTAATTTTTGTCGCGTAAACATGTGCAGTGAGATTTGGGAAAGTTGTGACCTAGGCTACGTTGAAGTGTTGAAAATTTTAGGAGACGATTCACGAGCGGTTTACATTTTTCAAGAACACGGTGTCGTTCCCCGTACGCGAAACTGTCCAGAGTGTTCCCAGTCCCTTTATTTCCGTAGTGACCGAGACGTTTTCGTGTGTAAACGCAAATTTCCAAAAAACAAGCAGAGGAGTTTGTTTCCGTGCAAATTTACCGGCTCAATATCTCTCTTCAAGGGCACGTGGCTAGCGAAGTCACACATTCCGGCAAGTGTTAATCTAGCTTTCATAAGCGTTTTCCTCCGAAAACATTTTTCCCAATCCTACTGTGAGCAATACCTACAGTTAGCGCCGCAAAATAGCCCCACCTCGAGTTCATAATTTTTTATGTTAGAATTCGGTAGTATGGTGATTGGTTAGGTACAGTATATCAACGTTAGGTCAACTGAATGCCCGGTTAGGTCAACTGAATGCCCGGTTAGGTCAAGTGTACACCCTTGACGATTGTTTAGGTTGTCATATTTTCGTTAGTTTAACGATTTATTTTTTTTCGAAATCTCTTCATTTAGGTTAGGTTAGGTTAGCAACAACGGTAGCGAAATTTAGTTATTAGGGTGTGTTTTCATGTGCTTTATTCAGAAATGCTACTCATTTGCCCCGTGTTTACTTGAAAATAAAACTACAAAAAAAACCGAGGTTCAGCGCACTAGTGATGTTGTGTTGTGTTCGTTGTTGTGCTAGAGCGGTACAGTCTGTCATAATGTGTTCAATTGTTTGTGGTATGTCCTGGCATAGGTAGCAGGTGTCGTCTGTGGCGTTGTCCAGTCTGTGTTTATATGTCCGTAAGTTGGGGTGATGTCCACATCGGAATCGTGCTAAGTTAACTCGATCCGATCTGCTCAGGCTGATCTCTGACCTGTTAATGGGTGGCGGCTTCGCATCTAGGACCGCATTCAGACCGAGTCGTGTCAGTGCTTTATGGGTTAGGTGTGTGTGTATGTGTTTTCTGTACTGTGTGATGTCTGTGAGGCGTGGTATGGAATGGAGTATTTGGTTATACTGTCTCTCTGGTGTTACCTTAATGGTGCGAGGTGTCGGTGCATGATTGTACATGTAGTGGCAAGAGTGTTGTGGGTTAGTTGTCGCTGCTGCCATGAATTGTGTTCCTCTCATGTCTAAATGTTCCCTAACTTTCAGTATTTTTGTTTCTGTGTGCAGGTGTTCTATTGGTGTTGTTTGAGTGCATCTTGTAATGATACGAAGTGCGTTGTTTTGTATTGTCTGTAAGGTGTTTGTGTCTGTTTGAGATAATGAGTGCCCAGCATGGGCTAGCATAGTCCATAACTGAGCGAATATATTGTTTGTATATGAGTGATGTTGTTTCCTGCTGGTGTCCAAAGTTTGTGCCTGTTAGTACCCTAAGCGTGTTAAGTCTTGACGTACACTTGTTTTTAATGTCCTGAATGTGGTTTGCAAAAGATAATGATGTGTTGTATGTGATCCCAAGTATTTTGGTCCTGTGAGTGTGTGGAATGTTGGTGTTGTTTAGTGTAATCTGTGGAGTTAACTGGTGTTCTTTTGTGTTGCTTGTAAGCAAGGTGATGGTTGATTTTGTGGGCGCTACTTTGAGTCTATTTTGTGTGAGCCAGTCTTGTATACTGTTTATGTATGTTTGTAGGTTATTTGTAGCGGTGTCGATGTTGTTGTGGGTGGATGTTAGAGTGATGTCATCTGCATATGATGATAAGGTAAGCTTGTTATACATGCATGACATTCCAACACCCATAGATAAGTTGAAGAGTGTTGGTGAGAGAACAGAGCCTTGAGGGACTCCGTTCGGAAAAAGCTTGTTTTTGGATGACTTGCCATTAAACATGACATGTGAGTATCTCCCTGAAAGATAGTTGCTCAGCCATCTTTTAGTGTTATTGTGCATGTTTGTGTTGAGTATTTTGTTTATGAGAGGGAAGCGTGGGATAGCATCAAATGCTTTACTAATGTCTATTGTTGCTAATAGTGTACGTTGAGCTGGTCGTCTGGAGTTAATGCCATCCATGATGTGCTGCGTGAGGTTAGTGAGTAATGTCGTGGTTGAGTGGTGAGGTCTGAATCCATGTTGAGCATGCGGTAGTGGTATGTGTGGGTTGGTGATTTGTAAGATTAGTCTTTCTGTTACTGTGGAAGGTGTGCATAGTAAAGTAATGAGTCTATAGGAAGCTGGTTCTGTTGGATATTTGTTTGGTTTGAGTAATGTAATAATTTTACCTTGTTTCCATGTGTCAGGAATAATACAGTGTTAGTATGAATATGTGCTGATATTTGTGAGAGCTAGTATTCCCTTTGGGCCCAAGTGTTTAAGGTGTATGTGAGATATGTTGTCTGGTCCAGTAGCCTTCGAATTCTTAATGTTTTTGATGATCTACAGAAGCTAAGGCTAACAAAGACCCTAAGATCCACTCTAAGGTTAGCCCGAGAGAAAGGAAAGAGTAGGGGTTAAGAGAAGAGAAGAAGGGGTTAAGTAAGTAGCAACACCAACAACTCGTGGATTAACATTCATTCAGAAAAAGAGAAAAAAGACTCACCATCATCATCCGCCGGCCACTGCCGACAAGTTAGAAAAATAGTCGAAGAGAATAGGAAAGGGGTGAAAGATGAAAAAAAAGTAAAATAAGAACACTGACAAACCAGGCAAACAGTCTTAACTCACTGTCATACCATGCAAACTACAGACATGCAAGTAAGGAGAGGATAAGAAAAAAAAAGTACATAAGTAAAACAAGAAGTGGGTTAGTTTACTCTACGAACTACATCTACGTTCGTGTTTAATTTTTTTTTATTGCTGGCATCACACGCTGGCATGTCACAAGCTGGCATTAATTGTCAACAGACTCATCCTCGACTACCATCCCCAGAGCTCCTGTTACTAATTGTTTTTTTATTTTGAACAACGTTAATATTTTTAAAATGCCTATCCAAACGGTTCTTAAACATATTAACGCTGGTCGAGTTAACGACTGACGCGGGAAGATTATTCCATTTATCAATTACTTTAAACATAAAGAAGTTTTTAGCGATATTAGTAATGAAACGTCTGCCACGCAACTTAAATCCGTTATTACGAGTATTGCTATTATCGAAAGTGAACAGTGTCAAAATTTACGTTATCGATGTTATTAACGATTTTGAAAACTTCAATAAGCTCCCCCCTTAATCTCCTAGTTTCGAGTGAATGCAAGTCTAACTCTTCAATCCTATCTTCGTAAGGCTTGTTGCGCAATGACGGAATCAGTTTCGTGGCACGACGCTGAACCAATTCTAACCATCAATATCCTCACGCAAATACGGGCACCAAAACTGAACGGCATATTCTAAATAAGGCCTGACTAGGGACTTGTAAAGGGGCAATATAATATCCTTCGATTTAAATTCGAAATTACGCGCTGTGAAGCCTAACATCTTATTAGCTTTTGCGTAAGACTCCAGGCACTGGTTCCTAACTTTTAAATCCTTAGATACGCGTACGCCTAAATCTACTTCCTCGTCAACGCTCTCTAACTCTGTCATCCATCCAGTGGCGGATAGCCTTATAGGCTGCACAGGCTGAAGCCTAAGGCCCGGATGTCTTAGGGGCCCGCCAAAAATATGTGTATAAGTAAAAAAAAACAATCAAACAAAAGTATTTATTTCGGAAAATGAGATACATAAAAATTGAAATACATATATAATAATAGAAATATTTAAAATTGTAATTTGCGACATTTTTTGCCTGCGAATTCATTAATAATATCCTGACAGTCAATTTTATGCAAATGCTCCCACTCGATGTGCATCAATGACAAGTAGTTCAACCTTTCGTCTTTCATTGTTGACCTTAGGTAGTTCTTGTTTTGTGCGCTATTATGCATTACTCCCTCAATGAAAATTAAATTTTTATAGTATATGAATAAAAGGGCCCGATCATACATACTAAGCCTAAGGCCCAGAAAATGTTAATCCGCCCCTGCATCCATCGTGTACGTGTAATTATTGTTACGAGAACCTATATGCAAAACTTTACATTTGTCTACGTTAAATTGCATCTGCCACTTATCCGTCCACTCCATAATCCTATTTACATCGTCTTGGAGCCTATTTCTATCGTCCTCGTTAACAACCTTACTGCATATTTTAGTATCGTCCGCAAATTTTGACACGTTACTCGTCAATCCTACATCTATGTCGTTAATGTAAATTACGAATAGCAATGGGCCTAACACTGAACCCTGTGGGACACCGCTACCTACATCCAACCACCCCGATTCACTACCATTAACAACGACCCTCTGTCTCCTAGCACGAAGCCATTTCTCTAACCAGTTACCTACCTGACCGCGTATACCGTGCGCTTTAACCTTCGCAATTAATCTTCTATGCGGAACTGTATCGAACGCCTTTTTAAAATCTAAATAAATAACGTCAGCCGCTCCATGCCTATCGTATTCGCGCACTATTTCGTTATAAAATTCTAACAAATTAGTTAAACAAGATCTATGGCGTCGAAACCCATGCTGACTACTATTAATCAAATCTCTACTTTCTAAGTGATCGATGATACAATCCCTAACTACGGATTCCAAAAGTTTACTGACAATTGACGTTAAGCTAATGGGCCTATAATTGCTAGCTACCGTGCGGTCGCCTTTTTTAAAAATAGGCGTGACGTTGGCTAATTTGAAGTCCAGGAATAATCCCCGTTTCGAGTGACTGATTAAAAATCTTTGTTAAGGGGCCTACGATAACGTCTTTCAAATCTTTGAAATGTCAGGGATAAAGCGCGTCAGGGCCTGGAGCCTTGCTAACTTTTAGCCTATCGATATAATGCGCAATCTCACCCTCGTAAACAGTTATTTCATCCAAAATAGTCTCGCTACTAAATGGAACGATATCGTCCACGTCGGGGACATTATTTACGTCTTCTACGGTAAAAACTGTCGCAAAAAGTTATTGAAAATACCCGCCATCGCCTGAGCGTCAGAAGCCAAAGCGCCATTAATATCCACTAGAGGGCCTATGTTATCTTTTATCGGCTTACGATTATTAACGTATTCAAAAAACTTTTTTGGATTATGTTTACTATCCGCAGCTATAAGTATCTCTAAATTACGCTTAGTATTCCTAACTGATCTTTTTACCTGACGTCTAAGCTCGATATATCTATTAAGGTTAGCTGCCGTGCCATTGCGCTTAAGTCTATACGCTCTATTACGCTCGTTTATGAACTCGCCTATTTTCCTAGTCCACCACTTGGGCCTACCATGATTTCTAGCGCGCTTGGGCCTACGAGGAATAAACTCCCTTTCAATATTCATAAAACTTTCTTTAAACGCCTCCCAATGCAAATTTGTGTCATTACCCATAAATAAGTTATCCCAGTCCACTACTCTCATCCTATCCGCAAAACTATCAAAATTAGCCCTACGAAAATCAGGGACTTCTATTACGTTACTATCCTTAGTGTTTTCTATCAATAACTTAAACCTAAGAATTTGATGATCACTACATCCTAAACTCTCGCCTACTTCCAAACTATCGAATATATTTTCGCCGTTCGTCATCACCAAACCTAAAATATTGTCACCGCGCGTTGGTTCGGTAACTATCTGTCGTAAAAAAATTATCCTCCACGAACTCAATCAATCTCAAACCCTCCTCATTACCAGTAAAAGTCTCTTAATTAACATTAGGGCAGTTAAAGTCTCCGACAATTATACTATTCCGATTGTCAATAAAGTTACCAAGAAGTGAGTAAAATCTAGCATCGGTATCGAAGGGTTGAACGGGAGGTCTATAAACAACAACAAAATTAAAACTAATACTACGCGCCCTAACTTGAACGCATATCGCATTTATTGCTGCCGGAAAATCTATCGTAACCTCGATCGCCCTAAGGGAATTACAAATTTACAGCAAAACGCCGCCACCAAGCCTATGTAACCTATCATTAGTAAAGAGTTTAAAACCCGGTATATCAAGTTCCCCCAACAAGTCCCGAGTCACGGTATTTAACCACGTTTCAGTGATAGCAACTATATCTTAGTTGCCGGAATAAATTATCTCCTTAAATTCATTTAATTTATTTCTAATACTACGCGCGTTACAATAAAAGACGTTTAAGTTATTTTTTACTACGGCCGGCGTTTTAAACTATTTTTCACGTCGGGCCCACGTTCCCCGGACCCACAACGTTTAAAGAAGGCTTCGACCTATACAGCTTTCGCACGTTTTCGTCTATTAACCTACCTAGCCTAGCATTACCTATTTTATTAAAATGCACCGCATCTTTTATAAAAAGGCTAGGATCACTGAATTCTGACCACAGCTTTACGAAGGGTACATTTTCCTCAACACAAATCTCTTCTAATTTATTATTAAAAAAATATTGTTTTTGACGTAATCCAAAGACCCAACCCGTGCCTAGGGGTAATACCTAGAACTAAAGACCTATCTGACCTCGCCTTCAGGGACCTAATTAACCCCCTATATCTCTCCAAAAGGTCAGGCACTCTCGTATCGGGCCTATACGAGTCGTTGCCTCCTACCATCGTCATCAACATCAAGTGACGGGAGGCAACGTCAATCCTATCCACTTCGTCTCTAACTCTGTCAACCCTGGCCCCTGGGAGACAGACCCTCCTCCTCCTCTTGGTTGGATGCCGTTCAACGAACTCTTTGTCCATATGGCGCACTAAAGAGTCCCCAATTAAAATAGTTTCCCCCTCATTTACGTCCCTTTCCAAATGGGCGAAAGGGTTCGAAACCTCGATAGGGGGGGGGGATTCCTATCACCTAACGTACGCGGCCTAGCTCCACCCTTAACTTTTCTAAATCCCTCCCCATCTACTAATCTCGGACCAACCTTAACCCCTTCCTCAACTCTATCCAACCTTCCCGACAAGCTACCTAAACTAGAAACTAGGTTACACACCTCACCCTTCAAATTACTAACGTCTTCAACGTTAGTATTGGTTCGGCTTTCGTCAACCGTAGCCCTACCCCTGCCCTCATCAAGCGTTGCAAGTCTTTCCGTTACCTCACGTACACTGCGTTTTATGTCAACTATTTCCTCCATTAACTCGCAAAAGAAACAAATTGATCTTTCGGTAATCGCCATAGGACCGCCGTTATAATCTTTAAATTTCGAATACCACCGGTTTACCCTACACCTAACACACGACGCTTTCTGCGACGGCATCGCGCAGTTAAAAATTAGTTTATAACCGTCACAAGTTTAAGTTAAATGTTGTTGGTCTGGTCTGTATTGAAGGGTGTAATGGTCGTGTCGAGTCTGTAGGTTTTCTTGTGTCTGTCTGTTTGTCTGTCTGTCTGTTTGTTTGTCTGTGTGTTTCTGGTTGTTGTCTCTGTTTAAGTGACTTATCTTTGCGTAGTGATTAAGTAGAATGTTAGCTTGTTGTGTGTATGTTGGGATATTATTTTGGCTGCGACAGATAGCTGCGTGTGAGGTGTGAATGCCGCTGTTAGAGTGGGTCTTGCTGTTTATAGTCTTGTATAGCCTGGATGTAACTGTGGAGTGGTTTAGTGTTATTATGAATTCCCTAAATGTTTCTGTTTGTTTTTCTTTGAGTTTGTTGTTTATTTCTGTGTTGAGTTGTTGTATCTGCTGTTTATGGCTTGTGTGTGTGGTGTTTGTGTGTTATGTTTGAGGTTGTTACGTTGCCTTGTGAGGTGGGTTATTTCTCTAGTGTAATTTGGGTTGTATTTCCTAATGTTGCCCTCGGGTATGTATTTGTTTGCATTATTGATGATCTGATTAAATGTCTTGAGTGTTGTATTGATGTTTATGATGGGTGTGCTGTTTAATGTGGTGAATTGTTCCTCAGTCTGTATTTTGAACTGTTTCCAATCAGCTTTCTTGTAATTTCTGTAAGTGTACTTTCAATTAAATGCGGGGCAAATGAGTGGCATTTCTGAGGAAAGCACATGAAAACACACCCTAATAACTAACTTTCGTACCAAAAGTCGAGGTGGGGCTATTTGCTGCATATTTACAAATTGGTGTTTACAATATACCCATATAAGATGAACACGCCATATTTCAGTTATAAATTGTTTTTAAAGTTACTAAGACAAATTTCAGCCATTTAAATCAGCTATGATTACGTAACATGATGGGAGGTCAGGGAAAGAGTAAGGTGGGAGGCTTTGCTTTGAAAGGAATAAATAATAAACTCATCATTATTGCTGCACCTAGAAGAGATAACGATGTTGATAGATGTTTGATGACTGTTTAACTTTAAGCTTTTGATATTAACACCCACGTAGTTAACTTTATTATCGTATCAAAAGCGGTTATATTAAAGTATCACAAAAAAATTTTCATTCTTCTATCATAACTTACGAGGCCCTCGGAAAAAGTGACTAAATTTGGTACAACTTTGACTGCGTTTTCTGACGTTTTTTACTTCTTTCACTTAGCCACTTCTTCTTCGGAGAGCCTTATAAATATGATTTCTTTCTTCCTACCTCAGGTTTACAATCTTATCAAATTGTTAACCGTCGCCTCTTGGCGCGATTTTAAATCTTGGAAATAGAGAAAGAAATAGAGATCATATTACAGAAACATGAAAGTATTTTCTGAGACACTTGTTACTATTATAACAATTATATTGAAGATAATTTACAAGAAGATGAGAAACTGATGTTATTTTCCATTATTTATCGTGTTATCCCTCCAAATGAACAGTAGGTGCTCGCCACACAGCAGATGGAGTGAGAACTAAGCTTTGCAGATGGGCATACTCGCATGATTCAGAAGTCTTATAATAAAAGCAATATTATTACATTCATCTTCGAAAATATATAAACCTAACTTATGTGCTTAATTCATTACTGATCCTATGTTTGATTACATTTTAAACTATACTAGCAAAAATGAGCCCGTAGGGCCCATTTAACTAGACCTGCAGTGTTGGGGTCTTCGGCCTTAGTAATTGGGGGACCTGCGGCCTCCCAATTATTGGGGAGTTAATTATTCGGTCAACAAAACTATAGAACAGAACGCAGCCATGAAAATCTTAAGCTTCACAAATCTTGATACAGTGGGTTCGGATGAGAAGCTTAAGATTTTCATTGCTGCGTTCTTCACCGTAGTTTTATTGACCGAATAATTTCAGAACGGACGGACGGAAGGACGGACAGTTCTGCTTTTTTATAGTATAGATAATTAATCCATCCATCCATCGTGTTCTGCCTATCAGGCAGGTTCAACTCGTGTGTCCCGCCAAAGTGTTCTATCCTAAGCTAGCCTTTTCATCTCATGGTAGCTCTTGTCTGCCTTCAAATCATCCAACATTACTTTCCTTTTCCTTCCCCTCGGCCTTCTACCTTCATATCTACCCTCTATCCCCTCCCTCAATAATCCTTCTCCTCTCAACACATGTCCGATCCATTTCTTCTGTCTTCCTCTTATCACCTTTGAGTCTTCTTTCCTCCCTCACCTGTTGCAGTACTTCCTCATTACTTTGGTGTTCCCTCCAGCTTATCTTTAGCATTCTTCTCCAAATCCACATTATCCATATAGGAATAGGTAATAGTAAATATCAAAATATAATATAAGCTGAAGACGTTTTTTTATGGGTAATTTAGTTCTGTTTCGAAACACCAAATGGCAGAAGGGCAATCAATCAAACAAAAATGTGGGTGGAGTTTCGGATCCAGTGATACAGCCTTTTATAACACAGGGCTATTTAAAATGATTCATCCGATTTCAACTGAGAATACTTCCGTACCTATCAACCGTGCATCAACTGGGCATACACCACATGAAAGAGGAAATCTCCGAATTTTACAAGATCACCGCGAGAGGGCTCCAAAGTCACGCCGTGGCCTAGCCTAGCAACAAACAGTCAGTGTGAAAATGGCGTCCGCACAGCAGAAGGCGTTTTGTGTGTTGCAGTTTTCGAGCTATAAATCGGTAGTCACAGTGCCGATACCACCGATA
The DNA here is from genome assembly GCA_023014485.1 of Bathynomus jamesi. NCBI lineage: Eukaryota > Metazoa > Arthropoda > Malacostraca > Isopoda > Cirolanidae > Bathynomus > Bathynomus jamesi. The sequence goes on along the minus strand of JAJOZX010003315.1, from coordinate 14,299 downwards.
CCACCGACGGATGCTCTGAGCACCCGGTGGAGCTGTTCTGTAACGTCGACGAAACTCACGCTGCACTGTGACTACCGATTTACAGCTCGAAAACTGCAACACACAAAACGCCTTCTGCTGTGCGGACGCCATTTTCACACTGACTGTTTGTTGCTAGGCTAGGCCACGGCGTGACATTGAAGCCCTCTCGCGGTGATCTTGTAAAACTCGGAGATTTCCTCTTTCATGTGGTGTATGCCCAGTTGATGCATGGTTGATAGGTGCACCTAATATATCCCCTTATTCATCCGCCGCCCCCCGTTCTGTTAAGTCTACAATAATAGAGCCCCAACCATCAACCTCCTACGCAACAGGCCCCCCATCAGCAGCACCTTCCGCTAATATACCCCCTAATTCATCCGCCGCGCCCCGTTCTGTTGAGGAAGATATAACGCTCGAATTGGTGCGCTCCGCAGCCCCCACCCCAGCCTTGACTAGAAATCGGTATAGAGTCAGGGTCGACCCTAGAGTCATGTATAGCAATGGTATTGAGCGCGGACTACGCCGGGTTGTAGAGCGTATTATAGAGTTTGCTCTTCAGAATCGTGACGAGCGTGAAGTCAGGACGAGTCTGTCCTTTGGATTCGGGTCAGATGACGGTGATGTAGACGATTATTGGGTGATAGTGCCATTTAGACGTTTGGCGGCTGAAGATGTAGAATATATATTAGGACGTATAATGCAAGCCGCCCAAAGTAGTATAGCCTTCAATATGGACAACTTCACGGTAAATATTGACCATGTATACCGTGTTGCGGGTTATAGTGCCATACCGTATACTCTTAACCTCAATTCTCAAGCTATTTATAGACGGCATATAAACGTCGATCGTGGTTGCGGCTTTATAGCAGTACTCTTAGCACGTATGTTTACTGTACAAAATACACGAACTCAAAAAATTTGGTTGCCTACAGTCGTGGAGCGTGCCCGTAAACTAGCTGTAGACTGTGAACTTGAATTTGACTGTAATATGGGTCCTGAAGAGCTGAGAAGGGTAGAACAGGAAATGAATGTCCGCATAGTTGTGTTTGGGTTGGATGATCGTCGTAGGACTGTGTATGTTTTTAAAAGCTGTGTGAGAGATCGTACAAGACCCCTACTTATTTTAGGATTGTCAGGGACAACGTATCTCCCCATCCGTAATATAAGGTGGCTTTACGCTAGTTATGACAAAAGTAGAAAATATGGGAGACATCATGATTTGTGTAAGGGGTGCCTCGAGTTTGCGGATGATATAGTGAGACATTGTAAAGAATGTCACATGGTATGTGAGCAGTGTAAAAGCACCAAATGTGAAAGCCGTGTAGTTGAGAAGAGAGACTGTGATGTGTGTAGACGCACATTTTTCAATAATAGCTGTTTTGATTTCCATAAATCAATTGGCACGTGCAGGAAAATGAGAATCTGCGAATGTGGTATGTTTCACACAATGGATAATTGGGGAAAATTTAAGCACAAGTGTGACGTAATTCACTGTCCTACATGCCAGGAGGAATATAAGGCGGATGGAGTAAAGCATGTGTGTTATATGAAAGATGCTAAGCCTAAAAATAACCCTTGTATAACTGTATACTACGATATAGAAACATATACGAACGCTGAAACCAAAGAGGTAATTCCACATTTACTTGTGAGCCAGACTATCTGTGATGAGTGTATGGATATCGAATGTGACGAGTGCCCCAAATGTGGTAAACGGACAAACGTTTTTAAAACGAATGTCAGCGATAGTCCTGTGAAACTATTTGTGTCCTATATTGTCAAGTTAGCCGACAAGTTCAAAAAATGACTGTATATTCTCGCCCATAACGGGGCAAAGTTTGACACGCAGTTCCTTTATAAGGAGTTGCTTGAACACGAATCCTCTGAGATATTTACAGGTGATCCATTGAAAAGAGGCAACAAATTAATACAGATGCAGATAAGAGGCAATGTACAATTTAAAGATACTTTATTATTCACACCTTGTAAATTAGCAAAGCTACCCAAGGTGATGGGAGTAGCAGCTGAAGTTTCCAAAGGATACTTCCCTTACACTTTCCTCACCAGCGAGACTTTAAACTACGTAGGCCCACCACCCCCCAAACATTATTTTGACTGTATGGATGAACGTGAAGACTTTGATCGATACTACGACAGTTTTAATGAAAGTAACCCTTATAATATAGCTGATGAATGTGAGCGTTATTGCGTGAATGATGTGCGCGTGCTTAGAGTATGTTTCCAGGCCTTTAGAAGGATGTACATAGCCCGTTTCAAATGCGATCCACTGCAAGTCGCAACCACCATCGCATCATTATGTTTTACGGTGTTCAAGAATAACTTCATGCCGAAAGACACCTTAGCCATTATTCACCGAAACAATCCCCGCAGTTACGGGCACAAGGCTATTTACTGGCTCATACACCTACAGCAACAGACAGGTGTATACATAAAGCACGCCCGCAACACGGGTGAAGTACCCATTAAGATTAATGGACGTGTTTTTTGGGTTGATGGGTTAAGTGAAAACCGTGTCACTGGTGTGAAGACTGTGTACTCCTTTAACGGTTGCTGGTGGCATGGATGCCCCCGTCCTGAGTGCGGAATCACCGGAGATATCCACGGTAGGTCTCCTGCCGACTGTCTTGCATCGACCCGCACCCGCGATCAACTTGTAGGATCACAGTTCACTCACAAAGTCTTGTGGGAGCATGAATATGATGCACGGATGGAGACAGACGAGGTGTACCGTGAGGAAATAAAAACGGTCAAGCGTTCAATGGTGCTGGATCCTCTCAAATGTGGTGATAGCTTGTTTGGAGGACGTACAAATCCTTTCAGACTATACTTTCCACCTACGGAGGGCGTGAAGCTCCATTACTACGATTTCTGTTCTTTATACCCATACGTGATGAAGAGCAATCCGTACCCCGTGGGCGCTCCTGAGAAACTGGTGGGACCTAGCCTACCCTCCATCAATGAATTTTCAAAAAATTTGAATGATCGTTACTTTGGGCTCTCTTTCGTAGACGTACTCCCCCCACGCAATTTATGGATGCCGATCTTACCTGTCGTTATCGACGACAAGCTCATGTTTCCCCTGTGCGTGAAGTGCGCGGAAGAGGATAACGGCGAATGTAACCATATACCCCACCAGCGTAAGATCAGAGGCGTATATACAAGTCCTGAGTTGGCCCTAGCCGTGCGCCATGGTTATAGAATACTGAAGATACATGAGGTGTGGAGGTTTCAGAAGCTACCCAACCTTTTCACACCATATATAAACACCTTTTTGAAGGATAAGGTTGAGGCATCAGGGTATCCGCGAGGAGTTGATACCGAAGATGAAAAGTCTGCCTATATTCAACGTTACCGCGACCGCGAAGGTATACAACTTGATCGTGTCCAAATTGTAAAGAATCCTGGCAAGCGCTTTAGTGCAAAGTTGTGTCTAAACAGTCTATGGGGAAAATTTGCGCAGAATACCGGCAGAGGGAGCATTCATTTGGCACAAAGTTATAGCGATGTCTGGGATTATGCCAATGCCCCCGATAAAGAGGTCATGGAGATCGTAAATGTAGGTAATACTTACGTAATAAAGTACAACAACACTGAATTTGCCACAGATACCTCAAGGGTTACAAACATACCTGTGGCCAGCTTCACAACAGCCTACGCCCGTATAAAACTTTGGGGTCTATTGCATTCTCTTGGGCGGAGAGTATTGTATGCCGATACAGATAGCGTGATATTCACAGAGAGGGAGGGTGAATACATGCCCACTATTGGGGAGTTCCTCGGCGAGCTCACTGATGAGATCAAGGATGAGTATGGGGACAACGCATACGCCGACTCTTTTGCCTCAACAGGACCTAAGACTTATGGGGTACGGGTCAGGGTGGGGGAGGAAATGAAATATATCGTGAAGGCAAAGGGTATTACGCTCAACCATGCGAATCGGGAGGTTGTTAACTTTGAGTCGTTGAAGGATCTAGTATGTTTGGACGATGATGAACAACCTCCCCAACTAATTGTAGGCACCCACAATTTTCGGGCGCAGAAGCTGGGGGGCGTGAAGGAACTTAGGGGTACGATGGTGTGCCGTAACACCTATAGGAAACGTTACCAGTTACCTGGTACCTATGATACCGTACCCTTTGGATACCAATGATGCTTCTAACTCACACGTCTTGTATATAATCGTATCTATTTGTAAATATATATATATATATATAACTTGAATATCTCGTTTATTAAATCGTATTTGTAAATATATATAACTTGAATATCTCGTTTATTAAATAAATCATGTTTCAAATAGCGTTTCACTTTTCCTTTGTGTGTGTGTGTGTGTGTGTGTGTGTGTGTGTGTGTGCAGGTGAAAGTTCTAAGCTCCGCCCACTGTAAGACCGTGAGTCATGCTACTATCTGGGAATCCCTGCGTGGTCAGTCGACCGCAGTAAGCCCGAGAGATCAGACGTGTATTCAGATCAGACGTGTATTCAAATGGCTACCTTTAATATTGCTTGTACAACGTTTACGAAATGGTATTCAGTAAAGTGCCAGGATGTGGTGGATACCGAAAAACTTCCTATTCCTCCCTCCTATGCCTCTTTTAAAAACACATTGGATTGTGCGAAGTTCCAAGATGTACAAATACTCTACGGATGTTCTGGTGAGACCGTTGAAGGCTTTCGTTGCACAGACGATGTGCTGAAGTATACTGCAGAGCTAAACTTTATAAAGTCTCACATACACCGTGAAGTAAAAGAAACAACGCGTGCAGAAGAGAAGCAGCAGGTATGGATAATGAGTCTTGCTGATGGGTGGTGTGACAAGCGGTATTACGTCATGCTACACCATGTCGATTACTCATACCCTACGACTGAAAATGTGAATCTCGTGATCATGGACAATCTTAAGTATTTTTATCACTATATTAACGTATATCATGATGAGGTTCGTAGTGAGGTTGTGGCTAGTGCCCTGCGTGAATTTTTAACAGAGTTTAGAGACGAGTATCGTTTGATGGGCAGAAAGGAAAAATATGAACATATGTTCCTCTCAAATAGTGCGCCGGAGTGTGGAGATGTTTAGTAAAACATAAAATGTTCCTAGTTCTTATCCAAACTGTCTGGTGCGTAGGCTGGTAGTGATATTCTTGTACCGAAATATGTACAACAATTCGACTCGCGGTCATACGAACAAGCCCATTCACGTATCATCGAGTCAGCCGCCCGTCGAACCATTCCTGCCTACCTGCGTGCCTCACACGGCTCATAGTTATCTCAGAGCTTGAGCCGAGTGGACGTGCGCTCCTCGAATACGATGGAACTTCCTTTGAGCAGCATTCTCAACGCCTCGTACGATGTGTCCGTGACGAAATCGTTGCGCGTGTTCAGGCGTAATTCCGGTACCATTAGCTATGTACTGGAAACGGAATGTAGACCGACAAACAAACGGGTTTATTTAAGTATCGAGGAGATGAATAGAATCTTTGTGATAGTTGAGAAGTGGAGTGAAGATCGTTATAAAATACCTGCTAACGTAGGTACAAGAAGAGAGCAGATTAGTGACGCACCCTCATACGCCGTTGTATGTACGTTGTGTATAAATAACGATCGGCCGTGCATTGATATACGGCTGATGTGGAAGAATGCTTCTGATAATAACGCTCTTGTTCCTACGCGAAACCGTTTCATCCTCGACAGAATGTTTGAAATCGTCGGATTCCGTAAACTGAAACCTATATTAGACGCGCGTGTTACGGACATGCTTTATTTTGATACAGTACTTGAATACGCCTACACCGCTCTGCTCGATGGGTTTACCGAGTGTAGGGCTGGTGAGAATGGTCTAGAGCTGGACGTTTATTTAAAAAGTTTAGACTCTTTGAAATACCATGAACTTTGGTACAAAGCAATTGATCGGTACAAGGCTGAGCTCACCTACACCGTTCACCCTGAAGAACTATTTCTTTATATAACGCGCAGTTGTCGTAACGATTTAGAAGATTATTTCAATTGCCGCTATGTTGAGTGAGTTCACGATTGAAAAGCTCGAGTCGGTAGAAATAAACCCTCGATTGGAAAAGCGTGTTTATAAACTTGTGTTTAATAATGTAGCTAACGATGAACTCTTTGTGCGTGCTTTTGATTGTATTCTAGACGTATTTAAAGATGACTTACCAACCGGTTGTAAAGTGGGAACAAAAATAGTACTGAACGATATGAAAGCCCTTCATATCGAGTACAGGTTTCCCTATACTTTAAGCGGTGAAATATTATTAAGCCGCATATACTGCGTAATGCAGAGCAATAATGATGTAATTGTAAACTCGATTAAGACCGAGTTTAGTATTTTGAAAAAAAAGTGAATTGTATTTTATATATATTTTGCTTGACATTTCTCCTGTACTGATTATACGCATATTTCTATTGATTTGTGTTTATATATATATTTTGCGTGATATTTCTCCTGTACTGTTATGTACATATTTCTATTGAAGTGTATATATTTATTTGAAATGTATATTTTATTTTATATATATCCATAATTGTGTGTATATATTTCCTGTACTGTTATATGCATATTCCTCAATTGAAATGTATATTTATTTTCTATATATTTATAATAAACAGAATGATGCAATGTTGTTTTACTTAATTGTTACGCCTTCTAAACCTACTACCGGTATTCTTTTAAGAAATATAATAATGTATACACGGTATTGCGGTATCTGGCAACATTTAAGCCTTCTAAGCCAACTGGCTGATTAGGAGTCTATAATAATGTATACAATGGTATCTGGCAACTCAGTCTTCGATTAGAGAATACATGGCGCTATCTGGCAACTCAAGCCATTTACAGCCAACTGGCTGATTAGGCGTATATAATAATGTATACAATAATACTGCTAAAAAGAGGTATCTGGCAACTCAAGCCATTTACAGCCAACTGGCTGATTAGGAGTCTATAATAATGTATACAATGGTATCGCTAAAAAGAGGTATCTGGCAACTCAAGCCATTTACAGCCAACTGGCTGATTAGGAGTCTATAATAATGTATACAATGGTATCTGGCAAAGTCTTCGATTAAGAATACATGGCGTATCTGGCAACTCAAGCCATTTACGCCAACTGGCTGATTAGGAGCCTATAAAACAACGCCTACTCGGCTGAAGTCTTAATGTGCACTTGGCTCCTGCCAGGTGAACACCTCTCCTCCTCCTTCTCTCCTCCTTTCTCTTGGGGGATAACGCCGCCTCCAAGTTTTCCTTGTTGCACCTGCAGCATCCCCCCTTTGGGGGAATTTTTTTTTTTTGTAACCCCCCCCCTTTGCAACAACCCCCACCCCCTTTGCAAACATTACATAATAACTTGCAACATTCTTGCACTCTCCCCTTTTGCGGCTATACTACTGCCCTGTATACTAAAGGCGTTTTATCCTATGTGTTTCCATTACAAAATTATATTTGTAAAGAATTTTCTTACGACATCAAAAGCATTAATCTTAAAATCTGTTTTGTGACGTAACTTCAAAGAAAATATAGAAAGTTATTCATTTACTCATGTAAATACATTTTATCGCATATTCGCATCGTTCTCGGGTATTTAAAAAAAAAATTTACTTTTTAGTGTGTGATTTGAAGTCAATTTAACTGCTGGAAACGTTTCTGTTTCTCTCTCTCTCTCTCTCTCTCGTAGGACTAGTGTGTGTCGGAATTATTTTATGTATAAGATCTGTGATACGTGAAACAGGCTACCTTCAGAAGTTGCGAACAGTTCCTCTGTGGATCATTTCAAGGAAAGGTAAAACCGAATCTTGCACAATATTTGAGGGTGTATGAATTTTTCCCTGGCACCTGTTGCCATTGGTACCTCCTCGGTATGGGCCGCAAGGCCTTTTGAAGTACTACTTTTCCTTGTAACTCCTTGTAACACACACTCTCTCTCTCTCTCTCTCTCTCTCTATATATATATATATATATATATATATATACACACACACACTTTCCTTTCCTTTCCTTTCAACTTTTCAAATGTTCCGTGCGATGATTCCTCATTTCACGAAGGTCAAGCTTGTCGCCCCTCTTCTCGAGTTGGCATGGTGAAGTAGTGAGTTGGTTTCTTGTACTCTCCATCTCACATAGCCAGGTATGCCCGGCTCATCGGGGATTGTTCTGAGCCAGGCGTCTAATCTTCTTTTGAAGATGTCCACCGCAACACCACTCGTGTTCCTTAGGTCTTTCGGCAGCTGATTAAACAGTCTTGGTCCTCTCACCACAAAACTATTTTCTTTCAGGGTTAAGGATGTTCCCTGTCTAGCTTTTAATTTGAGAACACGACACAGTCTTCCTTTTCTACTTTCCACTGTTGTTTGGGGAGTTACAGGTTTTCAGAGTAAGATTAGCGACTAGTTTCTTCATTATTTTCGAAGTGTAAATAATGGTGTATCTCTCTCTTCTCCTTTCCAGTAAATATACAGAGTGTCCCAAAACGACGTATACATTTTTAAAAAACTTATAACAGGCGAACCCACTAACGGATTCAGATGATTTTTATTTCTTTTTATAGGTAAAATATACAACATCGAAATAATTGATAGTTTAATTTGTTTTAAACACGTAAGTGTTCGAAATGTCGACCATTGACATCAATGCACCACTGCGCTCTTTGATTCACTGATTGGCAGACTTCAACAAAAATGTTTGTAGGGATATTTCTACACGCTTCTTCAACTGTGCTCTTTAGTTGTTCAAGTGATGTAGGTCTTCTACTGTATACTTCATTTTTCAAATGACCCCATAAAAAAAGTCAAGTGGGTTCAAATCTGGTGAACGTGGTGGATACTCGATACTACCTCGTCGTCCGATCACCGATAATGAAATGTTTCATCAAGGTAGTTCCTGACATCCTGATGGTAATGAGGAGGTGCTCCATCTTGTTGAAAGTAAATGTCCTCATCTCCGTATAACTGTCGAATTGCAGGAAAACCTTTTCCCCGAAGCATGTTGAGGTAGCTATGACCGGTAACTGTACCATCGAAAAAGAATGGACCAACCAAACCTTTGGAAGAAAAACCACACCAGACAGTTATACCCGGTAAATTTACATGTCGTTCCACATAAATGTGTGGATTTTCTTGTGACCAGTATGTGCAATTATGACGATTAATTATACCATTCAACTTAAATGTAGCCTCATCAGACCACACAATTTTGTCCGCAAATTGGCCATCTTCTGTGTTTTTTACTCGAAACCATTCGCAAAACTGGATTCTGCGATCCGGATCATCCTCACAAGGCATGTAATAATCTCGGGATGTAAGATTTCCATTTAGCATTCTTCAGAATTCTGTGGACACTTGTCTTACTTTTCCCTGTTTCACGAGCACATTGTCTCACAGATTTTCTTGGTGATCGGTTGAATACCTGTAGCATTTCATCAGAAGTGTTAGCATCTGTTGATGTCTTTGGACGCCCAGTCGCTTGCTTGTACACATCATGCACAGTACCGTATACTTCAAATTTCTCACAGATACGTGAAATGGTAAGTCGAGTTGGAGGATTAGTTCCAAAATTGTCTCTCCACTGTTGTTGAACCTTTGATATCTTCTCAACTTTAAAATACGACTTTAGTATCCATTTTCGTTGCTCAAATGATAAGCGCACACTTCCATTTTCCATGTTTACTGTAGGCAGGCAAGGCTATTACTAATTTCGATTTTGTATCTCCTTAGGCTAGCCAAGGCTGTTAACAATTTCGCTTTTGTATCTCCTTAGGCTATAGGCTATAAAAAGAAATAAAAATCATCTGAATCTGTTAGTGGGTTCTCCTGTTATAAATTTTTTAAAAATGTATACGTTGTTTTGGGACACTCGTGTAGGTTTAATTCGCGTAACCTTTCCCAGTAATTTTGTTCTTTTCACCAATTGATCTTGGCTGTGAAGCTTCTCTGAATCCCTTGTAGCTGTCTAATGTCTTCTTTTTTATATGGGGATGTTAGAACCGAGCAGTATTCCAATTTGGGTATGATTAGTGTTATGGAAAACTATACGCGCTTACAACACGGATGGTATCGTATGTGATACCTTTACTTCATAATTAAATATAAATTATTAATTAATTGAATTAAATATGTATACAAAATTGCCTCGGGATTGGCGACATAGCCTAATGGGAATGAAATGATTGCCATACATACATACATAGAACCCGTATGTAGGCGTCGGGCCTGCATAACAACAGAAACCAAATTATGATCTCGTGTTCAAAATTTTCCATTGCTAACTCATGAGATTACATCAAGGCAAGGGTCAACAACCTTCGCCAAAATAGCAATTTATACTAAAATACGAAGATATATTATAGCGGCTCTGGCTCGGAGCTCTTTATGTTACAGCGAACGCTTTAAACAGGGAAGATGTGTTTCGTCTTCCCTAAAGTTCTGAGTGAATTCCTTATAATATAAAACCTAATAACTATAAAAAGGATAGGCCTATTCCTTCAGGGGTTTAATTAGTGACTGCCTATATTAGTTACAAAGTGTCAACTCGCAGTGTAGGCTCCAACGTAACGGCCCTACATCGAAGAAGACCGTCACGCCCTACATCGAAGCAAACTAAGGCCCAGCGAAAATAAGGTTGGACACTTTCTTTCGTTCACATATAGGCATCTAAAATCCTGAGGCTAGAATTACCGTAGACAATTAAACATAAAGAGGTCCTTTGAAGACCTACACATACATAACTCTAACGAAAAAACATAGGGCTTTTGTCGGTAACTCTTCACTGAAGTCTGCTGGAAATTTCCAACGGATGAGGGTATCAGGCAATCAACCCATAGCCCTCTATAGTTTTTTCACAAGTGTTTTCAGAAGAGGAATCATTATAGTCTTATCCCTTCGTTTAAAGGTTCTCAGTATTTGCCCAGTTATTCCCTTTGCTCTGTTTACTGCTATCTTATATTGTGTTTCAAATTTCGCATCATCAGTCACTACAACCCCTAAAACTTTTGCTTTATAATTCCTCTGAATTTCCTCTTTATTTGGGGTATAATATTCAACTGATTCCAGGTCCTCCTTTTTTCCGTACCGTAACATCTGAAATCTCTCTGTCTCTGTCTCTCTCTCTCTGTCTGTCTGTGTCTCTCTCTCTGTCTGTGTCTCTCTCTCTGTCTGTCTCTGTCTCTCTCTCTCTCTCTGTCTCTCTGTTATGCACGTTCCTTCTGGGTGTAGTAAACTTTATACTTGGGGTGTGACAGCCCTCCGGTCCCGAGTCGTGGCATTCTAAAGAAATTGACTGCCAATTCCTTTAGGTTCTCTCTTTCGGGAGGGCGGGTGAAGTCTGTTGTACAAACCTGTCCCGTGGGTTCCTAGGACCCCTTCCCATCCCTACTCTGTCCTTTTAGCTTAGGTTAATGATGTTCTCTGACTGCAGGAAAAAAAAAAAACTTTTAGTATTAACTCTTTTTCTCTACTCTTACGATTAGGACCCAACTGCTACCTCATGCGTGGGAAGAGAGGCTTTGGAACCTCTATAAATAACATCATTTCACTTCAGTTGTAGGTAAATAATTAAAGGGGATAATAGCGGGTAGGATTGTTGACCATTTGGATTCCTACAAGCTACTTGGGGACTCCAACATGGGTTTAGACGGCATAGATCGTGTCTCACCAACATGCTCGAGTTTTTCCACGTCATGTTGAGTGAGTATGATAAGAGTAGGGCGATTAATTAGAGAGCCTTTGATAAGGTACCTCACCGCCGGCTAATGGCTAAAGTGCGCGTGCTGGGTATTTGTGGGGAAGTAGGTAGGTGGATTGAAAACCGGCTGAAGAATGCCAAAACGTTAATCCCTTCCATTAGGCATATGGGCTACAATCGACGCTTAGGTGACGCGGGTTCAAAGATGTCGATTTTAGAAGCATGTTTAGTTTAAATGATAACCCAACTTGCAACAATGGTTGGAAGTTGGATTTGAAACGGTTTACGACTAGTATGTGTCGGAATTACTTTACGTATAAGATCTGTGACACGTGGAACAGGTTACCTTCAGAAGTTGTGAACAGTTCCTCTGTGGATCAGTTCAAGAAAAGGTTAGACCAAATCTTGCACACTATTTGAGGGTGTAGAAAATTTTCCCTGGCACCAGTTGCCATTGGTACCTCGTCGGTATGGGCCGCAAGGCCTTTTGAGGTGGTACTTTTCCTTGTAACTCTCCCTCTCTCTCTCTCTCCCTCCCCCTCTCTCTCTCCCTCCCCCTCTCCTCTCTCTCTCTCTCTCTCTCTCCCTCCCCCTTTCTCTCTCCCTCCCCCTCTTCTCCCTCCCCCTCTCTCTCTCCCTCCCCCTCTCTCTCTCCCTCCCCCTCTCTCTCTCCCTTTCTCTCTCCCTCCCCTCCTCTCTCCCTCTCCCCCTCTCTCTCTCCCTCCCCCTCTCTCTCTCCCTCTCTCTCTCCCTCCCCCTCTCTCTCTCCCTCCCCCTCTCTCTCTCCCTCCCCCTCTCTCTCTCCCTACCCCTCTCTCTCTTAAGTTTACGAAACAGTGTGTAGAGATGGAAAAGAAAGCCCAGAAACTATTGGGTTATATCAGGAGGCAATTTCAGTTCGGAACAAGGAGATTGTGCTCTCACTGTACAATTCCCTGTTCGGCCGTACCTGGAGTATGCTGTGCAGTTCTGGTCGCCCACCCTCAGGAAAGATATTGAGAGGCTGGAGCGAGTGCAGGCGAGGGCCACAAAGTTGATCCCTTCCGTTAGGCATATGGGCTACAATCGACGGTTACGCGCCCTGAACTTGTTTTCGCTTGAAACTCGGAGGCTGCGCGGTCAACTGATCGAGGTTTTCAAGCTCTTACGAGGGTTCAACGATGTCGATTTAGAAGTATGTTTAGTTTAAATGATAACCCAACTCGCAACAATGGTTGGAAGTTGGATTTGAAACGGTTTAGGACTAGTGTGTGTGGGAATTACGTTACGTATAAGATCTGTGACACATGGAACAGGTTACCTTCGGAAGTTGTGAACAGTTCCTCTGTGGATCAGTTCAAGAAAAGGTTAGACGAAATCTTGCACACTATTTGAGTGTGTAAAGACATTTAGGACCTCAGTCTGCGGAAATTTCTTTTCCTGTAAAATAGTTGATATCTGGAACCAACTTCCCTCAGAGGATGTTTCCAGTCAAAGTGTAAATCTGTTTAAAAATAGGCTAGACAAAGTACAGAACACATCATAGTTTAAGATTAAAACCTCAGAAAACTCTGCAGGAGTTCGCTTGCTCGGTGTCTCTGTGAGCAAGCTAAATATAGAGCTATTTATATATTCTCCACTTTCCTGTAAAATTTCCTTGGCTACTTTTCCAGGTCAAGGTATTTCTTCAACCTTTTTCCGTACCTGCCTCTGGCAGGGAGGGAGCGGAGGGTGGGGAGAGAGCCTTCTACTTTTCTATCCAGTTTTCTACTACTGCTAGCATAGTTTGAAAGACAAAATTTTCCCTGGCACCCGTTGCCATTGGTACTTCGGTATGGGCCGCAAGGCCTTTTGAGGTACTTCTTTTCCTTGTAACTCCTTGTAACTCTCTCCCTCCCCCTCCTCTCTCCCCTCCACTCCTCTCCCTCTCTCTCTCCCTCTCTCTCTCCCTCCCTCTCTCTCTCCCTCCCTCTCTCTCTCTCCCCCCCCCTCTCTCTCTCTCTTTCTCTCTCCCTCTCTCTCTCTCTCCCTATCCAGTTTTCTACTACTGCTAGAATAGTTGAAAGAAAAATAAACGTTTACAAATTTTCCCTGGCACCCGTTGCCATTGGTACCTCCTCGGTATGGGCCGCAAGGCCTTTTGAGGTACTTCTTTTCCTTGTAACTCCTTGTAACTCTTCCCTCCTCCTCTCCCTCTCTCTCTCTCCCTCCCCCTCTCTCTCTCCCTCTCTCTCTCCCTCCCCCTCTCCCCTCTCTCTCTCCTCTCTCTCTCCCTCCCCCTCTCCCTCTCTCTCTCCTCTCTCTCTCTCCCTCTCTCTCTCCATCCTCTCTCTCTCTCTCCCTCCCTCTCTCCCTCTCTCTCTCCCTCTCTCCTCTACCCCCTCTCTCTCTCCTCTCTCTCTCCCTCTCTCTCTTCTCTCTCTCCCTCTCTCTCTCTCTCTCTCTCTACTGCTAGCATAGTTGAAAGACAAAATTTTCCCTGGCACCCGTTTGCCATTGGTACCTCCTCGGTATGGGCCGCAAGGCCTTTTGAGGTACTTCTTTTCCTTGTAACTCCTCCTTGTAACTCTCTCCCTCTCTCTCTGTCGCG